>BROG01000210.1:655000-1017500 GCA_030159075.1 Atrina japonica | reverse complement strand
TGAAATATCCGTGACTTTTCCCTACTTATGCTGAGCACTTGGCAAATGAACACTCACTACCTTAAAAAATCATAAGTATGAATTGATACCCGCAATGTGGCATTATTGTTTATATTTACAACCACTGGGTGGTTACCACTACTGGTGGACAGATTGAATCTCCAAGGGTAACTTGGTATTGTGTTTGAATTTATATTAATTGATTTCTGCTTAATAAATTTCAGAAATTATGCCAGTACTGAAGAGTTGCATGGGTATAAGAAATCCAAAGTTGGAGGCTTTGGAGGAAAGAATTAGAAGAGCATTTGTTAAACAGGAGGCCTCCAGGGGGATAATATTTGTTAAAACAAGAGAACTAGCCAGTGCAATTGTATCCTGGATGAAAGAAACACCATATCTTTGCAGTTTAAATCCTGTCAAATTTGTTGGAACACATGTTCGTGGAAGTGAAGGTCAGATATTATAAATAATAAGAAAACTTAAAATTCTGGAGCAGAAAAGGGTAGCTTCTACCTTTTGTATATAGCCAAAAATGATTTTCTCTTCTGATATTACATCTGGAGTATTTGTTTCTGGTTGTTTACTATAACATTTCAAAACATTTCTTTTCATGCTATTTCCCCCGTTATATTGATTCTAAAAATGTTTTATATGTATTCAGAATAGTAAAAATATTTTACTGGTATTCATTGGTCAATTTTTTATAAATATTATCTCAATTGTTATTTATCCTAGTATGGAAAGCAGAATTGGGGGTGTATTTATTTCTTAACATTTTTCTTTAAAGGCTTTTTGTCACTCAAAATCGTACTTATTTCACCGCTGAAAACTGAAAAAAAGAGTGAAATAATGTTTCCACGTTGAAAAAAAATCGATATCACAAATAATTGATGTTTTAAGAGATTATTCTCCTAGTAGAGTCTAAGTTATTATGCAATGATTAAGATTTCTAAGACAATTCTGATAAGCAAGACCTTGACTCTGATCATTGGTGCTTAGGTACAGAAGTACTGGAATAATATTGTTGAAAACATAATTGCAGCATTAAAACTAAGCACCACCCACCCACACACGCACACATATACATGTGTTATCCTGTACAATAATAGGAGCCTTGCAAATTATGTCCCATTAATTTCTGACCGCTACAAACAACTGGCACCACCATATTCGGTAGTTCCAGTTTAACTGTATCATAACCTAACATATGGAGTGCGTTATTTCAATCATGCTATTCTACATTACTTCCACTACCTAATCATATATTTTATGTGGTACAAATATCAGTGATTATCGTCCATTTTTATCTAGATAACGTGAAAATAAACTACAAATCAAAATCTCGCATGTAAATAAAAAAATATGAAATAAACAAGTGATATTAAGAATAAAAAAAACATTTAGTTTTCCTTTGGTTCAGGTGAGCTTTTCTGATCGCCTTTTGTCCGTTGTCTGTCTGTCCGTAAACTTTCCACATTTTCGACTTCTCCTCAAAAACCGGTGAAAGGATTCTGATGAAACTTTATAGGAGGCAAGTACTCAAGGTCCTCTACCAAGTTTGTTCATTTCGTCCTGATTGCCCACGGGTGGATCCAGGGTGGATCCGGGGTGGGACAAAAGAGGCCCCAGGAGATACCCCTATTTCAAAATCTTCTCCTCCAGAACGGCTGCATGAATTGAAACACTAATTGTATCGGAGTGATGGGGAGGGGGTGACTTTCCACGTTTACGATTGGCCCAGGGGTGGATCTAGGGTGGGGAAAAAAAGGCCCCATGGGGTACCCCTCTTTAAATCCTTCAGAACCACTACATGAATTGAAAAACTAATTGTATCTGAGTGATCTACATAGATATGTTATTCAAGTTTGTTAATTTGGTTGAAATCGGAAAATAAATTTTTGAGGCATTTTTGACATCTTTTTAGACTTTGAAATTTTCATTCATTTTTGTATGATTTCTTTGATTTTCTCCCTTTTATTCATTATGATGGATTCATTTTATGTGTTTTACCTGTGTTTTGGTAGATAAATGCTTTCCTGAAAGAATATTACTGAAATTTAATTTTTTGAATTTTTTATTAATTTTTCAAGACTGCAAAAATGAAGGTGGGGAGGGGTAATTTTCCACATTTTCAACTTCTTCTGCAAAACTGCTGAAGGGATTTTAATGAAAATGCAAGTACTCAAGGTCCTCTATCAGGTTTATTCATTTTGACCAGATTGGTTTGGGGGGTGGAACCAGGGTGGGGCAAAAGAGGCCCCGGGGTACTTCTCTCTATCCTCCAAAATCGCTGCATGAATTGAAACACTAATTGTATCTGAGTGATCTACATAGATTTGTGAGTAAAGTTTGTTAATTACGTAGATATCGGAAAGTAAATTTTTGATGTGTCTTTTTACACATTATCAATTTGATTTATTTTTGTCTGATTTCTGTGATTTTAATCTTCATTTATTTATCATGATGCATTCATTTAAAGTGTTTTGCATATAATTACAACTGGTGCATGGATTGAAAAACTAATTGCATCTGAGTGATTTTTATGGATGCATGGTTCAATTTCCTGTTTTTGGAATAAATTGGAAAAATAGTTTTTCACATATTTTTGACATCTTTACCAGCTTTGTCATTTTCATTCATTTTGAAGTCTCCTGCACTCCTATGGAGTATTAAAGTAACTTGTAAATTTGAGATTCCCATATTTGTAAGATACCAACACAGTTCAGGTGAGTGATGTGGCCCATGGGCCTCTTGTTTTTGTATCTTGCACACAGGGCCTTCACTGTAAAATATTTAGATTTTATTTATCATATCGGCCTAAAGACCCTCGGGCTAATATGGAGGTCTCAGGATAATATCAGGATGATATGAAAAATATGTTATAATCTTTTTATCCCACTTTTAAAGATATAAACAGCTTAACGAAAATGTTTCATGAAAATAAAGAATAATTGTATTATGTCAACACTTGGTAATTTATTCCATGCTGTTAGTAAACAGTATACAGAACTGTCTAATAGAAAATGACGTGCATAGATCATGATGACGTCAGGGTCTAAATCAGTATCAGGGCAGATAACCGATATCAGCCCAGGGCAATATGGATTTTTTGGTTCCATATAGTCAAATACAGTAACAGGGCAAATACCTGTGAACCATTTCTGGTATTATCATATATGCAAAATCGCGATTATCACTGCCAAAACACTATATTTGAATACCAGACACCCGTGGCATTGGATGCTATCCAATCAATAAAACAAAAAATTTATATAAACTAAATTAAATTCATCGATCCTTAACATGGCTTAATTACAAAATCACCGACTTTTTATTATTTTGTTGTTGTTGTGAGATTTGTCCAAGTTTTAATAGGTGTTCCATATCCTCAACGTATATGGCACATAATTAAAATTCAGACAAACCTCGGAGTACCACTCAAAGTCTATGATCTGCTGATATTATTGTCATCCATGTACGGTCAGAGCAATCGCCCCTATTCATCAAATCCCTTTGACACTGTACTGTCCGAGTATATTCTTAAGCCCAGTACGTCCACGTAAGCAATACCTTGCAAATCACGGCGTCTGTCGGGTGGAGATAGAAATATCATTTCCGATGAAATTAATATTCACATTAATTTGCAATTAAAATATTTTCAGAGAATCTCTCTCTCTCTGTCTCTCTCTCTGTCTCTCTCTGTCTCTCTCTCTCTCTCTCTCTCTCTCTCTCTCTCTCTCTCTCTCTCTCTCTCTGAGTGGCAAATTTAATTGTCAAAACATTTCATCAAATTATAAAGTCGGCTTACATGTTCACTATATATCTAATTATAGTTCAAAACTAAATATTCTGTTTTCATGACTTCATTGAACAGACAGGGTAGCATTCTTAAGCATCATATACTGATACGATAATGTTTGTGATTAACGAAAGTTAATCTGGCTTATGATTCTAAAATTTGTCCTTCTATCTAAAATTCTGATATAGGCTCCAATATCATTACACTTTTATTTTATTCAAGAATATTTTGGTTTGTAGGTTGTCTTTTTTCAATTACTCTTCGAACTTAAATATTTTTTAGCAAATGATTATTTCATTTCTGTTTGAATTCACAAATTTCTTTGAATTACACAAAATTAGATAACTAACCCTAATTTATTATTATTTTGTACATAATTATTTTAATTTTATTACCAATATCGGAGACATATATCTCTGTCAATATATAAGGATTTATAATAAGATCCTTTGATATATATAACTTTAAATTGTCTCCTTCCTTTATCATAAATTATTTTGTTTTTAATTTACTTTGTTGTTTTTAATTTTATTTTTCAATTGTCAATTATTTTAAAAATCAAGAAATCTAGGTGTAACTGTATCGTATAACAGACCTGTACTTGTAGATTTTGCATTTGATAAACTTGGGACTAAACCATTTAGTACTGCAGGTTATTCAAATAACCATTTCATGGAGTGTCTGGGTATTGTCTATTGGGACAACATCCCGCTGACAGGTGAAGCACTCATGTATGATGACTCTCAGTATGTTATATCCGGTCTTGATAAAGACGATTGATCTATGCTACTAATAAGTGTCCTATTGGTAATACACACCAATCTTGGAGAAAGACTGGAAACTGACGATAGCAGTAGGCTACCATTCAACGGAGTCTTCTTGCACATGCTTGGACCTCAAAATATAGTGGAATGTTGATATTTTTGAAACACTACTTTAAATATTATCATAACTATCTGATTTTACCACATTTGAAACCTTGAACCCAAATATTGATACACTGAGTGGCAAAATGACTTTTAAAATGTTTGAGACTTTGGATATGATCATTTTAATCATCTTGTAAACACCCTTGTTTGTCATTATTGCTGTTTGTCACTCTTATAGGTCTAACTAAGACTGAGCAAGATGACATTTTGAGGTTATTTAGGGAGGGAAACCACAAAATTATAGTCGCCACATCAGTAGCAGATGAAGGATTGGATATTCAAGAGTGCAATTTGGTCATTAAGTACCACCAGGTCACCAATGAGATTGTGATGGTACAGAGGAGAGGTAAGCATGTGGCTGATGTTTGAACTTTGAAAACTCTCTGAAAATGAACAATTACTATATTCCCTCATATTGTTAGGATTAAGTATTTCCCTCGTATTGTTACTAAGATCAGTTACTTTTACTCTTTATCAGGTTAAAACTTTCTCTTATGATGCTAAAATCAATCGCTTTAATCATGTTTTAAGCATAATTACTAACCATTTTCTAAGATTAATTACTCCCCCAATGTTTCTAAGATTAATTACTTTCCCTCATGTTCCTAGAAGTGATATTCCCTTATGTTTCTCAGATTAATTACTTTTCT
This sequence comes from Atrina japonica, assembly GCA_030159075.1. Classification (NCBI taxonomy): domain Eukaryota; kingdom Metazoa; phylum Mollusca; class Bivalvia; order Pterioida; family Pinnidae; genus Atrina; species Atrina japonica. Next base: position 1,012,122 of record BROG01000210.1, on the reverse strand, counting down.
TCATGTTCTTAAGATTAATTACTTTCTTTCATGTTCCTAAGATTAATTACTTTCTTTTATGTTTCTAATTGATTAACTCTTATCCTGCCAAACAATACACGATTTTACATTTTGGCACTGCCAAACACGTCAATATACAATTTTCCTAAACCCGCGCTTGCTGCCAAGTACGTCAATAAACGATTTTCATGTATGCTATAAATACTATGGAATACTATGTAAAAGATCAATGGTGAATATAAAAAGATACGGACACATCATAGATAAGTCTGAAATCTAATTGGTTGACACACTTTTATCACTACAAATGAAGACTGAATGACTTACATGACCTTTAGAATCTCGCTTCTGAGAAAACAAAAATATTTTAAATGGCGTCTGCATCGCTTTGTTCACTGTGCGATAATGAATTTTGGAGCTATATTTCAGTGTTACAACTCAAAGGAGGAATACGGTTTCCTCCTATTTGAAATGGGAGATTTAGATGTAAATTTAACACAAGATCTCAGAAAACTCCTTTGAAAAAGTCACCGACTGATAGGATTATTCTGTGCATTGGTGAGGACAACTAGACCAACAATGACTCACTACCGGTAAATACTCAGTTCACTGCATCACCAGGACTTTCGTGTTATGTACCTGGCAATGGTAATCGTTGGGATTTTATTTATTGTTTAAGAAAAATAATGTGGGAATCATATGGTTAGGAGACAAAGTCTTAAATTTAATTAACTTAGGCGAGCATCTAAAGTCGCAATGTCAAACATCAGCCGTGTTGGATATACTCATGCCGAGTCATGGAAAGCAACTACGGTTGCAGAAATTAAAACTTTAACTGTTAATTAACAATGAATACCTTATCCAAAAAATAAAAATAAAATGCCCTTTATACCAATGTGGCCTTTAATGCAAATTTAACTCTAGTTTCTTTCCTTTATGTGCATTAGATCATACATAATTACATTAAGTCAAATTTTGCAGGAAGGGCAAGAAAAAGAGAAAGTGAAGTTGTACTGTTTGCTGAAGTGGGCTCCAAAGTGGCAGAAAAAGAGGAATTGAATATGATGAGGGAACTAATGATGTCGAAGGCTATAGAACAGCTGAAATACCAAATGGAGAGCAACATGAGAGAGTTCATGAAGGAAATAAGACATATTCAAAGAACTTGTAAAACAAAACGGGATAATGATGTGAGAAACAGGAATGGGAGGATTCAAAGGGAAGGGGACTTTGAATTACAGTGTTGTAACTGTAGCAAATACATCTGCATGTCCTATGACATCAGAAAAATAGAAGGTTCCCACCACGCTGTGGTTGGTGAGGAGATTCGACAGCAGATAACTGCTAGGAGAAAAAAGAAATCAAATTATACAGATCCTTTACTAAAATTTGGAATTGGCACAGTTACATGTCGGGAAGAAACTTGCAAAAAAAAGCTAGGAAGTATTTCCATCTACAAAGAGGCACAATTTCCCATCCTGAAAATTTCAAACTTTTCAGTTGAAGACAGCATGGGTAGAAGAGATGAATTTAAAAGATGGAAACAAGTACCATTTCACGTAGAAGATTTGTCTCATGAAGATCTGGAAAATCAGCTGACCATACCAACCTTTGTTGATTTCAACTGACAGGACAGAATTGGAGAGAGATTTTCCTTTAAAATAAAGTTATCTTAGAAACATTGATCATTTTATGACAATTGTTTTTGCATTTTTAATATTTCAGGAAATAACAATAAAGTTTAATTCTTTTAAAAGTTTCTTGATAACTAAAGCTTTACAGTATTCTGTATATTTACATATCTCCTGAAAACTGTTGTAAAAACTAGTAAAAAATTAGGATCAAATGTAATAATACCAAATTTTGTGTACTAAAATAATAATTTTATAATATCTGATTGAAAGGCAGACAAGTTCTTGTCCTCATTATATGTAAACTATTTTGACATCAAGAACCAATACATGATTTGCCTTAAAATCTGATGTAATAAGTTGTCTATGTAATTATTTATCTATCTTATTGTATATATAATGTATTAAGCATAATATATTTGATCTGCATAATTAAGAAGATAATTTTACATGTCTATTGTGTTATTCATTATATGAGTATTACTTTTTGTTGATCATACTATTGCTATTGTGTATATATATTATCAATATTTATTGTGTTTGTGCATATATATATAACACCTAATTTCAAAGTATTTCAACTTTACAGATTTAATAAAAAGACTGTAGAGAAGGAACGTGAAACAAAAGAAAGACTTTTCATTCTGAAATATAAACCTCTATCAAATGCAATGTAATCTTCCACTATTATATATATAGTCTCCCGTTAATTTCTTTAACAATAAGCAGATAATGTCATACTTAACTGCGCATAATTTCACAAACAATAACCATATGACATCATTATCAACTGTGTAAAATGTGACATCACCTATATTGCTATTTGATGTTTCCAAGTGTAACTATGTTATGTTAAACTCCTCGATGATAATAATGAAATTGGTTGAGTTTATTTCGGCATTGTGATTTATATATATATATATATATATAGGCTATGTTTGTACATGCCCGGTTAAAACTTAATCTGGAATCTAGACACTTCACTGATAGACCTTTAGATCAAGCGGTATCTGAATAGAATAACCTAATTTAAATAATTTTGCATGAAGCTTTGATTTGTAAACCAGATTTTTTTTATCAGTGAAAGGTATTTTATGCTTTTTTAATTCAGTTCTGAAGTTTGTAAAGTGGTACATTTATTGCAACATATTTTTTAAAACCTGATTCGCTTTTTATACATGTGCATATTCATAGGTTTACTACTAGACAGTATTGATCATTGTTAAAATGTATCTTCTATGAAATCGAAGTCTTTCTTGATACACATATTAATTTATTAATCTTCAATAGAATATATGCTCATTTCCAGATATGTGTAAACAATCTGTCATGTAATGAATGCATAATTTGATTTTGTAGTGAATTTTAGAACATCAATATTTTTTGTAGGATAGATATATTATGTATTTATAATAAAAGTTTTTCAAAAGTGACAAATTGCGATTTAGTGAAAATGTTGATAATTTATTCAAGTAGATTTGATCCATATTTAGCCAGATAATGTACAGCATTTACATGTGATACATGTTTTGCAACTAAACATCCAGCTATTGCATGTGTAGGTGCCAAACAATTACGAAGACATTTTTGATACCAACCCATTCTCTGCCGGAACAGAAAATCCAAATGAGAAAATTGACCGAGTTCTGATTAAAGGCATTCCGTTATCAGTAGATGATGATTGCGTCAAAAGTAGCTGAATAAATTGGGAGCCAAATTAACAAGCGACATCAAATATGAAAAAATTAGAAATCCAAACACTTACAAAATGACAGAAATATTTAATGGAAATCGTTTTGTTTACATTGAGCAATTACCTGAAGGGAAATTTCTACCTAGAAGTTCATTCTGTGCCGGCTTAAAGTGTATGATTTTTCATGACGGACAGCCAAAGCATGAAAGAAAAAAACTGCACAAATTGCTGGGCGGAAGATCATTTTCGTTTTGAATGTGAATATGAAAAATGTTGTCGTATATGTAAAGAAGTAGGCCATGATCCTGGATCAGAGGTTTGTATGCACTTCATACAAAATCAAAAAAATGTTATTGCTTTCACGGAAAAGATGATATCCTCTCAAATTTTTACCAAAGTGAAAGAATAATGTATCTGATTAGGACTGTGATATAGGAATATTTTTTATTTATTTTCAAAGTGGATATTTGAATGATATTGTTCAAAAAAATGTTATTTTATTATATTTTTTACAAAGAAAGAATTATCATTAAAGGATATTTGACTGGTATTGTTGTTCATTTCATAATTCCATGGTTACCTTGTTTACCTTTTTTATGAACTGCTAAATGACTTATTCAGTAATGTAATCCTTTATACCAAGTGTGACTATTAGCTATATCTCGCTTTGATATGGACTGGCGACTTATGGTGGGTTGGTGTGAAACTTCAATGGCATGGACAATTCCATTGTACCGATCCCACCTCCGATTTGTAGTCAAATCCTTTTTACAATAACCTCTGAGTTTCAAGAGCTGTTTAAAATATTTTGAATAATTCATACGTTTTGACACTCAAAAATTAATCAGCGCAAGGAAAAAGTGGGCAAAGCGTTCTATTTGACTTTTTCAGTTAGGAAAATGCTCAGATTACCAGAGTTTTATATACATAGGAAGTTTTCTCAAGTCTCATTTGTTTTCTGAAAGTTTAGTAGGTCAAAAGGACAGTGCTGAAGATGTTGGTGGGAAATTTGTTGACTCGTGTAACATAGCCTCTGGTCAAAGGTTATAAAATTGTTTTCATATTGAACCCTAGGCTGAGCATAGCCTCCTTCAGTCAACCACACGGGTACATTTACGATGTTAGTTCATCAAAATGGTAGATAATATCTATGAGTTGACAGTTAACATGAAAAGTTTTATTGCCTTGAATTTTGAACTCGAGAATATATGATTTTAATTCATACAAACGTGGGCATAATATTCCATAAACACATCCTGATCATTTGCCAAAAAAAAAAACCACTAAAAGGAAACTAAACTTTATCATTAGTATTTTATCAAATAATAAACAAAACAACGAAAATGTTTGGTTTGAGCTTATCAGGAAGAAAATTTTCATTTATTCAGTTATTGTCATTTTTCGTCTAGTTTTAATAAACTCGGATTTATTGTTTGTTTTCACTACCCGTATCGCGGCAATGGATTAATGAATTAAATAAAATAAGTAGTAAGTAATCTAGATGTGAATATTGAAGTATAGTTTATGTCGTGCTTGTCTCAAAATAATCTGACCCAAATTTCCTTTTTTTCACTCTTAAATATCAAATTGTCAATCACTTATCACTTTATACATGAAAAATGTGTTTTTGCAGGAAGTGGATGTTTCAACACGTTAGTTTTGAATTTAAAGTTTTTGCAATTAAGTTCTGAGGATATCGTACAATACGAAGTTATGTGATGTAATTAACCAATTAAAAGTCTTGTTTCGTTTCATTAGTGATGAATTGGTGATCTGATGTTGTAAAACATTTTCATCAACACAAAATTATATGCACTAAAGACGGATATAGTTCCTAATTTCTATATTTTTTATTATTCTTTATTTCAAAATATAGCTTCGTTTTGTCCCGCATGGCCTCGAAACCCTCTAATGATGGCGGGAGTTTGTTCCACTGTCCAATGGTCCGCAGGTAAAATTACCTTCTGTATGCTTCTTAGCTACTACAATTTATCTGAAATTGTTTGGTGCTGTTCGAGTGCGTCTGTCACCTGCCTCTAGATGCTTGTTTGGACTATCGACTAGATCTAGCCCATTGCGATCTTGATTATAATAGACAGCCGACACTTTGCATGCCTAGTGCAACCCAGTTGCTGTATCATTTTGGTAATTGCTCCTGGGCAGTACTCCCAGTAATTAATTGATTCGAAGTGTTTTACCAATCACTGGATTTTGTCGACTGATGTTACTATTTTGTTGGTGTATGGGTCCCAGACGGTTGCAGCACACTCAGGTGTTGGTCGTATTATGGCAATGTATACCGCAGCTTAAACTGGTGGTTTGCAGCCTTTTTGATTTCTCAGTATAAAGCCTGAAGATCTGTTCCCCTTTGTTCGTGATACTGTGGACATGTGTGTTCCTCGAGGAACCGTGTGGTATTTAGTTAGATACTAACGGTTTTCTTCCTGTTAGTGACATGCATTCCAATTCATTTTCAGGGTTGAAAGCAATCTGCCAGTCAGATTCCAACGTTTCCACTTTGCTAGATTTTGGTATGGCTGTCTTGCTTAAATGTTTTACGCCTGTAAAGGAGTGAGTCGGATGATGTTACTTATAACATGTCACTGATGAACGACAAAGACAACAGCGGTGGTCCAGGAACTGTCCCGGATGTTCACATCTGCTGCTGCTGTTGACACTGTTCCCTCCAGTACCACCTGTTAAGTTCTGGGTGTTAAGGAGTCCATGATCTACTGCTTGATGTCCCCTCTCATCCCATAGAGTCCTAACTTGTTGAGTAGGTGAGTGTGCGGCACCTTGTCAAATGCTTTAGAGAAGACAAGGTGACATCAACTTGCTCTCCTGCTAAAAGTCTGCTGGCTAGTTCCTGGATAGTTTTGGTAATTATTAGCTGTGCCTCGCATGATCTTCTATAGTGGAATACATGTTGATGTTATGTGAGTATGCCCAGGCTGTCCAAATGATCCATGATATTGCTCTTGATGATATACTCTTGCAGTTTACACGAAATGGAAGTGAGTGGAACGGGTCTGTAGTTCGAAGCCTTGTGTTCGTCGCCTTTCTTGTATATTAGAAAGATAGATGCCTTCCACCAGTCTGATGGTATCTTGCTGTTGTCAGTAGATGTTTGGTTAGTATTGTTGAAAATTTGATGACAGTCCTGTAGTAGTCTGGCTTGTACCATGTCCGGTCCCGTTTCCTTGCGGGTCCCTTTTTCGGCCCCTTAAGCAGTTTGTGGATACCAGACGTCCGACAAAGACTTTTAGATGGTTGCACATTGACTTGGGGTGTCGGAAAGATCCTCACTGGTATAGAACTGTGTATTCAGAATCTCAGCTTTGGTTGCAGTAGAAGAATCCGTCGGTGTTCTTAAGTGGTGTTACCCCAGTAGTGCCTTGTTTACGGCTCTTCAGGTAAGTCCGGAGCCTTTTTGGATCTCCCCGCATGTCACTGCCAACAACTTCTTCCATATATTTGTCGTGTGCACGTTTAATTTCTCTGTGCCTCTTGTATCTCTCCCAATCTCTACAAATGTTTTGTTCTTTTGGCTTTCATGTGAACACGTTGTTTCCTCCATGAAATTTCCTTCCTGACGGTATCCTTATCTGCTCTGTCCCGTGTTATCATTGTATCCAGTAAAACAAAATCATGATTGATTTTGCCTAATGACTGTAGGAAATAATTTCATCCACAAATGCTGGATGTGAAAAGAATATAAAGTCGAGTGTATGCCCCTTGTGTGGAAATCTACCATGTGGATTAGGAAGAGGTCATCCACCATATTCATGAATAGACCATTTACGCCAGAGTTGTTCATCTCAAATGATATTACAAAATCGGAAGTGACCATGTCTGAATTTCTGAAGTTATGTGATCTGAGTAAAAACTATTCCGACGAAACTGAACGGTATGGAACAACTCGAAAATGGTAAATTGGTCGTTCACATATAATGAGTTGACATGTCCATAAGTTTGAGAACTGGGAATGTGGATTTCGGGTAGATTAAAGTAACCGTCTACATGTAAAATGAACACTGAAAACTTGTGCTTGTTCCTTATATTAGTGATGACCCTGACTAGTGTCCATGTGGGCCTGCGTTTCGCCGTGTCTATTGGGAGGCCTGTAATATGTCTTTACAATCAGACTTCTCTGTTGTGGGGAGGTCTACCTTAATACTCATTGGTTCTTCTTTCTTGCGGACATGGATCTCTGATTTGATGAGGTACTTCTTAAGGTATGAATTCTGACGAGAACATTTGGTCTGTCCATGTTTCGCAGCCAACAGACGATTCCAGAAGGACTCGAAGCAAGCTATATGAAACATAAAATTCTTAAAGGCATACAAACTGTCAAAATGAAAACTTTTCGTGATAAATCCTACATAACTAGTAGTAGAGTGAGACTTCCCCAAGGGGGTGTCCAGCTCTGGAGTGTAAGTCTTGCTCTAGAGTATAACAGTCGGGGGAGTCTGGTTATGGGGAAGCTCCATTTTGTAACACCGATGTTATGAATTCGTTTATTGCATGTATCTATAGGCCTGGCACAGTGCGGGGAAATTGATGCATTCCCAAGTTATTCATATGTGTTTGATAATGTCTTAATTTGCATGTAAACAGAATTATGAATAAATGAAATTGGTTTTGCAAGTTTAAAAGGGTATTTCACGTTAAAAATGACTACATGCATGCAAAAGTATGCTTTTTATTCATGCATAAAATAACTTATCGCATGCAAAAAGTCACGTTTTATAAATGTACAAGTGGTCATCACGTCAGTTCAGTTTTGTGACACAAAGACCAATATTTATTTAGAGTTGGTGCAGATTTTACAGCAAAACAACACAAGCTCAAGCCGCCGGGAGCTTTTAACCGACTATACCCAAATGGCCTTTCATACACTATACATGTATATAATACGTGCATTGTATATTACATTATAGTGTTTTCCCGGATACATTGTGACTCTTCTTTTCTCTTCCACCACTGAAAACTGGTGGCCACCATATGACTAAAAAATTGTTGTGCCTAGCACAAAACACTATTCAAACTGAAAGGACAAGGGGCGATAATTGTGTGACGTAAATCCGAACTCGTTTGCAAGACCAAAACGTTTGTGCGGTTTTGGTTTTTACATTTATCACAGTATTGTCGTTTCCGATAAAATAGACCATGGCAAACGTGATCGAAATTACTGATGTATCCACATTTTCACAGCATGCAGAGAGAAAAGACAAGTAGGTTGAATTTAGATATTGGATATTGGTTGAAATATGTCTTAGGTTTCTTTGAAATGGCGCGAAGATATTCACATATTGCTAGCTAGACACATTTACTAGTCTGGTTCGTTCTATAAATATACTTGACAGTTTCAGTTTATTCCATTTTCTGACTGTCAAAGACAAGTGGATGGAATTACCGTAATGAAAATAAAATCACATGAATGATAAGGTATATTCAATTTTGATTTTCGCCATTTATAGATTTTACGGGCCTATAGACCTACAAAGTCAATATTCTATAGAGACATGATTTTATTGGCTATAGTTTTGTCACAAAATTTTCAAGCATTAAATTTGGGTTCAATATTATACTATGCCGGACACGACTGAAGATAGAAAACCAAATCAATTAATGGGTCGTACCAAAAAAAAAAATTCTTGGATTAAGGTAAAATATTACATTAATCACAGATTGAGACAAATAACTGTCTCTGCTTGAAATCGAACCTAGGATCCCTGGATTAAAATCTGGTGTTCTACCAATTGAACTAAAGTGGTAACCCCTCTAGTCAAACTAGTAGTTGGGGCACCATGAATATTTATATGTCACCCATAAGATCCATATTGGCAATAAATGCACACTGGTCTGACAAGTGTTCATTCATTATATTTGCATATTGTTATTCTTTTCATATTGACAAAAAAAAAACATATTTAGAATAAAATATCTCACCCTTAACGTGATTAGTGTCATCTTGATGGAACAGTTCAAGGTAGAAGAGTACAGCTAGTGCGTTGGCTTGTCTTAAGCAACAGTGTTCAATCTAGGCCGCGCCATTGCGCCAATGGCCCGCGGAAATCAGACATGGCGCAATTAAAATTCAATGATGGGCCACTCGGGCGCAATGCTAATCTTCCCAGTGATAACTTTATTTCAATTAAATGTCCGCGAATAACCTGAAATAATACCTTGAAATGTAACATCGTGGATAGTCTAACACGAATAATTCAAGCCCGCTCCATTTCCGGTTATCTCCATACTACGCTAGATTAATGCAGTGATCGAAGTGAACGGAATATAACAACTGAATATTTGGGTTATGGATAGTCTTGAGCAAACCACATAGCCGAAAGTAACTGCCTGGTATTATTAGTTGAAACGAGGCTTCAGTGCCAGAGTCTGCCAAACGCTTAAGGTCTGCTATATGCTGTCAAGCGTATTATGTGGTGCGTCCATGTGCAGACAACATTTTTCTCTCTGTCAAATTTAAAAACATGAAGAGAATATCGGACTTTTTCTCAGTCACCCAGAGTTCTAAAAAAGCTCGAAATGATATTCAAAACAACCCAAGTTGGTCATCAAGTGAAAAAAAAAACACCAGAAAAATCAGAATCTGTCTCTGAGAATCAGAAAGTTTCAAAATCATTGGTTACACGACGAACGTCTTAAAAACTGGTTGACTTATGGTGACAAATCTTGTACTGTGAACTATAGTGTATGCACAAAATTTTAAAAAGTAAATCCCTTCAATACAGGATGTACCATTTTTTATATAATTGTGAACAATGTACATGGACAGTTATGATGGTTACAGTAAACTATTAATTCATCACAACTGGTCAGTTTTTCTTTATATGTTATGGCCCCTTCTTTTTGAAAATGGCCCCCTGATTTTAATAGCATGGGCCGTCTGGCCCCCTTGTTCGTGGTCCTAGATTGAACACTGAAGCAATATATTACTCCGAATCGAAACAATTAAAATACTGTATATCCTACATTTTGCTTCATATGAGATTTTTTTTAGAAATATTCTTATTATAAGCTAAAATTTTATTTATTTTTTAAATCAGAATTAGACTTGTGTTCTTATGTTTCTCACAAACTGAGGAGATGTGGCAGTATGTTGTTTATGTATTTTGTGTATCGATCAACTTGGTGTGATGTCATGTGACAAACTTCAGTTATAGCTGATACAAATGCTGTATATATTATCACTGAGTCAATGGGAGATTGCTGCTGGACATGTAAATCAATAACCTACAAAAGTGTCATATTCTGGACTTGGAATTGGGCATCATTCAGGTGACTTGCCCTGGCATTCTGATAATTCTATAGACTTGTCAAAAACAATCATACAATGTATGGTGCAGAGCTTTAACAGACCTTTTGCTATAGTATCCATTTGATAGAAATTCTGCCCCATTCCCAATGCCAAATACATGTGTTTTTTCCCAGTTTGATGAAAATTTAGTGTTGAGACCATGACCTGAAAAAGGAAAATATTTTTTTATGTAAGACTAATCAGTAAAAGCATTTCAACATTTCAATTTCCATGTGTGCAAACAATGTTTCCCAGATAGACACAAATTCACATTAAAATTCCCAATTGTGTTGCCTATTGCATTCTCCCAAAATTGATAGAAAATGGGCTGTTTAAGTATGGCATAACCATTTCAAATCAAATGGCTACATGCATATAGTGGAAAGAAAATTTGATCACCATTTGAAACTTGTACTAGTCATCCTCCTAAAATATTATATATCTATAATCGTAAATCTGAAAACAATGCTTTTCTGTCCTTTATTCACCAATAGATCCACATTCTATGAGTATGAAGTTTGTCTTTTCTACTGTAGATTCGTGTCTCATGATATTATAAGTGTCCCATATGGTATAAATTAAGGTAACTTCATTTTTCACACTTGTGTGACAGTGTGTGACACCTGAATGAAAACCAAGAGTAAATTTGGCAGAAGAAATAGCATTTTCACCTACATGTAATACTAATAGGACACTATTTGGCATGTTTTAAGAATATGCAGTAAGATTCAATTTCCAATATATTGTTCAGAGATGAAATCAGATGGTCACAGTTATAAATGTAGGTAGCTAGATTTAAATTAAGAAAGATATTTGTATATATTGTGTTTACAAGAGATTGCACATTATGTTACTTACTTATTTTTTGTATTTTCAAGCTTGGTCTTTAGATAAAGATATAATATTATTTATATACATGTACATTTTTAGAAATACAATCACACTAGTAGGTGTATTTTTCTGTTTTCCACAGTAAACTGGCTGTCATCCACTTCTCAGCAGCATGGGCTCCCCAGTGTAAACAAATGAATGATGTTATGGAAGAGTTAGCTAAAGACACACAATATGTCAATGTTGCTTTTATTAAGGTAATTTACTCTTGTATGGATGAAAAGTCCTGCACGGTAATGACTATCCCCAAAGTTCTTATGAAACGTCAAGATTTGAGTACACAACTAACAAGTGAAAACAACAAAATTATATATGAACTGGTGTGTGTGTATGTGTGTGTGTGTGTGTGTAGGCATGTTTGTGTGTGTACATACATGTATGCATGTGTGTGTGCATGCATGTGCATGTGTATGTGTTTCTGTGTCAAAAATGGGATAGGTTAACCATTCAGTATCCTTGGAGATTTCTGATCTTTAAATTATTGAAATTTCACCACCTTGTATTAAAAAAAAATTGGTAAGAAGTACATTTGAATAACTGATTTATAACTTAAAAGTGTGAATTTTGAATTTTTTAGAATAACCATGGTCTATATTTGATTAACAGGAAGTTAAATCCCAAACTGTGTACAGTGAAACTTGTATATAACGACCTCCTTAGGGACACAAGAAAACCAGACTTTATAGGAAGGTGGACTTTATATAAAAGTTGATTTGTACACAAATGGTACTATTGGGGGACAACAGAAAATGGTCTTTGTGACCAGGTGGTCCTTATATACAGGTGGTTGCTAAAGCAGGTTTTACTGTTTGTAGAAATAAATGTTATCAGGTTAGAGTTCAAGATTTCTGTTCACAGGATATAATACTTATTATAAGAATACTATCTATGGTACACCTGAGTTTCCATTTCCTTTCACCACAATTTTCACCCTACACAGGCAGAAAAGTTGAAAAAGGAAAGAAAGTGTAGTTCCCGTACTGGAACTTCAATAAATAGATAGTGAATGGCAAACTCTATTCTGACACTCCCATAAGAAGATAACAAATGGTAGACTCTGTTCCGACACACCCACAAGTAAATAGTAAATGATAGACTGTTCTGACACTCTAACAAGTAGATAATAATGGAAGGTCTTGTCCTGACACTCCCATAAGGCTACATGTAAGTAGATAGCAAATGGTAGACTCTTGCTTGTTTTGTCTTGATCTAATAAGCAGTGTAACTACTTAAAGCCCTTGCCACTTGTCCTTGTGAAGCATGGAAAGATGTTTAGTGTGTATGTTTATGTCCTTTCTTCAATTCTTAGGTGGTCTGTATTTCAAACAGCTTTTTAAATGCCACCACAAACTGACGAAGGTATTCAAACTGCACATCCTAGACCATCTTTCCTCTCTCTAGACATAGAACTGTGTGGACAGAAGATGAAATCTTGCTTCCGAAAATCTGGCATTATACCAATATCACTTGTCATACATGTATTGTACCCACTTCATATGCCATACAGGTATTGTATCACATGTCATACAGATATTGTATCCACATCACATGTCATACAGATATTGTATCCACATCACATGCCATACAGGTATTGTACCCACCTCACATAACATACTGGTATCGACCTACATCACATGCCACACAGGTATTGTATCACATGTCATACAGATATTGTATCCACATCACATGCCATACAGGTATTGTACCCACCTCACATATCATACTGGTATTGTACCTACATCACTTGCCACACAGGTATTGTACCCATATCACATGACATACAGATATTGTATCCAAATATCATACAGGTATTTTACCCACCTCACATGTCATACAGGTATTGTACCTACATCACATATCATTCAAGTATTGTATCTACATGTCATACAATTATTATACCCAGATCACATTACATACAGGTACATGTATTGTAAACATCACATGTCATACAGATATTGTATCCACATCACATACCATACAGCCTAATTTATTACAGGTATTATACCCACATTGCATGTCATACAGGTATTGTATCCACATCACTTGTCATACAGTTACATGTATTGTACCCATATTACATGCCATGCAGGTATTCCACCCATATTGCAGATCATACAGGTGTTGTATCCCATCACATGCCATACAAGTATTCTACCCACATCGCATGTCATACAGGTATTGTATCCACATCATCACATGTCATACAGGTATTGTACCCACACCACATGTCATACAGGTATTGTTCACACACCACATGTCATACAGGTATTGTACCCACACCACATGTCATACAGGTATTGTTCACACTTGACACACATACAGATATACTACTTTAGGGATATAAGTGATTGGAATTTAGTGTGCCCATACATTTATGGTAGCCTTGATTATTTGTGTTGTCATCAATAGAGTCATACTCATATTTATTTTTGTATTATACAATTATCGACCTCATTTAAGGTTAATACATGGTGTTATCTACCCAAGAAAGTGAAATTTTCCCTCACAGTTTTAAATGGCTAAATGTGTTGTTCATCTAGTATTTTTAGAATCCTTCTATTTCAATAAAGTTTGGACACCATCATCGTCATCAGTGACAAAACTAAAACAATTGTTTACACTCTCACCGTCTGTCATCTTTAATGCAATTCCTTCACACTAAATATAACTATACAGCAATGATGATTGGCTATACAATGAATGCCTGGTGTGTCAAAGTTCTGGCATTCCCTTATGCTATTTTTTTCATATGACGTAAATGTGTTGGATTGTTATATCAACCCATGAAGCAATATACATGTATGGGTTTATATAATGATTGAGCGAGAACAGGAAGTATGGAATGAACCAATCAGAAAGTAGATGATAAGAGAGTCATGCAATAATACCGTGTATATTTAATATGATATGATCAATATAAGTGTATATTCATCTGTACATGTATATATACATTTAAACATTAATTATACTTGTAGCTCGAGGCTGAGGATCTACCAGAAATATCAGAAAAATATGAAATATCAGCTGTACCTACCTTTATATTTCTTAAGGTATGTATACTCTGATAAATGTTTATTTTTGATGATGTCATATACTTAGCTATAGGTACCATTTTTGAGAAAATGACATTGACAATGCAGTTGGGGAATTTTAATGTGAATTTGTGTCAAATTGGGAAAAATAATTTGCATGTGTGATTATCTGAATGTAATGGAATTTTTTTTTAGATTCATTTCCCCCTGCAATAATTCATTTTTCATGACAGTCATGTTCTGGTCACTTATTTGGGAACTGCTTTTCATCATTTTGGAAAAAAAACACATTTATTTTGCATTGGGAATGGGGCTTAATATCAGCCCATGGAAACCAGATGAAAAGGCTTGACATCTGAGACAAAAGCAAAATGAAACAATACAAAAAGGAGATCAGTGAAACTAAATCAAACCAGAAACCTGTTTTTCTAAAAGTATTATGGTCTATATATCAACTGTAGTACAAATTGTCAGTATCAAAGGGTTCTTGGAAATGTTTTAAACCATATCCGTAGGCAATAATTGTAAATTGATTATTCATTGAGAATTTATTTCAAGACCAATGGACAATTCCCCAGCAGTCACTATCTACTTTAAAAATATTTGGGCATGATTCTGACCACAAACCCAGATCACTTATTAGTTATACATGTATGTGAGGTTAATACAAGTAATTCCAAAAACTCATGCTATTCAAGCAACTCAGAGAGCCATCAAATGGAATTAAGGAGATATTTAGAAATAATAGAACTGTTACATTTTCTTGTTTTTAGAACAGTAAGCAAGTAGACAGACTAGATGGTGCCAAAGCAGCTGATCTTACAAAGAAAGTGCAGATTTTATCATCCCCAACATCATTCATACCGACAAATGATGACCTGTCTCAAGCTCCTAAAGTGGTAACTTGTCATTTTTAACTCCCTAGGACAAAATGTCCACAGAGCTTATGTTATACCCTGGCAACATTGGCTTCATCCATGGACATAACTTGTGTATGTCTACTTTTGTACAGGACCTAAGTCTGAAATATTGTAAGTGTTCTAATCACAGAGCTACTGAAAGCAGTCTCTACAATATTATACAGTCATTAGAGCTACTGTAAGCAGTCTCTACAATATTATACAGCCATTAGAGCTACTGTAAGCAGTCTCTACAATATTATACAGTCATTAGAGCTACTGTAAGCAGTCTCTACAATATTATAGCCATTAGAGCTACTGTAAGCAGTCTCTACAATATTATACAGTCATTAGAGCTACTGTAAGCAGTCTCTACAATATTATACAGTCATTAGAGCTATTGTAAGCAGTCTCTACAATATCATACAGCCATTAGAGCTACTGTAAGCAGTCTCTACAATATTATACAGTCATTAGAGCTATTGTAAGCAGTCTCTACAATATTATAGTCATTAGAGCTACTGTAAGCAGTCTCTACAATATCATACAGCCATTAGAGCTACTGTAAGCAGTCTCTACAATATCATACAGCCATTAGAGCTACTGTAAGCAGTCTCTACAATATCATACAGCCATTAGAGCTACTGTAAGCAGTCTCTACAATATTATACAGCCATTAGAGGTTCTGTTAGCAGTCTCTACAATATTATACAGCCATTAGAGCTACTGTAAACAGTGTTATGACTGTTATAGTTGATATTGCCATGGTGATGACCAACTTATTTAAATACATGTCACCATTTTGATGGTACATTGTACCAGTATTTGAGGTGTTATGACTTCTTAAGGTCGCATTGCTGTAGTGGTTTTGCAATTCATTTACGTACACATACATATCAACTTTGGGTTGGTATTAGTGTTAGATGTCATGATGTTATAGTTGTGACTTATTTGTACATTAATATGTAAACCTTGAGAATGTACATTTCATAGATCATGTAGTGCTGCTGTTGTGGTAGGCATTATGATGGTTTATATGACCTAAAAGGTACATGTCAACATTAAGGTGGTGTTTGTCTTAGATGTAGCATTGCTATGGTGATGAGCAAGTTATTTACATATGTGTACATTTCATCAATGAGATGCTGGAACCAGTTATTGTTGTGGTGTTTTAGTGGTTACAAGAAAAATCATGTTCATTTTGTAATTCTACCACAGATAAATAAAACCTATGATAATTACACCAATTAATTCTTACTAATATCACATTTTTCTTATCTGTATATTTTTATAACATCACATTTAAATAAGTGTAAATTAACAATATTTATAACCATTATATTGTCACAAATATTGATTTAATTGTTGTTGATATTATTTGTGTGACATTATTTACAGTAGATTTTACATTTCCAGGATATGAACACAAGATTGAAACAGTTAATCAACACAGCTCCTGTGATGTTGTTTATGAAGGGAGATCCCTCACAACCTAGATGTGGTATGTTTTATAGACCTATGGGCCTGATTTGTCTAGATGTGGTATATTATATACACCTATAGGCCTGATTTGTCTAGGTGTGGTATGCAATATAGATCTATAGGCCTGATTTGTCTAAGTGTGGTATGTTATATACACCTATAGACCTGATTTATCTAGATGTGTTATGCTATATAGACCTATAGGCCTGATTTGTCTAGATTTGGTATGTTATCAAGATCTGTTGGCCTGATTTATATAGATTTGATATGATATATAGACCTATGGGCCTGATTTGTCTAGATGTGGTATATTATATACTCCTATAGACCTGATTTGTCTATTAGCCTAATTTGTCTAGGTGTGGTATGTTATATAGAACTTTGGGTCTGATTTGTCTAGGTGTGGTATGCTATATAGATCTATAGGCCTGATTTATATAGATGTGATATGTTATATAGACCTATGGGCCTGATTTGTCTAGATGTGGTATGTTCTATAGATCTATATGCCTGATTTGTCGAAATGTGTTATGTTAAATAGATCTATGGGCCTGATTTGTCTAGGTGTGGTATGCAATATAGATCTATAGGCCTGATTTGTCTAGGTGTGGTATGTTATATAGATTTATAGGCCTGATTTGTCTAGATGTGGTATGTTATATAGACTTATGGGCCTGATTTGTCTAGATGTGATATGTTATATAGACTTATGGGCCTGATTTGTCTAGATGTGGTATGTTATATAGACTTATGGGCCTGATTTGTCTAGATGTGGTATGTTATATAGACTTATGGGTCTGTTTTGTTTAAATTTGGTATGTTATATAGATCTAAAGGCCTGATTTGTCTACATGTGGTATGTTATATAGACCTATGGGTCTGGTGTCTAGTTATGGTTTGTTATATAGACATCCATTTTGAACTCCAGAATTTGATGGACTTATAAAGTCCTAGCTTGATTATTAGATACAGATGAAGTTATCAGATGGTCAGTTTTGTATAATGTAATATCTGTGATTACTAAATGATTTGAAGAATTTTAATTAGCTTACATGAGCCATAGGCTCAATTTTTGTTGTTGTTGTTGTATAGTTGTTTAACATTCCACTCAAGAATCTCTCTCATATGGAGACATCACCAAATGCCAGTGAAGGGTTTCAAATTTTGGCCTATGCTCAGCACTTACAGCCATTGAGCAGTGAGGGCTCTTTAACGTTTTGACACCTACTGTGACATGGAACCTCAGTTTTTACTGTCTCATCTGTTGGACTGGAAACCAACTGCCTCCGTCTGGACTTTAACTCATGACCTCACAATCAAGAGTAGAGCACGCTACAGACTGAGTCAGGCAAGCTCGCCATGGGTTCAAATGAGCTTTTCTTTCCCAACTTTATCTCCAGAATAACTGGGTCAATTTTAACATAATCTGATACATGATATTCCTAGGCGAAGGGGATTCAGTTTTGTTCAAAGAAGGGGCCATGGCTCTTTCAAAGGGAAGATAAATGAGAATAAGTGAAAACAGAATAACTGTCTTAAAAAATCTTCTGAAGAAGCACAGAGCTGTAAATCATAAAGATCATATAAAAATTAATTACCTATATCAAATTCCCTTTTTATCCCCCACTAATGCCCCTGAAAGTGGAAAATGTGAATAATATATGTTAACTCATTTTGATATGTTGGCATCATTTTTGCAATGTGCTTAATCATACATAACTGTAAATACAAACATCAAGTAAAAGTTTTATTTTTAGTCCTAATCTTGGCCCCAGGGGTAATTCTTTTGTTTTTATGGAGGGCTCTTAATTGACCCTGTTAAATAGAAATAATCAGATATATTGAATATCATAATTATCAGTATTACCCAGAAACCATATATTTTCTTGTCTGTGCGTGAAGACAGATTCTCCCCTTTCCCTTGCATACACTTTTACATGTGGTTAAATATCAAGATGTGGTTAAGTATCATATGTCAAGACAAGTTAATTTGTAAAAAGCAGAAATTTTTAGGGGTCAATCTCGACCCAAACTTCTCTGTATTGGTCAAGTGTCTTAAATCCCCAAATTGTATGTTTCAAGTGAGCTCTCCCGATCAGAAGTTGTTCAGATGATCATTATGGCCTCTGGGTTTCTTATTATCAGTTGTTATTCAGTTTCACTTATTTCAAAAGTTTGTATGGAGTATGTTTCTGTTATATAAGTCAAGAGTTCTATGGAGTTGATCAGGTAAGACAGGACTCAATGTATTTCTGATTATTCATGACCTTGTCATGTTGGACCAGTGTTTTTCTGCACACTTGTGTAACTGGACCAAATACACAGTATTGGAGTATGTATGAAGCTGTAGTATGCACATTTGTGACATTATTATAATCATAAATTGAGTAATGTATAGAAGTTAAAATTACAGTAATGCATCAGCTTAACATTTCAATCTATCTCAAACACTCATAACAGTGAGATTCTTATATTTCCTTTCAGGGTTCAGTCGACAGATCGTACAGTTATTGAATGAGAGAACTGTAAAATTCAGCTCGTTTGACATTCTTCAAGATCAAGATGTTCGGGAAGGTGAGTTATAAATGTCTTTTTTATCGTGACCTAGATTTTACATTATTGTAACAATACCTTTTTAGATTGTTTCTTTGTTAAGGTCAATAAGTTACTCCTTACTAACATAAAAGTTACAAAGCTGTATGTAATATTCAATATCATATGTTGTGGCCAGTGGATTATCTTGACACTGATGTCAGTTTCTTAAAGAAGAAGTACTGTTTACCTGCAAAGTTTCGCTCCCATTTAATTTTTTTGCCATTTTCGCCCTGAGATGAGAAGGCAGATTTAAAATGAAAGCGAAATTTTCAAGCTAAATAATAGAAGCACGGATGTACATATTATCCATGAGACTGGTGCATCAGGGCGAATTTAAGATGACATGACTTTGTTCTCTGTCATAAAAGGGTGATCAGGTATACAGTAATCACTTTATTTGTCTGTCAATATCGGCCTGGTAAGTTTGAGGTCCAGGATTTATCAGAGTGCTTGAATTTTACTCATTTATGGATTATTCATTACATACACATTTAAGTAAAGAACTCCATCATACAGATGTTTCACCTAGTACAGTACAATTTGAGTAAAGCATTTTTGTGATGCTCTACTGCTGGATCTCTTTAGTGTATAGTAGAACTCTAAGAAGTATTTTGAGGACCGCCATTGAAATATGAAAGAACTTTACTGTCAGTGTTTTTTTTTTTTTTTTACTTTGTTTTGGCTTGCATGGTCTTGATAGCTGAAACATACCCATTCAAAGTGCTTCAAAAGTGCTTGAAAAACACTGTGAAAAGTCCTTGAAAAGTACTTGAAATTTTTTTTCATTGGCTGTATAAACCATGTGCATTGTTTTCAGAGGAATCATAACTCAAAGAATTATTTGGTACCCTTTGCAGAGTATGATGTGACTTTGCGTTTTTCCTGGAGATCACATTAGGTTTTATACTTGGCACATATTTTGGGGGCATGAATAATTTTCTTTTTTGAGAATAATTCAGTTTGACTTTTAAAATGTCAATGTGTGTTTAATTAGTTTCATGACCTGATATCTTGTTAGTTAGGCATTAGGCATGTTAATGGGTTATGCGTATACTGAACACAGATATAAAGTAAATGCACAGGATTTAACTTACTCACATTTAAAAAATGTAGAATACTTTGAATTGCTTTCCAGTGACAGTAGAACTCTATATTTCTAAAATACCACAAGAATAGCTGTTAAGTAATTTGTTTATGATGTTAAAATGCCACAAGAACAGCTATAAAGTAATTTGTCTATTATGAATTTTGTATTTGTAATAAATTATACAAACTTTCAACTTTAACAAATTTCATTATGTTGACATGACTGGAATTAAGAAAATCAAAATTTTCAGATACTGTAAACCTTGAAATGTATGGGTGGGTGGGGGATTATTAACACTTATACAAGGTGAAAAGTTTTTGAAGGAAATTTTCACCATGTACCAGTGTCACAGTTTTGCTAAGAATTATCGTTTTCTACGAGACAGCTCACAGTAAGTAGTAACATCGCATAGAAAACCCTCACACATTTAGTTTGCATAAGATAATTGTGTAATTACAACATGCGGAAATTTCCTATTTTTAAAGTAATTTTAGAATTTTACTGTATATTTGATATTTCAAATTTGAAAAAGTAATAGCAGGCCACAAAATACCAGAAATCATCACAACCCCTTTAAAGGTTATGCTAAAAGGAATGACCATAACTTACAGGACAAGGATCATAAAGACACAAAATAGATATAATTCTGTTAATTACATTGCATTGTATTTTTGACAGATATCATTGAGAACATAAAGGAGGTTACATGTACGTGATTTATATTTGCCATGACCTCCACTTAACCTGAACAGTCGCTCCCGTGTTATTTTTGGTATGTAATTTTAAGCAGCAATTAAAAACTCAGCCAGCAAAACTTCCAAACTAATAAGTGAATCATGGGAAAGAATCATATTTGCATATCTAAGATTGCTGAATCATTCTTTTTTCAGCTTTGAAAAAGTATTCCAATTGGCCAACCTATCCACAATTATACGCAAATGGAGAGTTAATCGGTGGACTTGATATTGTTAAAGAATTAGCAGAATCTGGTGAACTAGAATCACAGCTACCAAAACAGGAAAGTTTACAGGACAGGTCTGTATCGTAATTCTCATTATAACATTATGTTTATGTGAAGCAATAAAAGGCAGTGGCATAGAAAGCATATAAAAAGGGGGGTACAAAATTTTGTTTAATGAAAATGTCACGTTCATCAAGGCTATGTGTCGTCACTTGAATATGCAATAAAAACACCTGTTTTTTTAACACCTTTATTTAAATTGTTGAATTCTAGATTCAGAGTTGATTGTGTACAATTACATTATTGTATATGTATCATTTTTAAATAATAATTTTAAAAACATAAACATAGATTGGTAAGGGTTTATCAGAAGCGTTTGTAAACTTTTATTGGTAGTTTGATATTCATTGTGCTCAAAGAAATTGGTCAGTATTGTATTTATTTAAGAAATTTAAATCAAACTTAAGGAAAATATAAAATAGTAATTCTCTCTCAATACTTAGATTAACTTCTGAATTGTCATTAAAATGCTTGGTAATATATTCTTGGCCTTTATTGAGAGTGTGTTTTTCATGACAGAACATACATGTATATCCAAGACAAATTGTCTATTCAAGTTCCACAATACAATCTTGTAGGTTGAAGTCACTCATTAACAGATCACCAGTGATGTTATTTATGAAAGGAGATCCACAAAGTCCCAGATGTGGTTTCAGCAAGCAAGTAACAGCAATTCTCAAAGATACAGGGTATGTTGTTTTCTTAAAAGACATAGTGTGTGTGACAAAGTGACAGGGTATTTTGTGTGCTAAAAAGACATTGTGTGTGACAAAGTTACAGGGTATGTTGTATGCTGTAAAGACATTATGTGATAAAGTGACAGGTTATATTGTGTGCTAAAAAGACATTTTGTGTGACAATGTGACATGGTATGCTGTGTGCTGTAAAGACATTTTGTGTGACAAAGTGACAGGGTATGTTGTGTGCTAAAAAGACATTTTGTGTGACAAAGTGACAGGGTATGTTGTGTGCTAAAAAGACATTTTGTGTGACAAAGTGACAGGGTATGTTGTGTGCTAAAAAGACATTTTGTGTGACAAAGTGACAGGGTATGTTGTGTGCTAAAAAGACATTTTGTGTGACAAAGTGACAGGGTATGTTGTGTGCTAAAAAGACATTTTGTGTGACAAAGTGACAGGGTATGTTGTGTGCTAAAAAGACATTTTGTGTAACAAAGTGACAGGGTGTGTTGTGTGCTAAAAAGACATTTTGTGTGACAAAGTGACAGGGTATGTGTGTGCTGTAAAGACTGTGTATGACAAAGTGACAGGGTATATTGTATTCTTTAACTACACTGTGTCTGTGACAAAGATACAGACACAGTGTAGTTAAAAGACATTGTATGACAAAGCTACAGAATATGTTTTGAATTAAAAATATAGAAGAATTTTGCCATTTTTCTATGAAATACATTTTTAATCCATTGAAGGATACAGAAGAATAATATTTAACATGAGTGTGATTATGTAGACAGGGTATATTATGTAATAAAATATTATTGATGCAGTGTTGGCAGGGTATATTATGTAAAAAAATATTATCGATGTTGTGTAGGCAGGGTATATTATGTAATGAAAAGAATCAATGTAATGTAGGCAGGGTATATTATGTAATAAAAGTGATTAAAGTAGTGTAGGCAGGGTATATTATGTAATAAAACATTATCTATGTAGTGTACACTGGGTATATTAGATGATAAAATTTATTGAGGTTGTGTGGTTGATAGAGGTAGTATAGGCAGGATATATCATGTAATAAAAATTAT
This sequence comes from Atrina japonica, assembly GCA_030159075.1. Taxonomy (NCBI): domain Eukaryota; kingdom Metazoa; phylum Mollusca; class Bivalvia; order Pterioida; family Pinnidae; genus Atrina; species Atrina japonica. The sequence goes on along the minus strand of BROG01000210.1, from coordinate 988,705 downwards.
TGATGTAGTGTAGGCAGGGTATATCATATAATAAAAAGTATTCAGGATGTGTGGTAGTATATTCAAGGTATATTATGTAATAAAAATGATTGATGTACTATAAGCAGGGTATATTATGTAATAAAAATGATCAATGTAGTGTATTCAGGTTATATTATGTAATAAAAATGATTGATGTACTATAAGCAGGGTATATTATGTAATAAAAATGATCAATGTAGTGTATTCAGGATATATTATGTGATAAAAATGATCTATGTAGTATATTCAAGGTATATTATGTAATAAAAATGATCACTGTAGTTTAGGCTTGTAAATGATAGCTGTAGTATGGTTGAGTAGGCAGGGTATATCATGTAATGAAAATGATAACTGTAGTGTATTCAGGGTATATTATGTAATGAAAATGATAGCTTTAGTTTGGTAGAGTAGGCAGGCTATGTTATGTAATGAAAATGATTGAAGTAGTGTGGTGACAGTGTAATATGATAGATGTCACATATGGTATTGATGGAAGTGTTTAAGAATCATTCAATATGTAAATGTTTTGTTTATGGATTTATATAGCTGCATATCTTATTATTGCTTCATTTTGTGTTTAGAGTCCAGTATGATAGTTTTGATATACTTTCTGATGAGGAGGTGAGGCAGGGTCTTAAGACGTACTCCAACTGGCCAACATACCCTCAGTTATATGTAAAGGGAGAATTGATAGGAGGACTTGATATCATAAAGGTGAGTAGAAAAATTGCATCATATATCAATTACCAGTAGAGTTTGTGTGATTTTAGATGTAAGATGCCTCCGTGGCCAAGTGGTTAGAGCATCACACTTTAACCATGAAGTCTCTCATTCTGGTCACACGGGTTCGAGCCCCGCTGGGACCTAAGCTGATACTGTGAGAAAGTTTGCCAGTTTACTTGCGGAAGGATGGTGGTCTCTTCCCAGATACATTGTAACTGGGTTCTCTCCTCAACCAATGAAAACTGGCCGTCACCATATATTACATAAATTGTTGAGTGTAGCGTAAAACACTCTTCAAAATCAAATTAAAAATTATATGTACATCCTGCCAAGTTTTCCCTGATAGGAATGCATCAGATATAAATGAAGTGTCCAAAATTTTGACCTGTGCTATGGATAGATTTAACATACCACAAATGTCCTGATAGCTGACCTTGAATTTAAGCCGAAGCCAAAAGACTTTGGACTTTCATTTCTTCCACAAAGATTTTTCCTGATACAGTCACTTACCTGTAAAGAAATCTCAGGTATGACAATTTATTACTTGTACCTGATATTGAACCTGAGGACACATGCTTGGGAGGCTAGTTCTCATACCACTGAACCACTGCTACACCAGTGTAAAGAAAATTTTAACCCAAGAGAATACAAAAAATACATTGCATTGATTGAATGTGTATATGACACACTCAATGACCTTGTTTTCACAAAAAAATATAGGAATATAAGAATGTTTATGCCTGTGTATATATCTTATTTGTTATTGTACATCAATCAAAGTGGTAAAACGACAGCTAATGTCTCATTATCAATATTTATTACTACTACATTGTGTATGTATATATATCAAAGTGGATTAGGATTATGACATTTGGATTGCATTGTTACATGTTTAATATCACCCTATATCATTGATTACTGTTTAATTTTACAGGAGCTGCAAGAATCAAGTGAACTGGAAACATTACTGAAAGAAGGGCAATAACTGTTGTGGGGAACTGTTTGCTGTTGACAGAATTCTTCATACAACATACAAATATTAAATTGGTGTTATCAAAAGCAGAATTCTCATATCAGGATTTTATATCTACGTTTGTCTGATGTTATTGATGATCCAAAAAGTTTTAGCTTATTATAACCTGAACAAAACCCAATTTTTCGAGAGTATAATAACAAGACAAACTGCGAAAAAAATGATAACTGTAGTACACATGGAGGTGGATTTTCTTTCGTTGTTTTTTTAATGGGATTTACTAATTTGATATTTATTAATTCAGTAGTTTCAAATTAAATTTTGTTTACCGTATTATGATAAAGTGTCTTTCACTTGAATAAAGAGAATTTTAACATAAACAGATCTATGTGTATTTTCACATTTTTCATTTCTTTTGCATATTAATGTCTAGTTATGTAATAAACTGATTTTTTAAAAAAAATATCCTGTGATTTGGTGAATTAATTATGAATATCCTAATAAAGAAATCTAATATTATGAAATTAAGACTACAAAATTATCCCCCCTTACAAAATTTTCACCTCAGACTCTCAGTCAAAAGGATAGCTAAAAAAAAATTCAGTCTGTAGTGAATCAAAATTAGATTGTATAGATTGATATATATGATTGTTTAGATCGAGTATGCAAATGAAATTTGGAGATTGTGTATAAAATTCAGTTGAGTAGATTGAGTACACAATTCAAACGTGCAGATTGAGTACACAATTCAGTTATGTAGTTTGAACATACAGTTCAGTTGTCTAGATAAAGTACACAATTCAGTTGTGTAGTTTGAACATACAGTTCAGTTGTCTAGATAAAGTATACAATTCAGTTGTGTAGTTTGAACATACAGTTCAGTTGTCTAGATAAAGTACACAATTCAGTTGTGTAGTTTGAACATACAGTTCAGTTGTCTAGATAAAGTACACAATTCAGTTGTGTAGTTTGAAACATACAGTTCAGTTGTCTAGATAAAGTACACAATTCAGTTGTGTAGTTAGAACATACAGTTCAGTTGTCTAGATAAAGTACACAATTCAGTTGTGTAGTTTGAACATACAGTTCAGTTGTCTAGATAAAGTACACAATTCAGTTGTGTAGTTAGAACATACAGTTCAGTTGTCTAGATAAAGTACACAATTCAGTTGTGTAGTTAGAACATACAGTTCAGTTGTCTAGATAAAGTATACAATTCAGTTGTGTAGTTAGAACATACAGTTCAGTTGTCTAGATAAAGTACACAATTCAGTTGTGTAGTTAGAACATACAGTTCAGTTGTCTAGATAAAGTACACAATTCAGTTGTGTAGTTTGAACATACAGTTCAGTTGTCTGTCTAGATATAAAGTACAGTTTGTGTACAATTCAGTTGTGTAGTTAGAACATACAGTTCAGTTGTCTAGATAAAAGTACACAATTCAGTTGTGTAGTTTTGAACATACAGTTCAGTTGTCTAGTAGTTGTGTATAGTTTTGAACATACAGTTCAGTTGTCTAGTATATAAAGTACACAATTCAGTATACAATTGTGTATAAAGTACACAATTTATACAGTTCAGTTGTCATACAGTTTTCAGTTGTCTAGATAAAGTACACAATTCAGTTTGTGTAGTTAGAACATACAGTTCAGTTGTCTAGATAAAGTACACAATTCAGTTGTGTAGTTTGAACATACAGTTCAGTTCTCTAGATAAAGTATACAATTCAGTTGTGTAGTTAGAACATACAGTTCAGTTCTCTAGATAAAGTACCGGTACACAATTAAATTGTGTCGGTAAAGTAAGTACTGTCACATTTATCAAACAATGCTATAGCAGAAATCAGGCGTTTATCTAACTTCTAATTGATACTACATAGTGCCATTAAAGATTTTTTTTTATAATACACAATAAATACAATGGAATCTGGTTATATCAAAATCGGAAGGATCGAAGTTCTGGTTATGTCAAAGTCGAACGTCTGGTCCCGATTATTGTACTATAAATTCATACTAATTTTATTCCGGATATCTCAAAGATTTTATCTCAAAATTTGCTTATCTCAAAGTATTTTTCTGTTCTGAAGTATTGAAATGTTACAGAATTGCCACTTGTTATCTCAAAATTACTGTTGCGCGTAAAGGTTTACATATTGTACACAAAAATCATTGTAAAAAATTACTTGTTTACCTGCAAAACATGGGACAATCAACTCCCATTAATGATAATGGTAAAAGTGTAATTAATAATTGCTTAAAAGCAGCTGGAATTAAGCACTACCATGTGAAGGTCTATTCGTTGTCCAATAAGAATGTGAAATATGTGAATTTCGGATATCTCGAAGTAAACAGGGCAGTCCCATGAATTTTGAGATAAAGAGATTCCACTTTATATCATTTATGTATATTATTATGTGTGTTATTTTAATTTTATGTTTTTGTTTCTAGTTGTTGTTTGGACTTCAGTTAAAGTGACATTATACATTTATTGCCCTGGTTGTAGGGAGACATGAGGATTTATTAACCCAAGGCAAGTCATATTCCCCTCGGGTAAACAAATCCTCATGTCTCCCTACAACTAGGGCAATAAATTCTTCATTATACCAAAATACAGTATCAATAAAGACTGTTGAACAAGCTGCAAGGGTTTTCACATGAAGGAAACATGACACATGCTAGGGAGACATGAAGTGTGGTCTCCCTGACATGTAACGGCTCTCAACCAATCCCTGACTTTGAAGTGAGGTTATTAATGAGGTATAATAATACAGCATAACTATTTGTGGCATACTTAGCCCTGCTTAAGAGTTTTGACAGACAGGTAAGGGACTAGCTAGGTATCAATAGGTTTCAAGCAGGAGTCCTAGTAATTTTAAGCCTCATTAGGGGATGTACCCATTTTCAACTGCTTCAATTTATTGAAACAAATACAATATAAGAATTGAATTAAGATAAAAATAACATGTATGAAGGATTTGTTTTACAACAACATTGGATTCGACAAAATCCTCATATTATGAATAACTGTAAGGCCTAAAATTATTTTAATCTTTTTCCTTCTATATACTTGTATATAACAGCTGCATTTAAAGCAATATAAGCTGTCGTGATGAATTTTTTGTCCCCTGACATATAGTCAAAAATTTGATAAAATGTGTGTTCAAATACATTATTAAACATGTAAAACATTATTTGTTTTATTAGAATTTGTTTTCCTGTACCTTAAAAAACCCAGCTGTATTTCCATATGCAATGACCTTTCAGATAAACTCTTTCGCCATATAAACGGTACTTCGTAATTCGGTCAGGGGATCTCGGTCCTTTAGGCGCACGGGCTATGTTAAAGTTGGCCGATTTTTATGTGTTTTATGATCTTTTTTTAAAATACAGAACATGATTTTTATTGGAAAGTGCATGTGTTAGTTACAATATATGCTTTTCAACACTATTTTACATTCCTGAAGAAAATCTGATTAATATATGAATAAATATATCTGGTCACTAAGAGAAATTTTTCCGAAGTTTAATGTTACCCTGAATGCTGATATTGACAAAATCAGAACAATATAACTGTGCTGTGCTGCCATGTTCGATGGAGTTTGGCAGTTCATGATCATATGTGTCAAGAATGATAAAGCCGAGAATGCGATGAGACGAGTTAAAAATGGGTCGAGATTGCCTGATATACCCAGGACGTGGACAATTCTGAAATGAATGTTTTGAAATGATGAAACAGACAAAATTTGCCTGATTTAGGTATGAAATGACGATGTGCGATAATAAACGCAAAGGGTAATAAGAATAGAATGTATATTAACTGCAAATAGCATGTTTATTGGACACTCGGTAATCTTCGTAAAAAATTAATTTGTAATGCTCAAAGTAGGTTTGGCAAGATTGTTGCAATTTTACTCATGCATTTGTTATTATAACCACCAGATGGTCTCTTTGGAATATATAGGAGGTAGAATGTTACTGAAAATCGGCATGTAAATTTTTTTTTACCTACGACAGCTCATATTGCTTTAAATTGATTGTAACAAAATTATTATTGTAAATCCAGTTTTAAATTTATTTATGTGTAAGTTCGTGAGTGCTTTCACTCGCGAAAATAAAATTATCATGTAATGCTGTATGGAAATAGTGTGATGCAACGGGTATTCGAAATTGTGAAAATATCATCTTGCAAACGAATATAGAACTTTTGTATCACGAAAATAATGTCTGGCGAAAATTTCCATATTTACAGTATTATAATGAAACTAAATTTAAATGGTGGCCACAGAAAACATCGTGGGATATACTACAAGTATTTTAACTGCATCCAACCAGCACAAGTAAACAAATGCTGTAATGGTTTTTATATCAACCAATTGATAACAATTGACTTTAATCATGTTTGAAATTGACTTGATATCTCGGATGTTTTAGTGGCCTTGGTCAGATCTCATCTCTAGTTAGCGAAGGTATGAGTTCTGCTGGAACTGAAGGAGATTTTGTGAGAATGTTTGCCCATTTTCTTGCTGAAGGTCAGTGATCTCTTCCTGGGCACATTGTAGCCGTGTTTTCGCCTTCACCATTAAAACTGGCCACTACCATATAACTGAAAAATTCTTGAGTTTGGCATAAAACACCAAACAAACAAACAAAACATTAGGTCTTTTATAATATTCATTTACTTCATTTTGTGACATGACTTTAAAAAAGAAAAAAGCCACTGTGTATCTTTAGATATGAAGGTAAAAATCACCAATGATGTTGATGATTCCTTCTGATAACCCATGAAGATACGTAGGTTAGAAATTTATGTCTTCCCTATCATTTGACCTTTTCTTTATGCTGAACTAAGAATGAATATGTCATTTCCTCTGACAACTGTTACAGTTGCATCATGAAATTCTCAAAATATATTTATCAAGAAATGAAATCAATTTACAAAAAATGTATTACATGAAACTTTCCATGAAGTATCTAGATAATTCCACCTTAGGAGTTACATAGAGTGGTCAAGTTGATGACAGAGCTTTTTGTAGCCTAGTTACTTCCATGGTCAGGTATGAGAAACATGAGAAAATCCTTGTTTCTACAAATGTCACTCCTCATTATCTCCCTTGAAAGTCGTACTGATGCACACAAAAAAAAATGTAATTATTGTGATGCATTTATGGTTTTGATAAACAATAAAAATACTGTCAGTCGCAAAGCTATCGTTGATTAGTTTGTATATGAATAAAAAAAACCAATTCATCTGTTCTCATTTTTGCTTAATCCCAATATTCAATAAAACAATTGTCTTTCATTACCTTTGTTTTCTTTTTTTATGTTATAAAAAGTTCTAAGATTATTCGATGAAAAACATTCATTCAACTTTCGTGTTTTAAGCTTACCTGAACCAAACCTTCAAGTGAACTTTTCTGATCACCTGTTGTTCGCTGTCTGTCATTTTATATTTAGGTCACCTGAACTAAAGACTCGAGGTTACCTATTAGGATGGTCAGTCATTGTCTGTCTTGCATAGTTATCATTTTCTTCTTCTTAAAAACCAGTGAGCCAATTTTAATAAAACTTGGCAGGAAGTATTCTAATGTAAAGTGACATGAAGTTTGCGAATGAAAAGGGGCTAGGACCCATAGGGGCCCAAAAAGGTAAAAAAATTGACACATCTTTAAATCTCTTCTTCTCACAAACCAATGATCAGATGACTCAAATTTTGTATGAATGATTGATATGGCAATATCTGTTAAGTGGAACCTGTTCATAAACGAGCCACTAGGAGCACTTCAGTTCACATCACTTGAATTATCTACAGTTCATTTTGACAAAATTTCAAGGTCAAAGAATACCAGTAGGCAACTTCTCATGAACCAGTGATCAGATGACTTTCAAATTATGGATAATAGTGTTTGAAGATGAAAAGTTGCTGCGACACATTTGGGTTCCAGTATGGGACTAAAGTTTGCACATCTTTTAAAAAAAAAAATTCTCGGGAACCATTGATGAGCCTATTTTCAGTGTATCATGTTTTGCTCAGGTGACCGTTAAAAGCCATTGTGCCTCCTGTCCACATTTTCAACTTCTTCTCCGAAACCACCAAAGGGATTTTGACAAAGCTTTACAAGATTCAAGTATGCAAAGACGTCTGTTGTGATTTTCTGTTAGATTAGGTCTAGGGTGGATCCAAGGTGAGGCAGAGGGTAACCCCTTTTTAAAAATCTTCCAGAACTACTGCATGAACTGAAAAACGAATTGCATCTTATCGATCTAAATAAATGTATGATTCAAATTTATGATTTTTGGCATCTTTTCAGACTTTGTCATTCATTTTTGTATGGTTTCTTTGATTTCCTCCCCATTATTCACTATTATGTATTCATTATGTTTTACCCATAATTAGATGAAGAAATTGTTTTAAGCAAGAATTTTATTGAATCCAATGTCTATTACTTTTTAGCTCACCTGTTCGAAGAACAGAAACACTATTGCTGTTACTGCTTCAGTGTCAGTGTCTGCCACATCCTTTTTCTGTGTTAAGCTTTTTGTTTCAGTCCATTGTGGGCAAAGTACTGCAACTACAGCCATGGCACTTCACATGCACATTGTCTAGGGTTGTTACTCAACAATGCAGGGAGTCATTTACTGTATGAATAGTAATACTTTAAGCTTTTTGCTTCAGTCCACTGTGGGCAAATTTCTGCAGCTACAGCTATGAAACTTCACATGCACATTGTCTAGGGTAGTTACTCAACAATGCAGGGGGATGCTGGTTGCTGTGGCCTAATTTTGACCCAAATTTTAACAAGCATAAAACAGGCAACCAATACGGTCTGCCTTCACCACCAACTATTTTTAAGACTACAAAAGGGTGGTGGGCATCTTTCTCACACCATCAGCTTCTTCTTGAAATTGTTGACAGGTTTTTGATTAAATTTTACAGGAAGCAAGTACTTAAGTTTGCGTTTTTGGAAGAAGTCGAATAATTAATTTGTTTACATCTTTTCAGACTTTGTCATTTTTGTATGATTTCCTCCCCTACATTCACTATGATGTATTCATTTATGTGTTTTACATGTAACTAGGTGAAGAAATATTTTGCATGAGAATTTGGCTGAAATTAAAATTTTCAAAGTCTTCAAAAAGGAAAGGGTCATTTTTTAACTCATTAACTCCTGCGACACATTTAGACTAACCCACTTCAATAAATAGTATGGTCTAATGTCATAATTTGAGAATGAACAAGTCCATATTGCATGTAAGATTATTAGAAACTTTTTAGTCTAAATCATACACCCCTAAATTATGACAGTGGACTTATCCATTCTTTGAAATGGGCAGGTCCAAATGTGACTACAGACTTTGTTGTTTATATTCATTTTTTATTTGGTTTTTATTATTATCTCCCTTCATTAACTATGATGAATTCATTTTATGGGTTTTTTTTTAACTGTAATTAGGCTGAGAAATGTTTTTGTGCAAGAATTTTACCAGAATCTTATTTTTGGAATATTTTAGACTGCAAAAAAGGAGGTGTGTGTGGCACTTTTCACACTATCAGCTTATTTTTCAAAATCACTCAAGGGATTTAGATGAAACATTTTAGAAAGAAAATATTCAAAGTCCTATTTGAAGTTTTCTTTAAATATAAAAAATTGGGAAATTCATAAAAGGCTTGCTAGAAATTTATTGTCTATTTTCTGATATTAAAAACTATATTTTTTTAAAATTCAAAATTTGATTTATCAGTATTAAAGTTTTTAAAAATTTAAGGATTATCACAGAGTACCTCCGGTACCGTTTTTGTCCCAATCTGGATCTACCCCTTAGCCCATCCAGCAGATTTTATAATATTATTAAATCATTTTCTAATATAAAACAAAAATAATTTTCTAAAATTTTAAGAAATCTGTTTCTAATATTAAGAAATCATTCTTTGATATTAAGAAATTTGGGTTTCTTTTATATTTAAGACATAGGCGTCGGAGCCGGGGGGGGTTTTGATATTAAAAATTGGGGCTTTCTTTTATATTTAAGTTGGTTTAGCCACCCCCCACCCCCCTCAGTTTGCTTCCGACGCCTATGTAAGAATTGATTTATTGATATTAGAAAATGGAGTTTCTAATATTTAAAAAAAAAATTCTTTATATTAAAAATTGTATATGGAATAAATTCCCCAACTGGTTGTTATACATGGTATTTGAATTACTTGTCCCATCATTATGTATATACTTTATACTGTGAAGTTTAATTATTTTTCCCGCCTATTTTCCGAAAAGAAAAACATGTCTAGCATTTTATTTTTCTCCAACAGAATTCACAATGTGTTGCGGTTGCATCCCTTGGTTTTGAGAATTTTTGTCGTAGAAATACCTGTGCGCTTTTTTCAAATGACTAATAGGAGAAATTCTTACGCGTCACACCTGTAATTTTTCACATTTAATTATTATTACTGAAATGACGAATGTTAACTAGACGTAATAACAAATTTGTCTAGTTATAAATGCAAAGCTATACATCCAAAAGAGAAAAACGCTTGCGATGAAAATATAAACCAGTTTAACCCGGGCACTATATTTTATAAAGGACAGGTATACGATACAGGTATACCGGAAGTTGACTCAAATTTGTAATGGCCTCATAAGCGTAACTTTTTGAAGTGTGTCATAATTTTTCTCGATGGAGAAGTCCATCTTAACACTGTTGCTGTGCCTCTGTCAATTCGTCACAATTAATGGACAAGACAAAAATTGTAAGTATGCACGTGGCCAGTTCTTCAGTTTATATATATAACAGACTTAAGTAGGTTTGTATTCTTGTTTACAAGATTACTTGTCGAAGTCGTAAGCTTCCGGACAAAACAGTTATTACCTTTTATGGCGCTCATACACTGAATTAGTACCCAGACTATAAGAAATCATAGCAAGAAATTGACGAAAATGTTTAAAATATACGGAAAATGTACGCAAGCCACGGCCACTCGTAAGCTTAACATCAAATCCACAATAAGGAAAGCGTTACAGTAATCTTAATCCAAGTACAACTCAGATAAGAGTCCCCCATCTATTGATCTAATTTGTAATACATATTAACTATTAACTTAATAAGTTAGATTTATTTACATAAGTTTTTGTTTGATACTTCCAGCTTTATGTCGCTGATATACTAAAGTGTAGGTGATTTGACTTATAATGACTGTTTATGTAGATAGTAACTAATTCATTAGTAAATGATCTGTAAAGTGATACATAGTATTTGGTCTATTGTTTAATGTGTAAAATCCAGTCAATAAATAAAAAACTGATCTCACATCACAACAGAAAAGTGATTAGAATCTCTGTCTGGTACTTAAATCAAGTTATATGAATCAGACAAAAGATGTGTCTTGGCTCTTGCAGTTCAACCAATGAAAATGAGGCTTCGTCTTAGTAGCCGCTTACACATCTTGGAATTTTATCGAATGGTAAACTTGGATTAAATTGAATTTAGACATTGTAAACAATACTGAACACATGAAATTTGAATCTAGAGAATTCTTTTCATAATAGTTGGCAGGTGAATTTAGCACCAGGTAATATATTGGCACTTGCCATCTATTATAGTGTTCTTTCAAAAACACCTCTTGAAAATTTATTTTTAGAAATTAAAATTCATCATGAATCAATATTAGCAGCTCCTATTACCTGTTCAAGTGCTGAAAATATGTGCCAAAGTTACTTGAACAAGTGCCGAAATTACTTTGTACATGCCAATATTACTTGAATTCTTCACAACCTTGGATAGAATTGAATCAGCAAAGATGGTCCAGACTTCCCCATCTAATATGGGTATAGAATTTAAACTTTTGTTGCCAATGGTGACAATTTAATTTTGTGAGTGTTAAATATGAAAGGCCCATGATCGGCGGAATACGCTCAGTAAGGTTGTTAATTTTGTTTTAAATGATAATGTGCTTTGCAAAATGCTTATATAAAGTTATTATCTTCCCTTTATTTATGCTTCTAAGTGATTCACTGTTTTCTAGCCATTTGAGTTTGAAGATAAAAAAAATGATTTTTACTCGTTACAACAATAAATACAAATGGAGTTGCATAATATTCAAGGCAACCTCAGATGAATAAGTTCAGCATATGGTTATTGTCATCTCATGCCCACCGATTAACTCATTGGTGCCATTGTCTGTTTTATTGTAGAATTATTCATGAAGTTACAATGTATACATGTATTTCCCAACAAGGTAATTACCATAATGGCGTTTGGTATTGAAATGTCATTCAACTATCAAATTACTTAAATAATTACACTGCTATGCCATATGCCAATGACATAAACCCTGTCTATCTTAACGTATTCGCATTAATTTCATATTGCAAAAACTGACAGAAACATCTTATACCATCGAAAACATTATTTTCAAAGAAATTGCAACGCTTGCAAACACTACATAATTGGCATGTGTATAGCTATACTTTCAACCTACTAAAACATATGTAACTTGTACGACATGGTCATTATTACTTGTTGAATATTTTTTTCTATTGTGAAAAGATACTTGGGTTATTTTTGCTATGGTAGAAAATGTACCTGTGTAATTTTTCTATCGTGAAAAATATTTCCATGCCTTTTCTATATCTGTAAAAAAGTAATCTGGAAAACGGGTAATTTTTCCTACTGCCACTGGTATGGTTCAATAAACAGTTTTGGAGTTGATTCTTTCTGCTACCATTTGTCATAATAGCATGCAACTTCAGAGAACTTCCAGTTGAACATTTTAACTTCAGAGAACTTCCAGTTGAACATTTTATCTTATATATAAGAATTATATATGGAATCTACATATCCTGCAATGCTAGACACCAGATGTGAATAGCAGCCTACAAGAAAGTGACAGCATTTGTGTTCATTACAAGAAAGAATTCCAACATCTATCAACAATTAAATCCTAGGAGAAGAACTGAGACAAGATATTGAATATTGTCAATGTAAATATTATAAAAGTGATCTTGCCTGACATTCTGTTGAAGTCACATGATATTGACACTTACTATTCCAACAAAACTGAATGGAATGGAACAAACAGAAAAAACATAACAGGTATTCATGATTGAGCCTGGGTAGTTTTTCTATGTGCTTGAGAACTAAGTCATCGGTGTAACCATATTTTCTACGTATTGTGTGCAAATAAGTAAAACGATGGGTACTATTTCAATTGTTTTGGTTACGAGTCAGTCAACCGTAGGCATGACTTGGTCAAAGTGGATACGAGTTGAAATGGGCACGAATTGAGATGGGTCCGAGTTTACCAACATTCCACAAAGAAATAAATACCATACAGGTAGAAAATAAACAAAACGCAAAGGACAGAAAAAGAAAGGAGATAGAATCGATAAAGAAATTGTGCTTTGTGTTTAGGAACAGAAATGAAATGCTTGAGGAAGGAAATGAAGCTGAAAACAATTTAATAATTTGTCACCCTTCTTTGAGTTTCCCCTGAAGAACATCAATCTGAGAATTCTATTTATATAACACTTCTGTTCAATTGTGGAGTCTCAAACTGGTCGCAGAATATTTATCTATTTAACTTGAAAGTGATAGAAATATAATATTTTTATTTAGAAAAATGAATAATTGCAGTTTTTGGTGAAATACATTCCACAATTTGATGTACTTTCCTGTTTGACATGCTTTCCGTATCGATTTAACAGCAGTGAATGGTACACCTGCAATCGCTAATTAGCCGTTGTTTGTATCACATTGTTTTTATCATTTTCTGACTTACTGCAGTGTATGTGTGCTCTTGTTTTGATTAGTATTTCTTTGAATTGTATAACGTGTGAATCTGAGAACTTTTTACAATATTTTATGTAGTTCAATTTAAGCGGTCATGGGCCTTTAAGTCAAAAAAGTGGATACAATTAACAATTCATGTATAGGTCTACCAAAATACATGTAAATTGGCACATATTTACAAACACAAGTTCTAAATTTAATCATAACAGGGGAGACGGGCTGCTTGTGAGCACAAAAAAATATTACAATAATGGGTGGTAACAGAATAAGGCAAATTGTTGTACCAAAAAATACTGCAGTACCCCCTTATTTTTGGAAAGTAGACAGTATTGTTTTGGCTCTGACAGATCCCGGATGTGCCTCTTTACCTAATGGTAGACCTATAATATGATACTATATTTTGTTAACAACCATATTTAATTATATTTACATTTTTTATTGCAAGTATTAAATGGAATGGGTAAGTAGTGATTCGAAGGGCTATGTTGTTCAACTAACGTGTATTTCACATTTAGTTCTGCAAGAATTGTTGTTTTGTTGTCTTCTACAGGCCTTTTTTTATAGTTTCCATGGGGCAATAATTCGACCCCATTACCAATGCAAAATACATGTATTTTTTCCAAATTTGATGAAAAAATCCATATTTGGTGTTGAGACCCTGACTGAAATGAAAAACAAATTAATGTCTGGGAAAATGCGTTTAAAAAAGAGATTCCATTACATTTAGATTTCCTTATGTGTAAAAACATTTTTCCAATTTGACACAATTTCATTTTAGAATTCCTGATAGTGTTGCCAATGGCTTTTCCCCACTATTGACAGAAAAAGGCTTGTCACAATACTTACTATAATTGATACCTCACACATCACTTTGACTCTGTTGAAACCTAATTTTGATGTTGTTTAAGTTCTATTTTGTTACAGTACTACCTTAAATTTTCTTATAGTTTAGGGTTCAAGAATTTCAGACAACTGACAGATTATCTCTCAGAGAAATTTGGGATATGATCATATGTTAAAATATATATTTGTATAATCAGATAATTTTGTGGGGTTAAATTTTGTTGTTTTAGTAAAAATAAAACAAATTTGTTGACATTCAATTTCATTGAAATAGAAAAACCTAATTAATAGAAATACCTTGTTACGGTAATTAGTAATACCGGTATTTTATGTAAAATTTCACCATGGTTTAAATTTTGTTGATAAGTCAAAACATTGAAGTAAACAAAAATTAAACCACAATGAAATTTTGTGATTTTACAGTATGTTGTCATTTGTCAAACATTTCTCAGTTGACTTTTAGGAAGAAATACTTGTCTTCTCTTTTCACACATAACATTGTCAACAAAACTCATTCCTCAGTCTATCACATTTAAGAAATTTCTGATTTATATGTCAATATTATAGATATGACAAAAGAAAATCTATATTTCATGTTGTGCTAAAGTGATGTTTATTTACATGAACCGTATACACATAGCTCCAGTTTACCCTTTTAAAATTTGAAAATCAGCTTTTGAATTTAGAACGGGGTGAAATTACTTATTGGAAATTAAAGTTACAAATTGTGATAGTGACAATTTATATATAATTATGTAAAACATCCTTTAAACATTTCAAAATACCCTTTAAGAATTTTGATTTGCCCTTTAAATTTCAATTCTGGGAATGAAATACCTTTTACCTGAAAATCATATCTGGAGCTCTGCATACATTTAGTCCGGTCCCACTATATTGCAGGTCCCATTGTATCACAGTATATTTTATTTTCAGGAATTCTGCAGCATGACATCGTTTTTTCAAACTCTATAATTTGTGGGAAAATGTTAGTCATATTGCTTTCCAAAAGACACTTTCTGTGAAAATGTCACAAGATTTTTATAAGTAAATGACATGATTATTTTTTTTAAACTGTTTTTATAAATATGGCGACAGTTTCAAAAATCTCCTGTATCACCTTTCTAAAATTGGTCTTCATAATCCAGAAAATCAAGTTTACAGAACAGAAACAACGTTGACAGTTATTATTCAAATCCCACATAAGCCATTCTCACCTTAGTTCATAAGACCAAGTAAACTTGGCCTCACTGTGAGAGTAAAAACTCTCTTACCGCATTACAACTTACAAGGGGAACCCCTATTCAGACTACTTTCGTAATATGGCGGACTTTTAAACAAATGTAGAAAAAATAGAATGGCCATATTAAAAGAACATTTGCACAGAATTTGGAAGAAAAATATGTATAAAACCTTACGAAAACTACACTTGCTATTTATTCATGATAGATATGTGTCAAAAAAAAAAGGGGGGGGGGATCGTTACATACAGTGATACAGTGGGACACCAGTATACATGTACATGCAGTTACAATTTACATCAACATTCATGTTAGCATGTAATATCAGTTTAACTTGTTCACCCCTAAAGACCCATTTGGACTGGTCTAAGTCATTGATTTACTGAAGAGTCCACTGTTTTTCAGGAATTGATGAGTTAAGTATGGTTTGCATTTCAGTATTAATAGCCTTAAGGTATCAATTGTATACATGAGTATGTTGAATTCAGATAAATCTGTCATCTCATTAAATTCCAGAAAAAAAATTAAATTTCATTGCAATATCATAAAAATAAGTTTTCTTTAGAAGAAAGTCTTATATTTGATATTAATAGAATATTTGTGAATGATTATTGCACAGAAATCATCAAAACATTACAACAACTATGTTTGTTATGTTTAATGCCATCAAGATTTAACTCCAAGATTAGTGCTTTGGCAAGTATAAATCCAAAATAACAATGTGTAAAAAAAATTTCCATCTTTGATTTTTGGTCCCTAAAAAACCTTATATCTGTACATGGGACATACCTATCTATCATAAAATATAATCATTATAGTACCTTACTGGGCATCAAAATATGACCTTGTATACAATGGATACCTTAAGTTACAAAAGCAGATAGTGAGACACAAACACACTGGATAAGACAAAGAATTTGTATTTGGATACAGAGATAACAGACAGATACAGACACTGACTATTGTTGTCAAACACAGCAAGACAAAGTTTGAGACACAGATATTGTAAACTAGGACAGATAGTGAGAGACAAACACACTGGATAAGACAAAGAATTTGTATTTGGATACAGAGATAACAGTCAGATACAGACACTGACTATTGTTGTCAAACACAGAAAGACAAAGTGTGAGACAAAGATACTGTAAACTAGGACAGATAGTGAGAGACAAACACACTGGATAAGACAAAGAATTTGTATTTGGATACAGAGATAACAGTCAGATACAGACACTGACTATTGTTGTCAAACACAGAAAGACAAAGTGTGAGACACAGATACTGTAAACTAGGACAGATAGTGAGAGACAAACACACTGGATAAGACAAAGAATTTGTGTTTGGATACAGAGATAACAGACAGATACAGACACTGACTATTGTTGACAAACACAGCAAGACAAAGTGTGAGAACAAATATTGTAGACTTAGACGGATAGTGAGACATGGACACTGATTAAGATAATGAGACAAACATACTGAGACAGATAGACATAAACACTGATTAAGATAATGAGACAAATATACTGAGATTGATAGTGAGACATGAATACTGATTAAGTCAATGACATAAATACTAAGATAGTGAGACACAAACAAACTAAGATGGATAGTGAGCCATGAACATAAGACAGTGACATAATTACTAAGATAGTGAGACACACTGAGACAGATAGTGATTGAGACACATAGACACTGACTTAGATATACACAGACACGCTAATACATAGTAGTGTTGTCACTAGGAGCTGATGGTCAAGGGTCATTGACCCCTGAGTGAAAATTTCTTGGTGTAAAAACTGAAAATTGAAGTGTCATATGGAGATTATTGTAGAGTCAAAATTACAAGTTTCACTGCACTTTTTGTAAATGCAGATATATGCCTACAGAATGCTTAGTCAGGCAGGGTTACACAATGTGTTTCCATGTCAAGTACACATATGAAAAGAGTATTGGTAAATCTTTTTTGGTTGTTTTTGTTTTTCTTATGGGGTAAGCAAAATCATGCCCTGATTTTAAGTTACTCTAATGATTTTTGTTTTTATTTTTTTTTATTGTAAAATCATAGAAAATTGAAAGTTTATCATTAAGGTATAATTGAGAGAAAAAATGTTTTTTTGTTTTTTTTGTTTTTTTTTATACAGTTATTAATTATCATGGTGACAGGTGTCATATAAGTACATGTTCATTTTGTATTTTCAGTTTTAAGATGGTGTGTACAGTCCAATGGTGAGATGAAAAAATGTAAAGACTTTGTGACAAATGTACAGATTTTAAAAGCTTCAGATGTTCCACACAGTAATGTAATACCGCAAGAATTGTCATGTGTGCGTGGAAAAGATGTGTAAGTAATTATATAAGGCATAACACGTGTATTATAACACGCGCATTATAATCATATTAATTAACTTTTATAATATGCGCATCATAATCATATCAATTAACTATTATAACATGCGCATCATAATCATGTCAATTAACTTTAATACTATGCGCATCATTATCATGTCAATTAACTTTTATAACACGTGCATCATAATCATGTCAATTAACTTTTATAACACACATATTATAATCATATCAATTAACTTTTATAACACACATATTACCATCATATCAATTAACTTTTATAACACACATATTACCATCATATCAATTAACTTTTATAACACACATATTACCATCATATCAATTAACTTTTATAACATGCGCATCATAATCATGTCAATTCACTTTTATAACACACGCATCAAAATCATGTCGATTAACTTTTATAACACGCATATTATAATCATATCAATTAACTTTTATAACATGCATATTATAATCATATCAATTAACTTTTATAACATGCATATTATAATCATATCAATTAACTTTTATAACACGCATATTATAATCATATCAATTAACTTTTATAACACGCATATTATAATCATATCAATTAACTTTTATAACACGCATATTATAATCATATCAATTAACTTTTATAACATGCATATTATAATCATATCAATTAACTTTTATAACACGCATATTATAATCATATCAATTAACTTTTATAACATGCATATTATAATCATGTCAATTCACTTTTATAACATGCATATTATAATCATATCAATTAACTTTTATAACATGCATATTATAATCATATCAATTAACTTTTATAACATGCATATTATAATCATGTCAATTCACTTTTATAACACACGCATCAAAATCATGTCGATTAACTTTTATAACACGCATATTATAATCATATCAATTAACTTTTATAACATGCATATTATAATCATATCAATTAACTTTTATAACATGCATATTATAATCATATCAATTAACTTTTATAACATGCATATTATAATCATATCAATTAACTTTTATAACACGCATATTATAATCATATCAATTAACTTTTATAACATGCATATTATAATCATATCAATTAACTTTTATAACACGCATATTATAATCATATCAATTAACTTTTATAACATGCATATTATAATCATATCAATTAACTTTTATAACATGCATATTATAATCATATCAATTAACTTTTTTATTATTAAATTTTTGTGATTTGTCAAAACATAGTAAGACATATTGATCATATGTTATTGTCTTATAATGATTTCAGAAAGTATATCAGTACTTCTACTTAATGAAACAGAGACACATGCCTAAATTTTATCTTTTCTAAATGTTTTTAAACGGAGTTTTGTTATAAGGAAAATATCCGTCTGTCTATTTGCATCTAGAGCTAAATGTAATGCTGTTTATCATTTGGACGGCTGACAGCTAAAGGGGCATTAGCTTTGTTTACCAAAAAGAAATAATTTCGATTTTTTTCTACTTTAACTATTTTTACTTGATGTGTGTAAAAACAAACGAGAGCTATACACAGGCATAAAAATATTATATTCCTATGTATTTTGTGAAAACAAGGTCAGGTTCAGTGTAGTTTGCACATACAAGTAGTAAGGATCAGTTAATCAGTTGTAATTTAAAAACATGCCAAACCTGCATGGTTTCTCAAAGTAATTTTCACAAAACATATAGAAATTAGATATTTGTATGCATATGTATCTCTTTTTTGTTATTATATATGAAAAAAGGATTAGGGCATATTCATTTGAATGACTTAAAAATGTGCATTAATTCTGTGATTACTATATATAACTCAACTACCATCAAAAAATAATATAGAATGTTTTATTGTAATTTGATGAATTATGTATCCCACAAAGAAATATATTTTTTATTCATTGTGTTGGTTAATAGTTGTACTTTGTTCTCAAGACTGATGTTGTTCTTAATTAAGAAATTAAATAAATATTGTGTAATTGAGCAAGGGTAAAAAATCATAAAAATTGTTTACTTGTACCGAAATTGGATGTAACATTTTTTTTATGTCAATAATAAACAAGTAATTTTTGTTGAAATCATTTTTGTCATCAAAAATATGTTTTGTCCTGTTGGGCAGTGAGAAGTAACACATACGTGTACTTGTCCAACCACAAAATGGACTTGTGGCAGCCAATCAGACAAATGTGATTGTTGGGTTCTTCTGAGGTATTTCTATTGTGGTTATTAGTAATTTAGTCCTTATTATCATAAGATATATATTTACTTGTGCTAAGTTAGCCCTAATTATTTAATTAATACATGTAGTAAGAACATTATTTTCAATTTGAGACTTACAGATGAAAAAAAGTGCAAAAATTAGATGGAGGCAAATCATTTCAAGTTTTTTTTTTTTTTTGTTGAAAAATTGACATCACAAGGCTAGTTTCACAATGTGTCATGCTGACTTTTTCTTGACAAGTAAATAAACTCAATGTTGATAAAAGCACATGTTGGTTTATAAGAATTTTTTTTCATGTTCTTTTGTCATGTTGAGGAGAACCACATTCCCTTAACAGCTCTGTTAAATATCCTTAAGATAAAACTTCTCTTTAGGTCAGCTATTTTGAGAGACAAAATTTCAGTGGACGATGCAGTGATATTTCAAGATAGGTTTCACTAATTTAATTCAATATTTTCTTTCTTAGCTTCGACTGCATGAGACTGATTGAAGATGATGAAGCAGATGTAATGTCATTAGATACAGGACAAGCTTACTTTGCTGGGAGATATTACAACTTAATGCCCATCATGTCAGAAAAATACAGTACAGCTCCAGGTGAATATTCAGACGTCAAATACACTGTGTTGTCAGGAAGCAGTATTTAGAATGCATGTACTGTATACAGTATATAAGTGTACACAGTATTAACTTGTACACAGTGTCGGTGTACACAGTGTCAGCATGTACACACTGACAGTGTACAAAGTATTACCGTATTAGACCCATTAAGTGCCTATCTCCTATAAGCACCACTCCCATTTTTAAATACATTCAAGCATCTTTTACAGCTGGTTGACAAGGAGATATTGAACTGAAAAACCACAAGGAACATTTTATCTGTAGCATCCAAGCAACAGAATTATGTTGATATGTGTCACCGGTATTAACTACACCAACTTTACCACTGTGCCTAACAAATAAAATTAACTGTTTTACATCAACCACCCCGTTTCCCTGATTTTTGTAGCACCCTAGGTGCTTAGTGGGTCAATTACAGTAACATGTACAGTATCAGTGTACCCAGTATAAACATGTACAGTGTCAGTGTACCCAGTATAAACATGTACAGTGTCAGTGTACCCAGTATAAACATGTACAGTGTCAGTGTACCCAGTATAAACATGTACAGTGTCAATGTACCCAGTATAAACATGTACAGTGTCAGTGTACCCAGTATAAACATGTACAGTGTAAGTGTACCCAGTATAAACATGTAGTGTCAGTGTACCCAGTATAAACATGTACAGTGTCAGTGTACCTAGTGTATACATGTACAGTGTCAGTGTACCCAGTATAAACATGTACAGTGTCAGTGTACCCAGTATAAACATGTACAGTGTCAGTGTACCCAGTATAAACATGAAGTGTCAGTGTACCCAGTATAAACATGTACAGTGTCAGTGTACCCAGTATAAACATGTACAGTATCAGTGTACCCAGTATAAACATGTACAGTGTCAGTGTACCCAGTATAAACATGTACAGTGTCAGTGTACCCAGTATAAACATGTACAGTGTCAGTGTACCCAGTATAAACATGTACAGTGTCAATGTACCCAGTATAAACATGTACAGTGTCAGTGTACCCAGTATAAACATGTACAGTGTAAGTGTACCCAGTATAAAACATGTAGTGTCAGTGTACCCAGTATAAACATGTACAGTGTCAGTGTACCTAGTGTATACATGTACAGTGTCAGTCAGTACCCAGTAACATATACATGTACAGTGTCAGTGTACCCAGTATAAACATGTAGTGTCAGTGTACCCAGTATAAACATGTACAGTGTCAGTGTACCTAGTAGAAACATATATAGTGTCAGTGTACCCAGTATAAACATGTACAGTGTCAGTGTACCCAGTATAAACATGTAGTGTCAGTGTACCCAGTATAAACATGTACAGTGTCAGTGTACCTAGTAGAAACATATATAGTGTCAGTGTACCCAGTATAAACATGTACAGTATCAGTGTACCCAGTATAAACATGTACAGTGTCAGTGTACCCTGTATAAACATGTAGTGTCAGTGTACCCAGTATAAACATGTACAGTGTCAGTGTACCCAGTAGAAACATGTACAGTGTCAGTGTACCCAGTAGAAACATGTACAGTGTCAGTGTACCTAGTAGAAACATGTATAGTGTCAGTGTACCCAGTATAAACATGTATAGTGTCAGTGTACCCAGTAGAAACATGTACAGTGTCAGTGTACACAGAATGAACATGTACAGTGTCAGTGTACCCAGTATAAACATGTACAGTGTCAGTGTACACAGAATTAACATGTACAGTGTCAATGTAAATAGAATTAACATGTACAGTGTCAGTGTACAGTCTTAACATGAACAGTGTCAATGTGTACACAGTGTCGATGTTTATACTGTCAGTATACACAGTAACGACATCTAGTGTTAAAGTGTACTCAGTATTTACATGTACAGTGTCAAAGTGTACTCAGTATTTACATGTACAGTGTCAAAGTGTACTCAGTATTTACATGTACAGTGTCAAAGTGTACTCAGTATTTACATGTACAGTGTCAAAGTGTACTCAGTATTTACATGTATGGTGTCAAAGTGTATACAATATCAGAATATATACACATGTATTGCATTTACTGTGTGTCCCAGCAAACCCAGAAAGTATTTTTTTATTAAGTTTTCATCAAGGAAACCATAAAATTATCAATTAAGTTTCTATTTTAGTTAAATAAGGTCATAATTGTAATCATTTCTGCATTCAAATGTTGAAACATAATTAATAAGGGTAAAAGTTTATGAGTCTTGTTATATTTAATGACTGTATGGATATTGTTCCCATACAATTACATTTTTACAAAATGTTTACAAAAAAAAACTTGCTGGAATACACAGTTGTGTTAAAGAGTACTTGGTGTTGACATGTACAGCGTCAAAGTGTAGAGTTAATACTACAGTGAAACTGTGAGAGTGTAAACAGTATGAGAGTGTACAAAATATCTAAGTAACAATTGTATTACTGTTTATTTGATAGCAAAGTGTACTACGTGAGTGTACACAGTATCAGAGTGTACTCAGTATCTAAGTGGCCATAATGTCATTGTTTATATAATAGTAAAGTGTACACAGTGAGAGTGTACCGGGTATGAGAGTGTACACATTATGAGAGCCTACACAATAGTGTCAAAGTTTATTTTGAGTTTTATAGAGTACACCAAATTATTCACAGTAATCACTTACACTTGAATATTAACATGATTTAACACTATAAAGTGAAATTCTCACAGCTATCTTCGCTCTTATCAAGTACACTGCACGACATGGAATTGTAAAATGATGCTTAAATAAATGATGAAATTCATAATGACTTCATCCACAGAATTTGGCAGTAATTCAGTCCTTTTTTTTCTAGCTCCTGATGGCATGAATTACTACGCAGTCGCTGTAACCAAAGCAGGATCATTTATAACTGTAAATAACTTAAAGGGAAGAAGAGCATGTTTCCCAGGTAAGCTGCATGCTGTTAGTAAGTCCTGTATTTACCTTATAATGCAACAGACACTCTCCATAAGAGACAAATTGTCTTATAGGTTACATCATAAGACTTGTTACTGTCCATTTTTAAAAAGATTAACTGTTGCTCAAAATCTTAATTTTTTCACCATTGAAAACTGAAGAGTATCATAACCTCATTTCTTAGCCGTGCCAAGAACTTGGGTGTAAATATTTCAACATACACATTCAGTAACCTATACATATACTATTTCTATTGTTTTGGAAGTCATTGAACACCTGTTATTTTCGGACACTTCTATTTATAACCATTTTGATTTGTTTGGGAAAACTGTATTATATCATCTGACATCTATTTTCACACACATCAATAAATGTGCATTCCCTTTTCCTGTTCCTGATATTCTTTGATATGCTGTTTTCAGTTGATTATTTAATTTGCCAAATTTAACAATCTTTATATGAATAAAAGTATATTGATAATTATAAGTTTTTGTTGGTTTTGTTTGCATATCAAATTATTGTTCAAGAAATCTTAAGTGCATGAAAAATGGTGTCATGAGGATATGTTGAATCATTTATTATTGTTAGTGTCAGGTCTGAAATCAATTTCTTTATACTCATTATCAATCAAACACTGTAGATAATAGTTCTGTTCTTAGTCTTACTCCAAACATAGTTAACTCTTATTGGAATTGGTCTTTATTCCACAGGTATTGGAACAGCAGCAGGATGGAGATATCCCATAGGAAAGCTTATGGCAAAACCAGATGAGATTATTCAAGTGACTGAGTGTAATGCAGTTGTAAAGACTGTCACTAAATTTTTCAGCAAAATGTGTCTTCCAGGAGCACTGACATCTTTCTATAACCCATTTGGTAAGTCAAAGATTAATAGTTATATAATGCATATTTTTTAACCATTATCAGAGTAATTACTATTCATTGATCATTTCTAAAATTTTGAAATACAAAGGGACCACTTTAACAGCAGTACTCAATATGTGATCACTAATTAGTGAAAGTTTCACCAAAGTTACTAAAGGGTACAGTATAACCTTTCCAATAAGACCACCTAAATCATTGAATCAGAATGGTCTGATTAGCAATATGGTCAGTTTAGTGATAGTCTGTACTTTTTAAATATAAGGGAACTGGCCTGGCTCAGTTGGTAGCAGGCTCGACTCTTGGTCATGACTTAAAGTCCAGCTGGTAGTAGGTCGGATTCCTGTCCTTCAGATGACACAGTAAAAATCAAGGTCCCTTGTCACAGTAGATGTCTGCTTTGTAAATGTATATTCTATTAGCAACAGCAGTTTAAAAGTACTGTAGTAAGAAACTCCTGTATGGAGGTAAATAATGTATGTTGTGAAACCAGATATTGTTTAAAATTGATTTTGAAAGGGACTCAATTGAAATAATTGCTGATCTATTTTCAGGTAATAACCCAACATCAATTTGTGAGCAATGTGCAGGTATTTTAGAGAATAAATGTTCCACTGATGATCCGTACGCAGGTTACGATGGTGCTTTTAGGTGTATGGATAATGATGCTGGAGATATAGCTTTCCTTCGTCATGACACTGTCAACCTTATGTCTCAATCTTCATTACAGTATAATCCACAAGTAAGTAGAAAAAGGTCATCTTTATAATTGTCTTATCATTTCTCACTAAGTTGGTATGTTCACTTAGGCCCCATTGCCACTCTTAACAGGTTAACATTTTGTCCTTTGAAAACTCCCAATTTTCATAATTTTAAGGGGCAGAAAAACCTGATAATATTGTAAAGAATTGAATGATTCAGACAAGTTTACAAAATATGTAATACTGGTTAATTTTTCCTCTCCTTTAAATGTTATCAGATCATCATTTTACCTGTAGAAAAGGTAATAAGCAGTCCCATCTTGTAATCTCATTGCTAAGGTGTAGGCCTACATTGTTAATTCTACTTTATTACTTTTTTGGTAGAGAAATTTAAGGATTTATCAAGTAAATAAATTTGTTATTTTTAATTGTTAGTTTTCACAGTGTAAAAAAGTAACACTCCATACAAAATCACAATCTCTTATACAAAGTTGTTGGTCCTTGCACTCTCAATCAATCTCTGTCAAGGTCTGATTTTTTCCAAAGACCGACAACTCTGTGTAAGAGATTGACAAAATCTTTTTTTTTTTCAATTGGCCAATCAAAATACTGTTCAAATTTTGGGACTACTTTTCCTTGTCTTATGAGCAATAAATATGTAATAAATTGAATATTTGCCATTTGTTTTAGTAATGCACAAGTGTTAAATAGGATGAATAGGATGAAATAAAAATGTTATTCAATAGAAAGTTGGCAAATACTTGTATTCTCTATATAATAATAATAATATATGTATGTATCTTTTGAAACAGAACTATGAGTTAGTATGTCCTGATGGTAGGAGAGCTCCTATAGACAGCTATGCTACATGTAACTTTGGTAGCATTCCGTCCAATCCAATTATGGTATCATCACTCAAGTCATCTGCAGAGGTCAATTTCTACAAAGCATTCTTGTTTCAAGCTATGGAGTGGTTTGGACCTGGAAAAATATATCAGAACAGATTCTCATTGTTTACCTCCAGTAATTACAGCTACTTCCAGCGGGGTAATTTGATGTTTACTGACAGTACATTGCAACTGACTGACGTCGGAGAGAAAAACACTTACTACAGCTGGGTTGGTGAGTAATACATGTAGTATGTTTATAACAAATCTATTGCATGACTCAAATAGCTGATAAAGAGTTTTATTACATGACTCTCTAATCATCTAGTTTCTGATTGGCTCATTTCATACTTTCTGTTCTTGCTCAATGGTTATATTAACCCATACATCGCTTCAAAGGTTTATATAACAATCCAAAACATCAAGGTTGCACCCCAAAATAGCACAAGGGAATTCCCAAACTTTGGCACGATTGGAGTTCATTGTATAGCCAATCATCAATGCTGTCTGGCTATATTTAGCATCAAGGAAGTGAATTCAAGTTGACAGAAGACATGAGTGTATACAAACATTTCGCCACTTTTGACGATGATGGTTTCTAAACATTATTGGAAGAGAAGGATTAGCATGAAATAAAATTCATTAAACTGTTTATTGTATGTAAGTTGTTCACTTTTAATAAAATCACAATATACGTGTGTCTAGATTCGACACATCTTGCCAATACTTGCGAGATTTACATGGCATTGGTGTCAAACTAATTAAATGTCATGTAATAAAATAATTAACGACCTCATTTTCGGTTACATCAGTGTTATCAACCCAAGAGATTTGATAACACTATGTATTAATAACCTCAAATGAGGTCAATAGTTGTATGATATCAATGTCAAGAGTAAGATTGACACTATTTTGTCAGTGTTCTGTTAATACATAGAAAAGGGTCATGTAAAACAATCAATTTCTCTTTTTAGACCAGGAATTTTACACAGTCATGGATAACTTAAATGCCTGTCCAATTTTGTCTGCCAAGTTGTGTGTCATTTCGAAGCAGGAAAAGGCGAAATGTGAGATGATGATGATGGCATTTGATGCCAAGGATTTACGTCCCAGTTTAGATTGTGTCAAGGGTTCAGGTACGGAGGACTGCATGAGAATGATATCACGTGGTGATGCAGACATGATGGTGTTGGATGCTGGGGATATCTATCTAGGTGGAAGGTAAGAGAGAACTGATATCAAGTTTTGTCATGGTTAACATGGCATGTACTTGATATTGGATGCCATTAATGGGCAAACCCCTGAAACAATGTACATGGCTTGTATCAATGAAATAGGTTAGTCTAACTGTGATTTAGAGCTGAACTGGTAAACTATATATGGAAGATTGGTTCTCTTTTTTATGGGTACTTTGTAACCAAGTTTTTCCTCCTTCATTAAAAATGGGCCACCATCATGTAATTGAAAAATTGTTCAAATTATCATAAAATACCAATTCAAACAAAACGATTGATGTAAATGTTTGAGAAAGGTGGAAGAAAAAGTATCAAGAAAGTAAGAAATGGTGAACTTACACTATAAAGGTGAAATAGGTTCCAAAGTGTACCCATCTTTTACTGCATTTTTGGATAGACAGATTATACTGTACTGTGATATATATAATTACACTTTATTATCTATCCTCTACACTACTTAATTATCTACGCTCTTTACTACTTAAACACTTTAGTATGCTTTCAGTTTTATATATACATGTATATTTTTTTTCCAGGAAATATGGTTTGATACCTATAGTAATGGAAGATTATGGGAACATGAATGCTTCTTTCTATGTTGTTGCTGTTGCCAGAAAAAGAGATTCGTATATAACACTGTTTAACTTGAAAAGTAAGATATTTCAAATCTTACGGACAATCCATTTTTTGTAACCATAGCAATATGACCTGCTGTTGTTTTGTCACAATAATTAAGTATTTTTCTTGAAAATAGATTATTTTTGTAGAATAAGTAATGATTGTTTCATAATTCTTGCTTCTTTGGAATGTCTTAACAATTTTTCAAAAAGCAAAGTGAATTATTGGTTCCTTGTAATGAATTCTTAAGTCATATACAAAATAAAATTCCTAAAAATTAGAAATATTCTTATATCTTACTGGTTATATTTTTATGAAAAACTATATTATATTACCATAATCATGTAAAGAGTTGCTTGATAAGTCAATAAAAATATTTATAAAAGCCACATGTTGTATTCCTTTGAAATAACATTTTCAGATCTAAAAATCTTCAAAAATGACTTTTGATTATGACAAATTATCCATAATTATGACCTTGATTTTTCTCCAGATAAGTGGGTCTCTTTGTAAATATGACTGATTTTTTTCCAGGTAAGTGGGTCTGTTTGTAAATATGACTGATTTTCTTCCAGATAAGCAGGTCTGTTTGTAAATATGACTTTGATTTTTTTTCCAGATAAGCGGGTTTGTTTACCAGGCATTGGTAGGGGTGATGGCTGGGTGGTACCAATGAATGTATTTATAGAAACAGAACAGTTCCTGCCTCAGCATTGCTCTTTATTTGAAAACCTTGGTACGTTAAATTTTATCTTAAGCTGTACCTATCATTTTACATCTGTATTTTCAGTTTTTAAACCCCTGGCCTGAAAGGTCTGCCGGGGGCATTTAGTGTTTGGATTGTCCATCTGTCTGTTTGTACATCTATTGGTAATTCTGTCCCGCTTACATATAATTCAAGTTTGGATTGTGATACAGTAATCAAACTTAGACTGTAAGTTCATCTAAGGGTTGCTTACACTTCACTGACATCACATGCCCCTGGAAGTGGGATGGGGTCAAAATATAGGACATTGCAATATTTAAAGTTTGGATTGTGATACAGTTGAGACCAGGAGCATTTGTGTTTCACATACACATCTTGTTAAATATGTTCATACTTTGGGTTTTCTAACATTACAATTTGACATTGCTGGGATGCAAGGATAATTTTGTTTTAATTTCGAAACCAATGCATATTTCACAGTATTTTATTCACACATTTGACTAGTTTTCATATGAATGAAAAACCTTTGTTGAATGTGTGAAAAAATGTTAACATGGCGTGAAACACAAAAATGATGTTAATATATGTTTAATTTCAATGTGAAAATGACCAGTTATCTCAAGCTTGATTTTTTTTTTACATCTTCATTAAAATTATTACGTGATGATATGACAAGTGCTGAAAAAATATGCCTGTGTATCATTGTTTGAGCACATACAGTCAATAAAAATCTTCACAAAATTCCTGTTTTCATATGACATACATGTAGGCCTTCAAATATTCTGGTAATTAATGAGATATTCACGAGAGGAATGACAGACCTTTTAACTCAAGGACCCGTTTATCTTGATGTTTTTACTTGGTCCCGTAGACTGCCAGATAATGAGGTTCAGTTTTACTTGTGTTTTGTATACATATTGAACTGTTATTATTGATCTTCCATTTTCAGGGCAACTTTTCATAAGGTCTTGTATACCGGGTGCTATGGACCAGGATTATAATCCAAACCAAAGTCCAGTCAGTTTATGTGAAGGCTGTGCTGCAGGAGGTTTTCGAAAATGTCAGAGAACAAGCGAGGATCAGTATTATGGTGCCAGTGGTGCATTTAGGTGCCTTGTTGAAAGTAAGTTCATCTTTCTAACCACAATTCAGTTGCATTATGCAATGTTTCATTAATTTGTATCTTAAAACATGTTACTGCAATATAAATACTATATGTTTTTTTTTTTATGGGGGTGGCTATTTTCTGACCCCATACTTAGGGCTTTCTGTTCTAGAAGTTCTGTACTAAGCACATGCATTTAGAACTGAAAGTCTTTTAAATCTCTGATGTTTCATATGACTGTGGTTGTGACAAATCAAAGAGCCCTCACTGCATTGGAGAGAAGTAACAAATTGTTTCAAGTGAGGTAAAAAAGAAGGTAAATATAACTTAATGAAGGGATTTTGAGGAAACTTTACAGGAAGGATAAGTACTTAAAATCCTCTACCAAGTTTCTGTTTTTCAGCCAGATGGGTTGAAATAGAATCCAAGGGTACCCATCTTTCAAAACATTCTTTGTAACTGCTACATGAATTGAAAAAACTAATTACATCTGTGTGAACTGTACGGATAAAGGATTCAAGTTTGTGGTATATATTGGTAGAAATCAGAAAATTTATTTTATGATGCATTTTTGATGAATAATTTAAGATTCCCATTCTAAAACAATGTGTTTATAAGATACCAACACAGCTCAGTGAAGTGCTGTGGTCATATCCTTTTTTTCTAAGGTTCTGTAAGGAGAATAAATTGATGATTGTAATGTTTGTTCTTTCCTACACAGTAGAACACATCCAAGAAATTTTTTTCTGCAAAAAAATTAATATGATGTTTCAGTAGGAGATATATCTATTCACAAAAACAAATTTATGACTTTACAAAAGCAAATAATTCTTTTTCTCTTCATTTATCAAGATATTTGGGGGTGGGGTGGGGGATAATGCCAATTTCATTGAAGGTTTTACAATTTTGATCAGTAAAAATTCTTGTGTTCAAGCTATGTGTATATGTTAACTTGTTTTCTTCAGAGGCTGGAGATGTTGCTTTTGTGAGACACTTAACTGTTCGTGACAACACTGATGGTAGGCGTAAAGCTATTTGGGCCAGGAATAGACGTTCTGATGATTACGAGCTTATGTGTAAAGATGGTAGTCGCACAGGCATAGATAATTGGTCAAAGTGTTACCTTGGTCTGGTTCCTGCAAATGCTGTAGTCACTGCTCGTAAGTAATGCACATATCAAAATGTTCATATCCTACCCCCAATGATGATGATGGTGGTATCACTGGTAAATTGTTCTCTTAAGACGGTCATTTTTTTGTCTATAAAAATGTCTAATTTTCAGTTTGTGTAGGTTAAAGGTCATGGACAATTTTGTAAACAGTATCATTTTTCAGATATTCTCACAGGATATTCCTGTATTCGTTCAGATTACTTTTAGATTCCAGATTATACTACATGAAATAACGTGAGCTCTTTGACATTTACAGAGTATAAATCTGCAGAAGACAAGCTGATATATTGGCAGCTGTTTAACTATGGACAACAATTTTTCTCCTCAGATGTGTAAGTATGAACACATGTTGGTACCTATGAAATGTTACAACATTGACATTGCTTCCATTGAGGCAACTAAGGCCTCAGTTTAAAAACATTGTGTGAAAGTTGACATATATCTATTATTACATCATTTTTTGTGACATTAGTTTTCCTGGAATTCGGATTTCATTCGGTAAAAAAAGTTATCGATTTTGTATATATCAGTGGTTTCAAAGTTACTTCTTAGAATTCAGGGCTTGAATTCAACATTGCAGTGAGTGGCATTAAATGTGTGGTTCCCACTATGACTACTTAATCTGAGTGTTGTCATAACAACAGTCACTTCTTGTTTTAAGTCTAGGGTATGACCTGTTCGGAGACTTGAACCCAATAAATCTACCTACTGTGAGGTTTATATACTCCAACCACTGAGCCAGAACAAGGGTTTAAACTTACATAAAGAAAATGTTTAGGCAAAAATGTTTTGAAAATTTTTTAAAGATTGTCTTAATAACTACAAATCTAGCTGATAAACAGAACTAGAACATTTTTTAAACTGGAAATGGAATCCAACTTGATTAAAATATGAGTTCACAAACATTAATCTGAGGCCTTGTTCATGATGATAATTGGACCCATCTCTTCCTTCCTGTGGGACGTTATTCTTTGGTTAGGTGAAATAGTACAATCTTTTGAGAGCCAACATGACTGCGGTAGGTTGCTCGATTCGTAACCAGAGGGTCGGGGATGGGCCTCAGCAGAGATGGCTGGCTTTTCCTGTCCTTCAGATGAGACAGTAAAAACTGTGGTCCTGTGTCACAATAGGTGACAGCAAGTTAAAGAATCCTAACGGCTCAAAGGCTGTAAGTATAGCATAGGTCAAAATTTGAAACCCTTCACTAGCATTTGGTGAAGTCTCCATATGAGTGAAATATTCTTGAATGGGATGTTTAACAACAATACAACAAGAGTAAACACACAGCTGTTCACCTGTTACGTCATATGAAACCCTCCCCCCACAAAGTCAGTTATATAGAATTAATTTCGTATCAGCTGTATGACTACAGTTTCACAGAAAATTATAATATATATAATTATAAGGATTGTTTTTCATTTTTAGAAAAAACATGTAATGTACATGCAAAGGCTAATGGAAACAGAATTCAGTGAGCCATTGCATGTACATTCCATGTTCATGAAAAACAATCCTTAACTAAACACTCAATATTTTCATGAAACTTCACACAAAGAAAGATCACAGCATGTAGATGTGTATGAAGGGAGGAAAATGCTACTCACCAATTTTTTATTTTTTTTTTGGGGGGGGGGGGGGGTCATTTCCCATGGACTAAGAATTTGTTTTGTCTAATGATGCCAACATCTTATAGTTATAACCCATTTGTAGTTATATTTGTTGTTGGCTCATATCTGGTGCACATATACGTCTTATGTAGATTGAGTGATTTTGTCAATTCATATATTTTGGTGATGTAACAGGTAGGATATTATTGATTTTAATGTGTTGTTATGTAAAAACAACCTATTATGGGTTTACTTTGACTTTTTATGAAGTGCTGCCCTGTTAGTAGTGAAGAGGTCATGGAGGTTCATTCCCAATTCGTGTAAAATATCAAGAATTCAACTTTTACAGAGAAGTAAAATATTTTGGTGTAAATGAAATTAAATCTAGTTTGAATAATCATTAAATGAATTACCACATGATTCTACTTACTTCTGAGTAAGTTCATGTCCATTTTGAAAACTACAAAATTAATGTGTTTGTCAACTAATCACTATACATAACCTGCCTTAATGAGATTTCCCATGCATATTTCCTTTATTTTTACACCCAATATGGTGACCACATGCCTTACATACCCAGCAACTGCTCAATTTCAGCGTGACAGTCAATTCTATACTGTGTATGTTGATATTGCAAAGGGAGGTAACTCGAACATTGAATGTTTCCAGTTCTCGTTTCCGCGGACATTGGGGGGGAATCTCCATGTCCATTGTCAGGTGTTTACACAACAATTATCACAACTTTTGAAGTTAATCACAATTAGATTGGGATGTATGTATAAATCTAAACTTTTTGTGTAATCTGTCTGTTCGTAATGGATTTTAAACAGTTCTAAACGATGTTTTTTTAAAAAAAAACAAAAAACCAAAGTTTTATCCATTGCCGAAAGTGTTCAGTGTCTACAAGTAAAATTGGTGATAGATCATTTTGTTACATTGTGAATTTAGGCCCAAATTATGTTGATGAACAATTATTGGTACTGTCCTTTTAACCCGTTCAGTTATTTATATTAATTAATACAAGATAGAGAACGTTGTTTGGTTGTTTATTTAGTCAAGGCAGAGTATATGTTCATGTATCACGGTTATAGCCCTAAATAGGATTGTTTATGCCCGATATTACAAGCCCTAAAATCTGTTTAAAATCACAGCCATTTTTCGCTATGAAAAAAAATTATTTTACTTGTTCCCAGTGTCATGTTTGGTTTAAATTCAGTTAGGTTCCATAAATGCTCATGTTTTATTTTGAAATGAGTGCTAATGCACGATAAAAAATATTCAAAGTTGGTGCGGAATATAAGGCAAATAAAATTTAGAATGTTATTTTTGAATTTATTTAGAGGCTGGAAATTGAAGTTTGTTTTGGTTTTTAGATCTACATTGATTTATTTTCATTTAATATATGTCAAATAGAAGTAGTTTGAATCCCATGGCTATTTTGCCAAAATAACAACCGATTTCAGTGCTTTCAGTACTTTGATTCTAATTAGCATTTTTCAGTTTAGTGGTTATTTATTAATCTTATCTATTTGTTTTATTACAGAGAAGGAGATTTTCACCTGTTTGACTCCGGTACCTGGTACAATGATCTAATATTCACAGATGATGCTGTGCGATTGATGAAAATTCCACCAAATCGTCAAAATTATTTGAGTTATCTTGGAAGTGACTTTGTCAACCAGATAGAGAACCTACATCCATATACATGTGTTCCTATCAGCAAAGCTGCGCAAATTCCATTGTCATCTCTTTTTATAACCACAATGATCTTCATCATCAAACTTTTCTTATAAGCCATACAAGTACAACATTTGTAATTCATTTTCTGGTCAAACCATAGAACACAATAGTGATTATGCATAAGAGATCAGTGTTGTCATGGTTACCTTGTAAAAATGACCTGGCTATGTTCATTGTCTGAAACATAAAACTAACCTTATGAAATCTCTTTGATCCCCATTTTGGCATTTGGAGTCATTAATTTTGTGTTTTTAATGGATTTGAGGCATTAGAAATAAAAACAAAAAGTGCAAGTGTTACCTGTTGATGAGATTTGGAACATATTGGTAAGACTAAAACTGGGGGTTTGAATATGTGACAGGTTTTGTATTCTTACCTGTCATGTTTATTTTGAGTAATTAATATATCAATGACATATGCTTAGAATCCCCATGATACTACTGATCTCTTTTTTGTTAATTAAGCTGTGTCAAAAAGCTAAGTTAATACAAAAATTGTTTAAACTGGTTCATCTACCACATATATATATATATTCACACATCTTTTTATATCTAGTAGATTGTAATATGTCATGGATCAATTTTACTTATTCATTAGAACAATATTCAGTAAAAATTATTACGCTGAGCATTTAATTTTCATTTTCATATTTTTTCCTTCTATCACTTTCATGTGTAATGTACCAAACTATAGTAAATGATTGTAAATCTTTGTAAATTTTACCCAAGATAGTATGCAGGTAATTGTGTATGTGAAATACCCATTGTGACCTCATTCTTCAGCAGGTTGTGTACGCTAGGTTGTAAATATTTAGATGTGATTATTGGTTTATATACTATACAATTTGATCACTTTGTAAATACAAGAACCTTAATATTGATATCTTTCTTATATAACTTATCTTCCATCCAATAGAATTTAAATTTGGATTTTGAATGTTGTTTTATGCCACACTCAACAATTTTTCAATTATATGGTGGCGGCCAGTTTTTATTTGTGGAGGAGAGAACCAGGTTACAATGCACCCAGGAAGATACCACCGCCTTCCGCAAGTAAACTGGCAAACTTTCTCACAAAAGTCAGCATAGGTTCTAGCGGGACTTAAACCTGCACCGACCAGAAGTGAGAGGATTCATGGTTCAAAGTGTGATGCTATAACCACCCGGCCACGGAGGCGCCTCCAATAGAAAAGACAAGGATTTTATATCAGACGTCATGAGTGTTGGTATCTATAATGAGCATCTAATCTTCCACTCTTGATGTCTTTCCTGTATAAATTATTTGCCATTCAATTGAACAGAAAAGGTTTTTACATTGGAAGTTTTGAGTGTTGGTATCTATAATGAGTATCTAATCCTCCCTCTTGGGACAACATATGGGTGCACATCTACATCCATGAACTTGAAATGTGATCTTCCACCCAGCAAAGGACGACCTACAATGACCTCACTGTTAGTACTTGATGTTTATATATCTTATCTCACCAGGAAAAGATAAGGGTGTACATACCAAGACTTAATGTTGGTATCTGATCTGTGTATCTTATCTGTTACCCAGCAAAGACAAGGGGGTACAAAGACTTGAATGTCAGTATTTATTAATGTAAATTAAATCTGTTTAATAAGATATAGTGATACATACAAAGATTTGAATATTTTAGAATGTCTATTCTGTGTGACTTTTCCCTGCCTGTATCCTGAGTTAAAGAAAATGTATAAAAGTCAATGTCAAAACATTTTTGAAATTTCAATAAGAAGCAAATATTGTGTGTTGATTTCTATTGTGTGTATAAATGAAATTTCATTGTAAATAGGTCATTGGAAACCTTCCAGTTAGTTTTGATTATGTATCACATTTGTATAATAAATGTGAATTTTACTATGTGAACTTTACTATTGGTCTATGAGAAGTTATTACATGTTATTACCAAAGTGCCATGTATATTTCATATTGTCATTTCTTTTCTTGTATATAGACACAATTTATATGTATATTTTTATATGTATATAAATGGATCATAAATTGGCGGCCAATTGATATTTGAGAGATAACCTGGAGATGCATCTTATCATGAATATTGTAGCAGCAATATTTGTTTTGTGTTTGGTATAAATGACCTTACCTGGTTATATTTAGCTCATTCTCCACAATGTAATATAGCAGTAACCTCACTTAAGAATTTATACACCCTAGAAAAATAGTATTTGATATTTCAGATTTCCACTTTAACCCTTTCAATACAATAGCATCGAAAAACGCCCGCTAAATTAATTGTTTACTACTCACAATAACGTCCACAATCATCCAGTAGAAATACAACAGCTGATTACGAGAACGTTGGAAACTGCCTTGTGTTTCTCTTTGACTTTCGATGGTTTTTTTTCCAGTTTCAGTTTATGACCGGAAATCACAATTATAACAAGTTTAGATGACACTTAAGTCTATATTATTACATGTAATGGATGCTGTCAAAAATAAACAAGTTACGACGAATATAAAACTGCTATTATTTTGAAATTGGTGAATGAAAGTCGTTGAAAAATGGCTGCCGCTTATGCATCCGAGATTCCCCCAAGATGTTTTAGATATTTTTAACATTGATTCCGACTCTAAAAAAGACTTTTTAGGATATGATTTGAATGATGATTCTGCATGTTAACAACCTGTAAACGCTATTTCTATGGAAACAGAATCTGATATAGATATCTTTTCCAATTAAGATATTAGCGGTGACTATTTTACGGACAATTTCAATGCAGAATCCTCCTTCGCGGAACCTGTGTTGACAAATTATTTAAATCAAAGTGTTAAATTTAACACATTTACAGCTGAAAATGTTGATCCAACATACAATTTAGATTTTTTGTCAAGTTAGAATATTTTCATCTCCTTTTTCATGATGGGTGAATATGCAATTTTTGATATGGTACGCAAAGGAAAGATTGTATACGGTAAAAACTATACATGTATTTAGAATGTATTGATTTATTCAAGTTTTTCATTCAATCAAAATCATTCAAAACTTCTATTTGTACATTATTAAGATACGATCATATTCCTAAAATTGCTCTCAAAAATTTATTCACTCCACATCCATAAAAATCAGACTGCACAGCAAAACAACATCATGATGAAAATATGCTACAGTGAGCCGTCTGCAGAAAATGTAAACTGCTACAGTGTATAACGTCACTATGCAGCTGTGATGTTGCAGTATTGAAAGGGTTAAGTAAAATTGTAATGATGCAAAAAAGTACATACGTTTGAGATGTATTATGATTAGTGCTCTGTTTTGAATTCAAAAAAGGTTTAAATAAGTACTAGTATTTTATCTATGGGGTGTGTGGGTTTATGTTTCTAATGAAATATTTTAGACATATTTCAGATATAGAAATTTATAGCCGTCAGTTGATCGTATTATTACTTTACCCATTGGTATACAAACATACCGTTGAAAGTGATACAAATAGATGATTATTAAACTAGATGTCAGTCATATTCTTATTATCCATGAGAAATTTACATTGCTAGTTTTGTATGAAAGAAAGGGCTATGTACCAATATAGGTAATTTGTCTTAAGCACTGAAATCTCTCGAAATGAAAATTTGGCATATCTATTTGTTATAAACTTCCTATGCTTGTATATCATCTCTCTGATTTTAATTTTTGTAACAAATATTTTTATATGAAATATAATAACATGAACATTTTTAATAAATATATTAAAGAAATATAACACAGACTTTGTGATTTTTGTCTAATACTTTTTATGAAAATCTAATGGATCTTAAAGTATTGTTTTTTTATGTGTTGGGTAATATTTGAGTGGGGGGTGCAATAGGAAGTCTTGTCATTTAAAACACTCATGTTTGTATGAAGCCACAGTATAATCAGTGATGTCCCAGTCGGGCAACATTTCAATAGACTGGGGTAAAGAGATAATTGTTGCTCAGTTGTTTTCTTACTGTAATAATGTTAGCTGTCTAATATGATCATCATATTTAGTTCACCTATACTGTCGGCATCTGCACTGATTTTTTTTGTAACCAGTAGTGCTAGAATGACAAAACTTCTAAGCATGATACATCTAGTTATGAGCATCAGATGCGGGTTGCTGATGCTGCATGTGACCAATGACCCACATCTGAATGACCTTGTTTTATGGTTCAGTGATTATGTTAAGAAGATTTTATTTCAGCATTTTCTCAAAAAGTATAAAGACTAGATTTCCCAATCTTTCACAGATGATGCATCTGGTGAGGCGCAATGGCTTGCAGTTTGAAGATTTGGCATCTGAGCTACATTTCACCATTGAGTGACCACACTAAGAAGATTTTATTTGGGTATTATCTCGGAAAGTAGAAAGGCTAGACTTGCCAATCTTACACTGGTGATGCCGATTAACTTGCAGTTCACAGATTTGGCATCTGACCTACATTTCATGGTTGAATGACTTGATTTGATTTTGGCATCATCTTGGAAAGTAGAAAGACTAGACTTGCCAATCTTACACAGATGATGCCCATTAGCTTGCAGTTTGCGATTTGGCATCTGATTTACATTTCACGGTTAAATGACCACGTTAAGAAGATTTGATTTGGGCATTATTTCGGAAAGTAGAAAGACTAAACTTCCCAATCTTGTGCTGATGATGCATCTAATGGTGCGTATTAGATTGCAGTTTGAAGATTTGTCATCTGACATTCATTTCACGGTCGATTGACCATATTAAGAAGTTTTGATTTTGGCATTCTCACAGAAAAAAGTAGCCTTAGGCAGACCAAACTTGCATGGATGATGTGTCATATGATGACAATAAGCTTGCATGTTGCATCTGATCTACATTTCACAACTGAATGACCATGTTAAGAAGATTTGTTTTTTTCACTGGTGAAAAATAACAATGGAAAATAAATATAACAACAAACAATTCATAAATCCCTATATTTCATTGCCAAAATGAAATTAAAATTGATTAAGAAAATCTGATTATCAGTATGGAGGCAAATTGCCATATGAAGTGAGCTTGGTACTCTTTGATTACTCTATGTTTATATAGAGCACTAGACAATAGATAGACAAAACTACACGTTTCCAACCCTATCATCAGACTGCACGTGATTGTTGTAGCAGATAGAGTCAATGAGAGTCCAGTCCAAGTTGAATCCATCTACTACAAACAATCAAGTGCAGTCTAATGATACAGATAGAAATTGTGTGGTTTTGTATTTATTACATTCCACTTCTTTATTTATATGTGTATACAAATTTAAAATTAATTCTGTTCTTAAAGACACCATTATGGTAAATATTTTGGATGACTTGAATCCCATTTAGAAAAGTAGCTCCAGTGGAAACTCTGTATCCAACTACAGTGCAATACGATGTTGTGTATTGTACGAGTGTACTAAACTAGAGATCTGTATCATATCTGTAAGATTACACATGTAATGATATCAAAAAGATACCAAAGTATAAATCTATAGGATGTCCAGGATACAGATATAAATCTGGTAAAAATGGACAAACACAGACCTCTGGAAATCAAGAGGTGGGTTCAGGTGCCATGGAGGAGTAAGCATCCCCTGTCCAAAGTCATATACAATGCCCCACCACAGAGTTCTACTCAAATATCACTTAACAACAACAACACAAATCTGTTTTAAATGGTTTTATTTGATCATTGAAGTTTTTCATGAACTTATACCTGTCAACAAAAACATTACAAAATTATAGCATTTATATAATATGACAATGTAAACTCAACATAAACAATAAAAATAAAAGAATTTCTAAACAAGTTTCCATCAAATATCAAAAGGGACTATCTTCTATATTAAGAATCAACATTTGTGAATAAACTCTTTTACCCCTGAAAAAAAGATTGGAATATTCCAGCTAAATAGAATAAACCAGTCTAAATATAAGATGGGGGTTAAAAGAGTCAAACTGACCTTTGTAATATTGCTTGTAGGATAATACAGATGACCTGTATGATATATATAATTGGAGGGCATCAGCAGGCCTTCAGTTTGTATAAATAGAAACTCCTATGTTTGCTTTTGTAAACACATCAGTAATTAATTTATTTGGAAATAATCTTTGTTTCCTTAGAATCCATTTATTACTTTGACCAAACTTCTTATAAAAATATACTTTGGTAAACAGTTGTCATGGATTTCATTATACATTCTATTCAAAATGTGAATTCCTTAACCAAAAATAAAGCTAAATATGTTTTAAAAAATCTAAAAAAAAAAAAATCTAAATGAAATTCACTGACGGTAAATAAACCAATGTTGTACCTACACAGTCTATTTGTTTTCTCAGTGTCTGTCAAGTGTGTACAATAACCTCCTTAATTAATATTGATAAATGCATGATTGTAATTAAATGTTTTGTTATTATTCATTAAATATAAAAGCTTATAGTAGATATATAAACACATTAAATCCTAGTCTCTGTATCTTTATTTTGACAGTATTCCGACCTAGACTTAACATTTTTGACAATTTACTAGTGGGCCAAAATTCAAATCATGAAAACTGAACGGCTATAATGCAATTCCAAGAATTTGCTACTCTGAAATCTTATCTTTTTATATCTTCAGATTTTAGATATAACAATTCTTCCAGACATAACATTATTTCTTTATTTAAACCTTGAGATTTTTTTTTACTGAGAGGGTAATCAAATTAGTGAAGTGCAATAAGCAAGTTAACATTTTAATCATAGCACAAAAAGTTGGCACTATGTTTTAAGATATGTAACCATCTGTAAATCAAGAATGTATCTATAGTAACATGCACATTTAAATACAAATCTTATTGTACAAATTATCTATAAAATATAAATACACAACTTACAATCGAGGATGTTCATTTGAAAATTTACATTTGATTATGAAAATTTCTTTGAAATAATTCAATATGGAAATCATATGCAAAATTTTAATTTGTTGATTCCTGTACTATCTATCATTGTTATACAGATAGTTTTAATGTTTTTTTTGTTAGAATTATACAATCTCCAGCCTTTTGTTAACTTGGTATATTTTGTTTTGTATCCAGAATGCAATTTCCATACAACTTCTGCATCTCTGGTAATTTTCAGAATTTCGAATGGTATTTTTGCTATAAAAATCTGAATTTCAACCATGTTTGCCCACAAGCCCCTAAATCTCATTGTGTGTCACATTTAGATTTAAGTATGAATTCCATTAAAACAACTGCAAAAGAAAGCCTATGTAAAGTTTATTATTTTTTTTCCCAGATAATTTGGAGTTTAAAGATTTTGAGTATCCAAAAAGAAGAAAAAAGAGCTTAAGAAATTTAAGGATGCCAAGAATTAACTCATTCATCCCTAAAAACACATTTGGTCTGGTCTAAAACATTGATTTATATGAGAGTCCATTCTTTTTCAGGGGTTGATAAGTTAAATAATGACATATGCAGACATACTATCTACACCATGGATTCTGTGACAATTATGTTTTCTTGTTAACTAGATCTACATACTTTAATCTACAATCTAACTGAGGTAGTTTTATACAACACATTGATATCAACAAATCTGTGATGATATTAACAACATTATATTGATATTGACAACTGATATGAACAACTCTACAATGATAATGACAACTCTATGATGATATGAGCGACTGTATATTGATACAGACAACTCTATGATGATATGAGCGACTGTATATTGATACACAGACAACTCTATGATGATATGAGCGACTGTATATTGATACAGACAACTCTAAGATGATATGAGCGACTGTATATTGATACAGACAACTCTAAGATGATATGAGCGACTGTATATTGATAGAGACAACTCTAAGATGATATGAGAGACAACAACTCTAAGATGATAACTGTATATTGATACAGACAACTGATGATATATTTGATACAGACAACTCTAAGATAATATGATGTATATGAGCGATGATATGTACTGTATATTGATAGAGACAACTCTAAGATAATATAATATGAGCAGACAACTCTATGATATGAGCGACTGTATATTGATACAGACAACTCTATGATGATATGAGCGACTGTATATTGATAGAGACAACTCTAAGATAATATGAGCGACTGTATATTGATACAGACAACTCTATGATGATGTATATTGAGCGACAACTGTATGATATGAGCGACTGTATATTGATACAGACAACTCTATGATGATATGAGCGACTGTATATTGATTGATACTGACAACTCTAAGATGATATGAGCGACTTTATATTGATACAGACAACTCTATTATGATATACTCTAATACAGAGAATGCGACAGAGAAAACAACAGTAATGTTACATGTAAAAACAACCAAAGCTATAGTATGTATGATATTAAACCTGTTTACCCCCAAATATATATATATATATGAACTATTCCATGTCAATGAAGCAAACTAGAGTCAATTGTTTTAGGATAAGATAAGTGAATGAATGGTAGAAAAAAAGAATAATAATAATAAAAAAAGTAAAATAAAAGTAAAAGAAAATTTCCTGTGGAATTCTTGAAAAAAATGTTTTCTACAATTTACTGTTAGACAAAAGGAAAGTGGGGGTTTTATTTTGATTACAGTGCAGAGATTTATATGTATGGGAATTTAATGTTATACAATTGGCTGTGTCGGTACTGAGGTTTACCTATATAAGGGCTTTTAGTGGTATATGATGGCCTGTAACCATATGGAGAAAAGTCATTGCACATATTCCTACACATGAAACCGACATATAATAAGAAAAGCAATTTTCTTACATGACGTATCACAGATAATTTCATCAAATTCTTAACTACATGTAAAGTTGGATATGAAAATTTACAAGCAACAGGCAATTAAATCTTCCATAATCAAAATAAATCCTTCTAAATTATTCTATATAGAATGAAAACAAGCATAAATTATTTTAAAAGTAAACTGTGAAAAAGGCTAAACAGACAGTGATCTGTTTCAGGTTTAGAAAAGTGTCTATTTCACCTATTTCAGTCTGGTGTTATATCAAGAACAACATGGTGATACAAAAGCTAATATATAATGTTGGTTTTATTAATTATTCTTAATATCTTTCAACAAAACAACTGACTTTATCTTTTATTATACATTGACCTTGCTTTGACCTCAAAAACAATTCTACAAAAAGAGAGCCTTTCTCATTTTTCTGACACAGTTCATGAATACACAGATCATTATGTTGAAATCGGATGGATTGAAATTTTGTTAATGTAAAAATTGAAAGGCCGGTCCCGTTTTTTTTTTGATAGAATAATATATCAATTAAAAGTTTCAGTTATCTCGATTTCTGGATATCTCGAAGTAATAGTTGTGGTTCAATGAGTTTTGTCATAACCAAATTGCATTGTATATTCAAGCTCAAGCATTTTTATGTATATACTAAAATGATGACAAAAATGTTCAGTTAAACAGCATCACATCATCACATTTATATATATTCTAATAAAAACAATCAAATAAGCAATTTAAGAAAATTAAGTGTTGTGTGTGTGAGGGCGGCATATTAGAATTTTGGATAATGTATACAGACAGATCATCAACAACCATCACTATTTCAGCAATTTCATCTATTGCAGAGAACAAATATTATATGTTATTTAATGGCAAAATAAGAGAATATACAGATTACAACACCAACAGTAAAATTCATAATAAATGTGTATTTTGGGTTGAAAAATCTAGGAATACAGCTTCATAAAAATATCCAATTACAAAAATTGTCAGTTTGAAGACTTAATGCCTCATGGATCATTTAATCAGCCGACATTATTGTTGTTAATGATTTATGAAGTTTTTGGTGAATTGTTGAAGAGATATGCTAAAATGATCAAACTCAACTACAATTAGAAAGTTGAGAAAAATTAAACTGTTATCTATAT
The DNA here is from genome assembly GCA_030159075.1 of Atrina japonica. Lineage (NCBI taxonomy): Eukaryota > Metazoa > Mollusca > Bivalvia > Pterioida > Pinnidae > Atrina > Atrina japonica. The sequence continues at coordinate 944,420 of BROG01000210.1, read as the reverse complement.
AGACAAACACTGAAAACCTAAGTTTAATTGTTTCTTAAGATAAGAGCAACTTCAATACAAAGACAAAATACTCAAGGAAGGAACATGCATGGTCATTACAGAGAGGACATTTCACTGTATTATACAGGCCCACACACACACACACACACACACACAAATACACATGCACACACTCACACACACAATTTAACTATTGACTTTCTAAATTGACAAAACTTTTAATAAAAAGGTGTCAAAAGGTTTCAGAATACAAGGGAGGTTACTCTTGTGACTACTTATACAGAAAAAATTAATTTACACCTGAAACTATGCATCCACATACTTATATATAAATAATTCACTTTGGTATAACCAGAACATAATCAAATGAAGTAATATACATCTTTTATGATATGACATATTTCAATATTAACATTGACCAACAAAAATATACAATTCAAATTTTAAAATCCATTTCTGTAATTGACACATATTTTATAGCTGTACACTATATACAAATAACAAATTATATAAATAGATATATGTACAAAATATATACAGCCATTATACAATATAGCCTACATGAAATGAAGCCATTTTGTGATTGTACCCTAATACAGTTCAATGTTGCTTGTTCTCATGAGATGTTCTTATAAAATGCCCACTGCACCTCTGATTGGACTGTTCATCAGTGACATGGTGTATGTCATTATGACCCACCCCATCGTGTCTCTGTCTCTATCAGAGAAAACCGAGCCTCCAGAACAAAACGAATAGCACAAGCATGAATATCATCTAAATGCTGGCAGTGTAAAGCTCTCTCTCGCTCAAAGAGGTTAATCTTCACCGTTCTGTTCTGTTCAAATTTGTTAACACCGAATTTCCTACCACTGTAAGAAAACAAGTAAAAAGAGTTATCTCTCTTGCAACATTTTAAAACCATTGCCATTACACTTAGTTAGTTGATAGATAATATGGTAACAAATTACAAACGCTGTTTTATTTCACGAGCAAGAAGTGATTATCTAATTACGAGAAATCTCATGAGTTCTAATTCCATCTGACACAAGAGTTTAAAGTGTGTGAGGCTTACATAAGCCATGCTTGACAAGGAAAAAAATCCATTAAAATCTACAACTGAATTTTCAATAGCAAGATTGATTACTTACAATATTGACAAGCTATTCCACCATATAATGGAGGACATTTACAACTGCCCTGTCGACATCTTCCACCATTTAGACATAACTGCTGACAGCGATGTTTTAATTTCCTTCTGCAATATTTGCCATAATATCCTTTTTTACACTGACATTTTCCTGGCTTTACACAGGTGGCATACTTTCCACATCCCTGTTTACAAATCGCTGTAACAGACAATAATGTAATACAATGATTTATCAAAGATCTCTTGTGACATTTTCCAAATCTATACATGTACATGATTCTCCTAAAATTTTTGAATAAATTTATTTATCATAGGAGAATTAATTTGTTGTAAAATAGTTTAGCGAGATGAATTATGAAATACAAGTCTGCAGCCTTCATATTTATATCCACTGAAACTTTCATTTGTTTTTAACTTGGACCTTATGATGTTTTATGGGTTGGAATGTTTGTCTTCAATATGTCAGGCTCTGTATTTCTGGGTCATAATTTGACTGTTGGAAACACACAAAAAAGACTGCATATTTTAAAGTGTTTGTTTAACTTTCTATACTTTTTTCAATAGTTTTTCAATGAAGTATGTAACCCCATATATTCATACATATCAGTATGTTTTTTTCCAACTTTAATTTGCACTAAATTTTGTTTAATGGAATGTTTAATAACATCTATTTAATTTTATTATAATCAAAACAAATGATGTAGCCTACTGTATAAATAATTAGTATTCCTAATAAAAAAATGTGCAATGATTGATACTTAGTCAATATCAACAATGCTACAATAAAGTCCCATCTGTAAGGTAATAATATGAAATCAATTAACAACGTACAGAATTCAATTAACAAAGTTAATACAATTGCCAGTAAATAAACAAGCTGCTTCAGTATTGAAGTCATTTTATTTACATGATGATCTATGAGCTGTTGACACTTACGATTTTGACACAGAGCTCCTTTGTACCCCTCTGTACATTTACACAGGTTTTGGCTCAAACATGTGCCCCCATTTTGACATTCAAGTGTACAAGTAGGTGCAGGTAATTTAGATTCTGAAAAAAATTAATGAATTATTAAATTATGGACAAGTAATAAAACTAATGAGGTGAATCCAGTAAAATCATTAATGATGTTGTTGTCTTTTAGATATTCAATCACTAAAATATCACCATGGCAATGGCTATGCCATTCTACTTAGATCATCCATTTTATGTTTAATAATTAATTTTTCCATTTTAGTTTTACTTTTAGGAGAGTTAATGAGTGAAACGAGACTTAACTGTTTAGTAAATGAAAACAGTTAAAATAATCTACATAAATATTCCAGGCAGTTGTAAAAAAATCTAACTAAAATCTTGCTAAAATTGTATTAAAATGCATATATTCTAGATTTATGTCAAAACACTAACTGTTAAATTTTGGTTTCTTCCTACAACACAGCACTCCTGTTGTTACACCTTCCTTATAAGTGCACCCTTCATTTCTATCCTTGGATTTAAACACATCCACACGTCCATGAGCTAAACAAGAACTTTTTGAATATTTCATTTTTCCACAATTTCTACCTACACCTGCCATTGGTCCTCTCGTACACCTGATGAAATGAAAATATATGTTATCATTTGATACAATATTAAGCTTGGGATTACCTGTAAACTGTATTATTATAAAATATTGAGTTTCGGTTTACACTTGGGTAAACAATATATTATACAAAATTTAGCGTGGGAATACATGTAAACGTTATAATATATAATAGACTCAACTCCACTTATAACAAAGTGGAAGGGAGAAAGATTAAAACCCCGTTTACAGCCAGATTTCGTTGTTCAGTTTTATGAAGCAGAAGGTAAGAAATACACAGGGAACAGATATCTCCTCGTTATAACCGGTATTTAATTATATACAATCTCAACATAAGTGGCCATGACAGTATAAAGCTTGTAGTTACATGCAAACTATATATTGTATAACAATTAACTCTGCATATAAATTGAAAGTCATGGTCCATAAAGCTGGTGACATCTGCATATAACTGAAACATTCTTGGCGGGATGTAAAACCAGAAACAGAGATACATAGTATATTAATATTATTAGATTTGGGACTAAAAACATAAATAATTTATCATAACAAATCTGGTTGTATATGTTACACTTGATAGAATTAGAGACTAAGTTTGTATAACACATATTTGAATGGATATAGACCATAAAATTTATTAATATCATATACCTGACAGGATCTTGAATTACTAATTTACATATTTTTACAAGTACATGTAGTATTTATTTTCATAAATTCACTAGTCTTTGGATTACAAATGCAAAAAATAAGTCTGATAAATTTTGAGATTAACTGACAGTAAAGAGGCTTAGGGAAACAGAGTTATGGTTCAGAAATGAATAATTCCAATAATTGATAAATTGACCACACAACCACTGCAATAGATTTGTATTTAGGGATTTCCCATCATCAATGTATTGTTAAAGGCTGTACAGGTAAACAATGCATTCATTAATTACGAAAGGAAGAACCAGACATGATACCCAAAGAATAAATAAAATCACAGATAATAAGTTAACAGTCCATAAGACAGTATAAAGATCTCAAGGTGTAAACAGTCCATAAGAAAATAGTACTAAAGAAGTCTCAAGGATACCAAAGTGTAAAGTCCATAAGACAGTATAAAGATCTATGTAAACAGAAAATAATATAAATACTTTGGTGTTAACAGTTCAGAAGTCCATAGACAATATACAGATACCAAAGTGTTAACAGTCCATAAGACAGTAGATAAGGTGTAAAGATCTAAAGGTGTAAAAGTCCAGTCCATAAGAAACCAAAGTATATAAGACAGTACTTAAAGGTGTAAACAGTCCATAAGAAAATATAAATACTTTGGTGTTAACAGTTCAGAAGTCCATAGACAATATACAGATACCAAAGTGTTAACAGTCCATAAGACAGTATAAAGATCTCAAGGTGTAAACAGTCCATAAGAAAATATAAATACTTTGGTGTTCCATACAGTATCAGACCAGTCCATAGACAATATACAGATACAGTCAAAAGAAAATTAAATAGGTCCATAAGAAGTCCAGTATAAACAGATCTCAAGGTGTAAACACAGTCCATAAGGTGTAAACAGTCCATATATAAATACTTTGGTGTTAACAGTTCAGAAGTCCATAGACAATATACAGATACCAAAGTGTTAACAGTCCATAAGACAGTATAAAGATCTAAAGGTGTAAACAGTCCATAAGAAAATATAAATACTTTGGTGTTAACAGTTCAGAAGTCCATAGACAATATACAGATACCAAAGTGTTAACAGTCCATAAGACAGTATAAAGATCTAAAGGTGTAAACAGTCCATAAGAAAATATAAATACTTTGGTGTTAACAGTTCAGAAGTCCATAGATAATATACAGATACCAAAGTGTTAACAGTCCATAAGACAATATATAGATACCAAAGTGTAAACAGCTCAGAAGTCCATAAGACAATATATAGATACCAAAGTGTTAACAGTCCATCAGACAATATATTGAAACCAAAGTGTTAACAGTCCATAAAACAATATATAGATACAAAAGTGTTAACAGTCCATAAGACAATATATAGAAACCAAAGTGTTAACAGTCCATAAGACAATATAAAGACACCAAGGTGTAAACAGCTAAGACGTCCATAAAGCAATTTATCAACATTGAGAATACTAGATAGATATGGACCTGTGGAAAATAATTCGAGTTTAATTCACATACTTGAATGTAAACACATGTAGTGTAAAACAGAGAACAGTTATGACAGCTACACCACAGCTACACCGTACAACAAATATATTAACAATACACAATAGATGTACATTGACTTTATTGTGTAGTCTATTGGGAACATTTCCAAGGTTAGAAGAAGTGCCACTATTTGATTTAACTTATCTTAACAACAATAACATTTATACATGCAAAGTATTTGGAAATGTTCCTGACAGTGTGTATGTCAAAATACCTTCTGCATTTCCCCTTTCTACTGGCAGCATTGTAGGCATAGCAACCATCCAGATCAAATATATCAAGCCACGTTAACCGTTGTATGGCTTCCTGGTCTTTTGGGTTACAAACTCGCCATCCCTTTCTACACAGTGTCCTGGCCTTCCTGACATGTCCTTCCCATCTTCCTGAACATGCATGTAAATCTCGGTGAATATTCATCCCTTCTGTTGTACCATCTCGACAGCCAGAATGATGTTCTGTTACAAAATAAGATAAAGGCATGATTAGCATGTTCTAACTGCCTGGTCAAAGTAGCCCCTTTTGTATTAGCTATTTAAGGGTTCAAATTACAAACAAGAGGTCAGTATTCCTAACTAAGACATAAGGGGCTGTAGAACTTAATGTGAGTTGATCTGAGAACTGAATGTCCTTAAATAATTCATTAATTTCTTTTTATTTTGTTGTTTGTTTTTTACATTCAGCCAATACTTTTCACATAGTTAAGAATGTGACATCAGTGAATTACATGTATATGATGTTTCATACCAGTTGTGGCACAGGACCTTAGTTTTAGATTTAATTTGAAATACCTGTGAGTCTTCTAAATCTGATTAAGTGGTGAAGCAACAGTCACTACATTTTTTTAAAGTGCTAGGTAAGACTCAACCCTGGGGATCAAACCCAGGACCTGGTATTTGTCAAGCAAACACCGTAACAGAGTCACAGCAAGTGGTTGCATAATTCATATGATAATTCATACCAGTATATAATAATTCATACCAGCATTATGATAATTCATACCAATATATAATAATTCATACCAGTATATGATAATTCATACTAGCATTATGATAATTCACACCAATATATAATAATTCATACCATTATATGATAATTCATACCAATATATAATAATTCATACTAGCATTATGATAATTCATACCAATATATAATAATTCATACCAGTATATGATAATTCATACCAATATATAATAATTCATACCAGTATATGATAATTCATACCAATATATAATAATTCATACCAGTATATGATAATTCATACTAGCATTATGATAATTCATACCAATATATAATAATTCATACCATTATATGATAATTCATACCAATATATAATAATTCATACCAGCATTATGATAATTCATACCAATATATAATAATTCATACCAGTATATGATAATTCATACCAATATATAATAATTCATACCAGTATATGATAATTCATACTAGCATTATGATAATTCATACCAATATATAATAATTCATACCATTATATAATAATTCATACCAGCATTATGATAATTCATACCAATATATAATAATTCATACTAGCATTATGATACTTCATACCAGTATTATGATAATTTATAACATGATAATAGTTTGTCTACTGTTAGGTTCAGGTGCACAGGTAAACACACTGGCATGTTTGATACAATGATTATCAATATACCGATGGCACTGACAAATAGTATTAAAGACAAAGTTATAAAATTCTACACACCTTGAACAATCACCTGAGAACTAGCCATGTCCATTCCTTCCTCATTAATAACTTCACAGCTATACAGACCAGAGTCCGCCTTCCTGGCCAAACTCACCAACAAATCTCCTAAAACAAAAAATGTTCAGTAAGTATGTGGCTAAATATTGGTCAAGTATGACTTCTCCAAAGTTTTTCTCTTATCTGAGATAAATTCTGAGATAAACACACTACCATGCATGTAGCTATAATAATGAATAGGTTCAGAATAAACAACAGGTATGTGAAATAGACACACAAGAAAAGTGAAATTGACACACACCTGTTACTAAGAATATCTCAATCTTAAAAAAATCAGGAGATATATAAACAAAAATGTGAGCTAAAGATAGACAGGTGATATATCTATAATGATTACTATGGACATGACAAATAAAGTAAAATGTGATCTTAAAAGTTACAACCAATAATGTCATTCTGAGAGGTGAAAATTTGAAATTAACTAAATATTCAGTTATTATTTTACTTATTGTGGATGTTGTGAAATTATTACAAAACTATCACAGGGGGGATAACTCATTAAACTATACTGCAACTCATAACATTTATAGTACCAGTGAGTCCCCTTATTATCTAACACTACTATTATGGCCATTTTATAGTTACCTGATGGTAGGGCCTGTACCCTCTTGGTTGACAATAATTGTACACCATCTTTGTACCATTGGATCCTGGGCTCTGGGGAACCACTGGCTTGGCAAGTCAATAAAAATATCAGTCCTGTGTTAACCTCAATTTTTTCTCTTGGCTTGACAATGATTTTTGGTTTCTTTGCTGTAAAATTAACATGAAATATGTGAAGATTTTTTTCCAGTTAGATTTTGGAATTTTATAAATAAGTGTTACATAATCTATGGTACATGTACTTATAAATCTGTCTTCTACATCAATATTTGTCAAAATATCAGATATTATCTCCTGTGTTTATCAAAAAGTCCACGGTGGATACATTGTCTAATGTAATTTTGTGTGTTTACCCAGAAGTCCACAGCAAATACATTGTCTAATTTTATCTTGTGTGTTTACCCAGAAGTCTGCAGTAAATACATCGTCTAATTTTATCTTGTGTGTTTACCCAGAAGTCTGCAGTAAATACATTGTCTAATTTTATCTTGTGTGTTTACCCAGAAGTCTGCAGTAAATACATTGTCTAATTTTATCTTGTGTGTTTACCCAGAAGTCTGCAGTAAATACAACGTCTAATTTTATCTTGTGTGTTTACCCAGAAGTCTGCAGTAAATACATTGTCTAATTTTATCTTGTGTGTTTACCCAGAAGTCTGCAGTAAATACATTGTCTAATTTTATCTTGTGTGTTTACCCAGAAGTCTGCAGCAAATACATTGTCTAATGTCCACAGTGGACACACTGTCAAATGATATATTGTGTTTACCCAGAAGTCCACAGTGGACACATTGTCACATGTTATTTTGTGTTTACCCTGAAGTCCACAGTGGACACATTGTCACATGTTATTTTGTGTTTACCCAGAAGTCCACAGTGGATACATTGTCACATGTTATTTTGTGTTTACCCAGAAGTCCACAGTGGATACATTGTCACATGTTATTTTGTGTTTACCCAGGCATCGACAGTGCAGAGACAGAATAGCCTATAATATTATCTTTTATTACATGCATGTGTAAGCATACAGTTACAACACAGAGTTCAATAGGCCCGTGCAATACGTAATGTCGTATTGCACATAGCTGAATACAGAAATTTCACCAAAGCTACTTTTCTAAATGGCATTCATGTCATCCAAAATATTTGATGGTATCATTAAAAGTGGAATGAATTTTAAATTTGTGTAGGCCTATACATATAGATAAATAAGGGACATATAATAATAATAAAACCATACAGATGTTTCTATCTGTATCATCAGACTGCACTTGATCGTTGTAGCGAATGGATTCAACTTGAGCTACGCTCCTGTTGAATCCTCCTACTACAATGATCTCGTGCAGTCTGATGATACAGATAAAAACATATGTGTAATTTTGTCTATGTATATAACCTTTAAGTTTAAAGCAGAGGCAATGTCTAATATCATCTTGTGTTTATCTGGAAGTCTCTACATCAATGTTCCAGTGTTGTTTGTATAGGTTAGTCTTAAGTCAATATCTAATGCTATTTTTATGTATACCTTGATGTCTATAGACATAACATCTAATATTAACTTGTGTGTTTATCTCAAAGTCGACATCAATGTTTCAGCGTTTGTATAGTTTAGTATAGTTCACTCTTCAGTAGACACAAAATCTAATGTTAATTTTGTGTTTATCTAGATGTCTATAGACACAGCATATAATATTATCTTGTGTGTTTATCTTTAAGTCTACAGTGGAGGTTTCAGATTTGTTTGTATAGTTTATTGTTTGTGTGTGTTGTATATACAAACAACTGTATTTACCTGGTACTTTACAACACACAACACCAGTAATGATGCCGGGCTGATGATGGCATGCTCTGTGGAAGTGAGAATCAACACAGCAACTAGAATCAATCCTTCCTCCACTGATACAAGATGTCTGACCAAAGATTTGATGAGAACAACCTCGACCTATACCAGCCAAATCATCCTGAAAATAAAAATAAAAATTTCTTACCAAGACATTTAATTTGTTTCAAAATTTTGTAACATAGATATATTTTTTATTTCAACAAATTCATTTGAAAAATTTGATAGGTGCCGTTTACACTAGCTCTCCAACTTGGCTTACACCAAGGAGTAACATACTGTGAGGAGTGTCGACCAGTAGGCTATGTCATATCTAAATTTGGATAATCACTGATATTTTCACCATTTCTTAAATAAGTATGTATCAGTTGATTTATTTTCAAATATTTAGAGTAAAGTTTATTTTAAATGATGAAAAATTTCTGAATTCACTTTAAATATTTCATGAACTATTGCAAGAATATCGCTGAATAATTAAAGCGTGCTGCAAAATGGAAAATATCTAATTATAATCAGGCTCGATAAAAGAGAAATTTTATGATGAACATTATCGTTCATTAAATCTTCAGTTTATTTCTAGTTTAGTACATTACCCAATCAAAAAGTCACATCTATTAACAGTTTTGACCAATTATCTGATAAAGAGAATCTATAAACAGAAATTTGAAATCTTAACTGCAGGTATAAATTGCAAATTTTTATCTTTTACAGGTGTATATCATTTCAATCATCGAATGCCAATTTTATTTCCTGTCTTCAGATACTTATCGTGAAGTGTGACAAAGCAACAGTAAACATCACGATCACTTTCTTTTAATTACATGCCAGGTATTATAAATCTGAAACTCGGTGCTGTCTGCCATATTTTCCACATCAGGTGCCGAGTAACATGCACCATTTACAGATGTATTTATCTCCAGATTTATGGAGTGAAGATAATCACAGGTATGTTTGAAATGTAAGCACTTGTAAATATCCTCTGTAACATCCATACTATCAGTTCCGTAATACAAAGAAGTGCTTCATTTCAACCTTACACAACAGTATACTGTTTTCTTCTTATATGTAGTAGTGGGACCAGCTGTAAGATCTGTATATAAAAGATTACATCTATCTATGACCTCTAATGTTAAGATCAAAGCCTCTTCTATGCTGAAGTTATACCTTTATAGTGTGTAGTACTCTCAGGTAAGAAATGAAATATGTATATAACACGTACACAGACTTAAACATACATACTCTGCACTTAAACATGCAATCAAACACACACACCTACATACACACACACACCCACCCACCCACACAAATATACTGTGTTAAGGTAGTGCAACACTGTATGTAAAGTCTCCATATACTAAGGTAGAATAATTACATATCAGATGTGGGATGAAAAAAAGCAAATTAATCAGAACTGTTTTATCTGCTCCAAATTGCAGTACTATATACCTTTATTGTAAAAGACTCTACAGTATTAAAATAATCTCACATCTGTGAGTGATGCATGATTTATTTTTATCCTAGTGGACTTCTCTGTACAAATCCTATACTTTTCTTTTTATCATAATGTCTCTTTGGGCATACAGTATTATAATGTCTCTATAGGTGTATTATAATGTCTCTATGGGTATTATAATATCTCTATGGATGTATTATAATGTCTCTATGGGTGTATTATAATGTCTCTATGGGTGTATTATAATGTCTTTATGGGTATATGCATCATAATATCTCTATGGGTGTATTATATGTCTCTACAGGTGTATCATGTCTCCATTGGTGTACTATAATGTCTCTGTGGGTGTATCATAATGTCCTGTGTATTATAATGTCTCTATGGGTCTATTATAATGTCTCTACAAGTGTATCATGTCTCCATGGGTGTATTTTAATTTCTCTTTGAGTGTATTAAAATGTCTCTATGGGTGTATTATGTCTCCATCGGTGTATCATAATGTCTCCATGGGTGTATTATAATGTCTATGGGTATACAATATATCATAATATTTCTATGGGTGTATTATAATGTTTCTATGGGTGTATCATAATGTCATCATAGGTGTATTGTAATGTCTCTATGGGTGTATTATACTGTCTCTATGGGTGTTTTATAATGCCTCTACAGGTGTATCATAATGTCTCTATGGGTATACAATGTATTATAATGTCCCTATGGAACTATTATAATGTCTTGATGGGTGTATTATAACACAAATCTGTTCATCTGTCAGCTGTATTTTACACCTTTCTGTAAATTACAGATTTATTAATACGACCATCCCAATACTGAGTGCTGAGTGAAGTTTTCATTCATTTCTGTGTCTGTGTCTGTATTATCAATTCATTGGTCTGTAAGACTGTATAATGATACTGTTATCAAAGTCAGAACAGATATTATTACAGCTGTAGTAATATTACACCTGTGATATCAATTGCAATTCTCTGTACATTTACACCTGTGTTTGAACTGCACCTGTAAGATATAACTGTAGTATTAAGTGCAGTTCTCTGTGTAACACTTACAGTTCCTGATTATTTTAACTTGCTTGTGTAAAAGGAGATGTGTTCCATACAAATGAATACAGGCAAAATACAAAGATCTATTGATAAGCATTACACATAAGGTTTAAGAGTAAATGTGTGTTTGTGCATGTGCGCGCGTGCATTATCCTGTTCTGTGTTATGCATGACTGCTTATGTGCTCACAGACTCTTAATAATATAGGCCACTTAATTATCATCCTCCCTATAAACCATTCATCTATTTCTCTTACTCCAAAAAGAAAAAAATATTGCCCCCTCTCTCTTTCATTCAAGTTCTATGAAAAACTTTGGAGAAATACTATAAGGTCATTATGGATGACAGCGATAATTTTGTCTAGTCACCAGGAAGGTAGCCATGTGAGTTATGTGTCAGTACTTGATGTCCACGAGATGGGAATACTTGGATAATTAGAAGCAACAATTCACTTGTTATCAGTCTTTCCGCCAATTACTTCCAACAGTAAATGTGAGCGGTCACATGCTATTTAAGTGGCTAACTATTCTTATGAGAATTAAATATGCCTTTCCTTAAAGTCTGTGGTAGGATGAAATTTTGACATTTTCAGTTCATAATTAATAAGGAACTATGTAAATATAACCTGCTTTAGATCTTCAACTATGAGATGAAGGAAATCTTTCACTTCCTATTTCATTATTTAAATAACTCCAATTCTAATCAAAATGCCTAAACACTAAAAATGTCAGAATTACAAAATATGATATTTTCATCTACCTGGTATTCCTATAATTCTAAAGTAGGCTGTAAAACTAGCAAAAAGTTAAAATTGTTGGAAAATATAATATTTCATAGTTTAAAATGCAAACTCATGGTGTACTGTTAGCCTGTCACATCAATGATCATATTGTCATATGTTTATCAGGTGTTGATCATAAAGTCATTATGTACTTCAGATACAGTTTGCTGATAAAATTTTCGACACCTTTTTATAAATAGGACACAAAGCCAGTATGTAAGATAATGAAAATTCTTGTCGAGATACCAGTCATAGAGACAAACGTCTAGTCACCCAGTAGACCATGGACGTGTGTATTAGTTACACACACCCGTACAAGAGTAGAAAAGGTTGGTATCATTGACCCCTACTATGTATTTCATGTGTTTCCAGATACAAAGATAATCTAATTACTGAAGGAGATGATTAGATTAAGCTAGTTATCAGTTTAAAGGAATGTGAAACAAACATATTTTGCTGAGTGTAATCGATAGGAAATAAATGACGACACATTACTTTGCAAGACCCAAAGACTCATTAAACCCTTAAACCCTAAATACTACAATAAACTGGTCTAAAACAATACAGAAGACAAATCATTTAGATCCTTAGGGGTTAAAGGGCTATTACAATTACATTGCCGATGGAAGATATGTTTTTAACATTCCGATATAACTGTTTACAATGTTTAGGATAAAGACATGTGCACCTTAGATATTCAACATGGTAATAATAACCAAAGGTCAATCCACCTGTTTATGACCTGATACCATCCTCACGAAAGACTTTGTACAAATTTGGTTTAATTGAAGTCATTTTTGATGGATTAACCCTGTCACTTTTACCAGAATATAAATATACAGTTTGTACAATATCAACACAACACAATTATCTAACTCCAGATACATTTTGTAGTCACAAATGAATGTGAAAATAACATGTAGTTTTGTATACTTAAAATGTATATATAGCTTCTTAACAGAAAGAGAGACAAACTTCAAAACACACAAATACAATAAATGAAAATAAATATGCAGGTCATTTACTTTTTATTTAAAATAATAAAGTCCTGTCCCCCTGGAGAAATTCAAGACTATTGTCCTTTAAATTTGCCAATAGTTACGTGGATTAGTTTTATTCTAATGATGACCTATTTATAAATTGATTTTACCTGATTGAGATCATCTCGACATTCCCTGCACCTCCCTCCGTCATGGGCTGCATTGATGGCATAACAGCCCTCAACAGATACAGCTTGTTCCCATCGCACTTTTCTTAATATGTTCTGATCATGATATGAACAAACTTTCCAGCCCGGGCCACACAAATGACTGGAATTACTGATGTGACCTTTCCAATGACCCGGGCATGTTGCTATGTTTTTGTGTTCATCAATACCTTTGTTAGAGCCATCAGCACAAGCTGGTCCTGAAACAAAATGACAACTGATAAGACAAGAAGCCCCAGGATGTTTTCATCAATAATGTCTTTTTATACAGAGAGAGTCAGACAGATGACATAACAGACAGATGACATAACAGACAGATGACATAACAGACAGATGACATAACAAACAGATGACATAACAAACAGATGACATAACAGACAGATGGCATAACAGACAGATGACATAATAAACAGATGACATAAAAAACAGATGACATAACAAACAGATGACATAACAGACAGATGACATAACAGACAGATGACATAACAGACAGATGACATAACAGACAGATGATGTCACAGACAGATGACATCACAGACAGATGACATAACAGACAGATGACATAACAGACAGATGACATAACAGACAGATGACATAACAAACAGATGACATAACAGACAGATGGCATAACAGACAGATGACATAATAAACAGATGACATAAAAAACAGATGACATAACAAACAGATGACATAACAGACAGATGACATAACAGACAGATGACATAACAGACATATGACATAACAGACAGATGACATAACAGACAGATGACATAATAAACAGATGACATAAAAACATGATATAATAAACATATGACATAACAAACAGATGACATAACAAACAGATGACATGACAGACAGATGACATAACAGACAGATGACATAACAGACAGATGACATAACAGACAGATGACATAATAAACAGATGACATAAAAAACATGATATAATAAACAGATGACATAATAGACAGATGACATAACATACAGATGACATAACAAACTGATCACATAACAAACAGATGACATAACAGACAGATGACACTACCAACATATGACATAATAGGCAGATGATATAATAATAAGATCATTACAGACAGATGACAATACAGACAGATGACATAACAGACAAATGATATAACAGAGATATGATATACATGTAACTGAGATATGGCATAACAGACAGAAGTAAAAATGACATTTCAGGAAGAAGTGCAAAAAAAATTACTAGGTAACAGGGAAATAAATGACATCATGTTGATCTGTGTTATATATTTTTCAATTATAGACAAAGTGACACCAGAAAGTACTGTATACTGGATCATACAAATGTTTGACACACAAGCAAAAGATTTATGTAGGTGACTCAGATGTCTGTTTACTACAGACTTGTGGGATACATGTATTAAGATAGCACTTTGCAAGTATATAACATATGATTCTACTTGCGACATTTTGACATTTTTCACTGAAATTTAATCCAGTGACAACTCCCTATGGGATCTTTTGCACCTATACACAGCCATGCATATGACTTATAAGGATCTTATGGATTAAGATACCGTGTTTCTTTACACTTAGCGTTTTAGAAATATTGGATATTGTAAATGTCTGTTGTATAAAAATCAATTCAATATTGATACCGCAAAGACACATTTGTCCATCTCTATACATTTATTTTGTTTAAATAAACCCTTTCTGGACTTTATATATTTACAAAATAAATATTTATATTGGTTTTTATGCCAGTTTAAACCACTCATAATTTTTCTATTTTAAATAGTTTAGGATTCACACAGAAAGTTTAGGTTTTTGGATTTTGACTTCATTAGAACAAGGACTTTGACAAAGGTGGTGAATAGGCCCTACTGTGTACTGTACCATGAAATTTTCGCTGACATTTCATTTTTGCTATTTTTGCCCCCAGGTGAGAAGGTCAATATAAAATGAAAGTGAAATTTTCAAGCCAAACAATTGAAACATGGCCATACATGCAATCCATGAGAGTACAATAATCTAAGGTAAATATAAGATAGGGTTAATATATCTTCTGTCTTAAAAGGGCCAAAAATAATCAGGGGGCAAAAATTTCCAGTTATACTGTATTTAAAATGACATTTAAAATCTTGGGCACTCTGATGAGGTGTGATACAGAGGTCCAATATTAATCACTAAATTTACACTAGTCTATACCATAGGTCTTATGTTCTGGCATCTCACATCTGATGATGTCGTCATACAAATACAAAAATCGTTGGTAAAATTCAAGTAAATTTTGTGCATTTACAGCATACAATTACGTATACTCTTCATTTCTGTATGATATCTTTACCATTATCTAAATGATTCTATTTTGAAGCAAATCATCTTTGTAAATTGATTTTATCAATACTCCAGAAATAACTTCATCATATCATTTTCAGTGAAGCTGAGGACAGAATTTTTCTGAAATCAATTATCTGATACCTAAAATGTCAACTCGTAAGATTGTAGTGTTGTTATTTTCCAAGTATCCCAAACTACCTTAACTCATCAACCCCCGAAAAACAATGAACTCTTCTGTAAATCAGTGACTTAGACCAGTCCAAATGTGTCTTTAGGGATGAATGAGTTAAAGGTCATCTGAGCCCATATTCACAATCTTATTTATAAATTATTGAAGAAATCTTACAATGTATATAAACTGATTTATTTGAAATGATGTAATGTTTATAAGACATATTGTCAACTTGTACACAAGTAATAAATGTTAATTTGATATGCCATAAGGTTAACCTGAATGTTTGAGAAGTTACTCTAAAAATTTCAAAATGTCTGTCAAAACTCAAAATTGTATTGTCTATATTGTATTGTACATGCTTAAGTTGATATATTTTACAGAACTGATGACAACTGAAAACTATTTGAAAACTGTCACTATAAAAAGAAATAAATTGACTTCTTAATATCTATAGATATAAACATACACTGTTTCTTGATTTCCTCTTTCAGTTTCAAGTCAATCTCTGAAATTTTCTTCAAGCCAGAATTAATAACTTTAAGGTAAGTTTAGAATTGATTGGAATATTTGACATGTGGAATTTTAAAAGAGGAACTGAACTACAGATTAAATGATTGTGTGTGGCACATATATACAACATCGGCAATATCATATTTCATTCAATATTTGATAAAATGAAGATAAAAAAATAGAATTATTTAATTTATTATCCTTATAACTTGTTTCAAAATAGTCATTATACATGTATTTAAAAGTACATGTAGATCTTTCAGTACAGTTTTCATAATTTGATTACAGATTTCTTTTAGGGATCAGTTCATGTTTTTAAACTTTTATTGTGGGTTCAAATGACAGAAACCACCACCTTACAAACACATTTCTATGTGTTGAAATATCCCTGATAGACAAGAAAGCTTCACAGGCATATATACAAAATCTCATAAATTTCAAGTACATATGAATGAGTTTTCCTATGTCAAGTATGTAAGCATTATTCTGGTCAGAATTAAACACAACTCTTAATTTTTCATTTCAAAAGTTTTTTTTTCATTTTTACCTACATTTTAAGGTGGGGAATGAAATTTGTATGAATATTTTTTTCTTGTAGTTTTATGATTTAGAAGGAAGAAAAACATTTTGAGAAGAGAGGCACATGTATATAAATCTGTCTGTAAAACAGGCCTGCACCCCCACCCACTGTGTAACTGTGATCTTAACAGTCATGAAACTGGTGGTTTTCAAAAGAAATCATACATAAAGAATTTTTAACAAAGTCAATTTTTAAATATGGTCAATTATATATATGTAAGCAGACAGAAAGATAGAGACAGAATATATTTGTGTAAAATGTATAGCCATAATACGATACTATCTTGCAGTCTTTAAGGGACATTAGCTGTGTTTGGAGAAAAAAAATGATTTCGTTTTTTCTACTTTTACTACTTGTACTTAATGTACGGTATCAAATAAGAGCTATATACCATTATGAAAAATCTTACATTCCCATATATTTTGGAAAAATAAGGTCAGGTCCAGTGTGGTATTCATATACAAATAGTAAGGTTGTGTTATTCAATTGCAAGTGAAAAAGTGCCATGTCCGTGTATACCTGTTTTTTGTTGTTGTATATCAATCTAAATAGAAAAGAAGGGAAATAACATTTTTGAAAAAAAAACACAGGTTATGCCTCTTTAAAATGCCTTAAGGGATTAATTTTTCATATAATTTTTTTTTTTAATATAAATGAATGAATATTCATATTTCATTTTGAAAAATATGAAACAAAATGAATATCTCCCTCACACATGCACTCAAAGTACAAATATAATTATAATTTATACCATATCAGATAATATTATATACTATACCTGCAGTTGAAGATTGTATACTGGTTAAGAGACAAAGTGATAAGATTGGGATTACTGTGTCAGCTACACTCCATGCCATAATTAATTTACAAAACTCAAAAGACATTTTCCTGGGTAGAATCTGAAAATATAAACATCAATATATGACCTCATAAGTTTCGACTTTATTACCTTGTAAATAAATCTTGGGACATAATGAAATTGATACATTTAATTCACCTGCAGTAATCCACACTGACCGCTTGCATTTTTGTTCACATGTTCTTTAAACGATATAGCAAATACAGTATTAAGAAAAGTCCCACCAAGCCTTGATAAATGAGAGAAAGATTGAAACTTTTAATATTAAATCAAACATAAAATGAAGTCAGATTTTTATAAATGATTAGTCTCCAGGTAAAAGTGAATCCCACCCTGTCTTACATTAATTCTCTGTATTATACTTATGCTTTGTTAGGTGTTGTCGTTAAAATAGTTACAACAATTGCTCTGTGTTGTGCCACAACACCAACATGGATATATCATTCTCACTCCGCTATATATCATTCCTAGCTGATACTGTACGATACTTCCTCACGTTCAGCCTTATCATAAAACATTATTTGTATTACAAGCATATACTGGAAGGATTACGTCAAAATTTGGAAGTCAAATGTCGCTTTGTATCATTTGGAAGTCAAATGTCGCTTTATATCACAAGTTTTGGAACTAAATGGCATGCTTAGTTCTACACATTATATTCTTATTATGCAATGATTCTGGTTGTTTGTATAGCAGGATCATTAATTGATTTTGACAGTTACTCTCCTCTCCTTCAGAACATCTAGAGACAGGGATGATTCTTATCATAAGTAGAGTGATTTTCAAATTGAATTAATCCGAGCTTTGATGTCAGTAAAATCTTTCGTAAATACTTACTAGATAACGTATCCATTAGACTAAATAGAGAAGCACAGTAAACAACGAATAAAATAACGAAACAACACAACAAGGTTTGCTAAAATTAATTTACCACCCAGAATCCAAAATCCAATCAGAATTACAGTAAAATAAAAAAAATAATCTAAATAAAATAAACAATGCAACCAAAATGTATCAACATTGTTAATTCAGTCATCAGTAATTCAAAAAATTGGTGATAAATGTGTTCATGACATGTTGTAAACCTGGCATTCATTTTACAGATCTATAGTCACAGAATTAAAAGCAAATACGGAACAAGTGTTTGAACTAAATGGAACAGATTTTGTAATTTTAATTAGATTAACGCTGAAGCAATCAAAAACAGAGACTATGATATTTACCGATATTAGTCGTTTAATGATTTATATCTACGGCATAAGTGCTGTCCATAACAAAATCAAACAAACTCCAACAAACTAATATTTGATCAGTGTAAAGATGAAAAACTTTAAAAATAACAGGAAATAAAATCTACAGATTTAAAATTCTGATCACAAAGTTATATATTTCAGGTTTAAATTTGAATAGCCAAACTAAAAGCCCTCGTAAGGTTAAAACATCAATGAAAAGTGTGCATAAATATTGATATTTCTCTGGAGTGTTGGGAAATACCGGTACTTAAATGAAGCATGAAAAATATAATACCACAAAATCCCTGACTTTAGTTAAGTCAGAAATAAGTCCAGTATAAGAGACCTATATCAATGTAGTTAAAACTGACTTGAGTCAAAGAAATCCTCAACCATCTTAGATTAATTTTACAGAACAACATTGGAGATCCCTGAAAATTAATTACAGATTAGAGTAACCTTAGTGAAAATCTGAATACTTATATCCCTGACCTCAATAAGGTCACAGAAATATCCAGTAAGTGACCTCAATACCTTGTATCTCTGATCAAGGTCACAGAAATATTCACTTTGTGACCTCAATACACAGAAATATTGGCTTTGTAAGTCTAAAACTCTTATATCCCCTACCTCAATAAGGTTACAGAAATATCCACTCTTTGACCTCATAATCTCATATCCATGACTTAAATCAGGCTACAGAAATACCCACAATTTGCAGTCTAATGACACAAATTCCTAACACAAGATAGGTTAAAAAAGCACAAACTGTGCTCATGTTTATAATAGGAATTCAGTATACTAGCACTCATATCCGACTTCAGTAAGTCACACAAACCTCTAAACAATATTTACTTTGGAATGTTAAAATATCATCCATTGCAATATAAGCACAGAGAACAAATGTAGGAATATCAATAAACTGCAAACTCAAAACTTTAAGTAATGTCAATAACAATTTAAAAATACTTTGTAAATATATTTTTTGTTTAGATAATTTTACCATTTGTGAAGTCACAGACATCAATGAACAAAAGTCCTATTATCATTATCATCATCATCATCATCAATTTGTGACTATAAAATTAAAGTCACAGAAGTCAGTTAATACAAGAGAGTCAGCAGATAGATTAAACATCATCATCAATTTCTGACCTGTGTAAAATTCACTCCAGATGACAGACTAAATATCATATACATGTATTCCTGACTTCTGTAAAAGTCACAGCAGAAGATAGACTAAACATCATCAATTTCTGACTTCTGTAAAAGTAACAGCAGAAGATAGACTAAACATCATCAATTTCTGACTTCTGTAAAAGTCACAGTAGAAGGTAGACTAAACATCATCAATTTCTGACTTCTGTAAAAGTAGCAACAGAAGATAGACTAAACATCATCAATTTCTGACTTCTGTAAAAGTCACAGCAGAAGATAGACTAAACATCATCAATTTCTGACTTCTGTAAAAGTCACAGTAGAAGATAGACAAAACATTATCAATTTCTGACTTCTGTAAAAGTCACAGCAGAAGATAGACTAAACATCATCAATTTCTGACTTCTGTAAAAGTCACAGCAGAAGATAGACTAAACATCATATACATGTATTTCTGACTTCTGTAAAAGTCACAGCAGAAGATAGACTAAACATCACATATACATGTACATTTATTTCTGACTTCTGTAAAAGTTATAGCAGAAGATAGACTAAACATCATATACATGTATTTCTGACTTCTGTAAAAGTCACAGTAGAGGATAGACTAAACATCATCAATTTCTGACTTCTGTAAAAGTCACAGCGAAGAAACGATTAAACACCATCATGAATTAGGTGAGGTAAATGAAGAGAGACCCTAATTTATATGAAATACAGGCCAAAGTATCTGAAAAACCTAATCAACTCTTAATTCTATCAATATCAACTTATATCAATAATCACAAATTTTTTGTAATGTATATGTCAAGACATTCATAATTTCCCATACAATAAAAATAATTTATGTATATTTGAATAAACAATACAGTATCAATAATCATTAATGTAAACCTAGAATTATCATGAATAAATTTTAGATTTTAAATGAAGAGGACAAAATTAAAAAAATATATTACCTGAAATTCCAAGTAAAGATAAATTATTTTATCCTTTACAAAGAAACACTTCTCAACTATTTAAACAGATCCTGTGAAATTTAATTTTGTGAAAATAATTCCATCCTTCACTTCAACATACACTCATTTGAAAACAAATTATTTTATATTCCTTGTAAAAAATCTGATATGAAAATATATATATATATCCTTCTGATGATTAAATAGCTTAAATCTTAATTAAATGTTAAATTTCCCAAGAAATTGACACTGCACTTATATTAAGCCGTGTTGTATTTAAATACTGCTAAAACTTGATAAGAGCATGTGTCTCGATGTATGATCTCGGTTATACTGTCTTACACATTATCAGCTAGTCTAATTTCTATTCATATGTTTTACATGTTCTCTTGATCTATTTAAAGGCACCCTTGGTATGACAATGCCTCTACCGGATAGAACCGTCAACATATGAACTCCTATAATCACTGGCGTACAGATATACATCTACGTGTGGGCTAAACACATTGGCTGCATGTGCCCTGTCTATAGGATAAAAGACAAACAAATTAATGAATGACATATCTGGGGTAGCATCCAAAATGTAAATTATATCACACTTTTGGTTAAAAACATGCAGGACAATACACTTTAAATGGCTGGTGAACCGAAAACCATTCGCATACTTTGTGTTCAACTACTTTATACAAGTACGGCTAAATCGGAGGACTGATGGAGCCAAGATTTCAAAAGCATTTGAAGTCAATTAATATCAGAATGAATAATAAATATATACCCCAATATTATCTGATGGAATATTAATCATTATTGTTATTTTTCCCGCAGTTTAGCTATGCACTTAAAAAAATATTTGAACTTCTGTTTGCATGTACAAATGCACACACCATATAAATTTTACTCCCAGCAACAGTGAAATACTAGATATTTTGTTATCTGTGTAATCAGGGCAAATCTAAAATTCATATCATATTGCCAAATTATTTCTGATTTTACCCTCACCTGGATGCAAACATTTATAATTCTGATTGCATGTTATTACAGGAACAATGCACATTTGATAACGTTTACACCTGCGCTTTACCAATCCTTGTGTAATTTGAATCCCTCCCAGTTCTCCCCCTTCTACTTAAATTTGTTTTTTATTTCTAAAAGTTACTTTCAATATGGATTTAAACAAAACCACATACAGATTTGCCCAATGCAAATTCCAAACAATTTTATTATTAACAATATTCTTAAGATTGAAGAAGCTACAGGTTATAAAAGCTAGAATTTGTCATGATATAAATATTAAAGAATTTGTTATAATATAAATATAACAGAATTTGTCATAATATAAATATTATGATATAAATATTATAGAATTTGTCATAATATAAATATTATAGAATTTGTCGTAATATAAATATTACAATATAAATATTATAGAATTTGTTATAATATAAATGTAAAAGAGACAAATTCTGCCTCTGCTTGGATTCGAACCTAGGACCCCTGGTTTACGAGTCTGGTGCTCTACCGATCGAGCTAAAGGGGAAACCCCACTAGTTCAAACTAGTAGGAACACCAAATAACTAACACTGCCACATTATCCCCCTCCATTGAAAGAGTCGTCCCGACTCTCTTTAGAGGTAGCTATCACCTGTGGGGCAATTTAAGGATAATCACTTTCACATTACCAGGAAGAACCTAGGTCCAAACGTGGGCGCCATTGTAAAAGAGACAAATTCTGCCTACTTGGATTCGAACCTAGGACCCCTGGTTTACGAGTCTGGTGCTCTACCGATCGAGCTAAAGGGGAAACCCCACTAGTTCAAACTAGTAGGAACACCAAATAACTAACACTGCCACATAAATATTATAGAATTTGTTATAATATAAATATTATAGAATTTGTTATGATATAAATAAAATTGTCTTTGCTATAATATGAATATCATTGAATCTGTTACAGATATAAAGAAAATCTTAGAATCTGTTACAGGTATAAAGAAAATCTTAGAATCTGTTGTCAGTAATGTGAAAAGTCAGAGAGAGAGAGAGAGAGAGAGAGAGAGAGAGAGAGAGAGAGAGAGAGAGAGAGAGAGAGAGAGAGAGAGAGAGAGAGAGAGAGAGAGAGAGAGAGAGAGAGAGAGAGAGAGAGAGAGAGAGAGAGAGAGAGAGAGAGAGAGAGAGAGAGAGAGAGAGAGAGAGAGAGAGAGAGAGAGTGAGAGAGAGAGAGAGAGAGAGAGAGAGAGAGAGAGATATCACATTCAGTGATTAAGTCACTGTATATCTATACTTTGTTGTCAGTAATGTGAAATGTCACATTACAAAACTATTACTTCCCAGATAAGTTCAAATAAAGTGATGAATAAAATAAACCAATACGCTTGAGTAAACAATAACAAAGTAATATATAAAACTTCCATAACTATCTGTTTGTTTATCTTTTCATCTATCTATCTATCTATCTATCTTTAAGTTGATGTTGTACATCATATACTGAATGAAATGGATTATATGTGTGTGTGTGTGTGTGTGTGTGTGTGTGTGTATATATAACACAACTACATACAGTATACCAACAACATCTCAAAATCAGTAATTTAGAATAGTAATCCATTTCATCTGATATACTTGAGTATCATTGTAAAGGATATGAAGTTTATGACCAGATCCGTTTAAAATGATACTTTTATTGTCATCATTTGTACTGATAACTATATTGATATTCAGGGAGAATATAAAATACATATTAACTTTTTCAATTAGCCATACTTCATTAACTGTCTTCCTATCACTCCCCATGATCATAAACATGTACATTTACTTCCAAGTTCAGACAGAATGAGATCACACATAATATGTGTTCTAATTTGGGTGTTGATGATTTTTTGTTGTTGTTTTAATTGTGCCTAATGCCACACTGAAATGATTTTTTTTCTGTAACACAGTAGCATGCAGACAGTCTAACCTAACACTGACTACAGCTCTCTACCTGATCTGTATAGAGTCCCAAATGTTTAACCCCACACTGCATGACTACCACTCTCTACCTGATCTGTATAGAGTCTAGAATGTTCAGACAGTCTAACCTAACACTGACTACAGCTCTCTACCTGATCTGTATAGAGTCCCAAATGTTTAACCCCACACTGCATGACTACCACTCTCTACGATCTGTATAGAGTCTAGAATGTTCAGACAGTCTAACCTAACACTGACTACAGCTCTCTACCTGATCTGTATAGAGTCCCAAATGTTTAACCCCACACTGCATGACTACCACTCTCTACCTGATCTGTATAGAGTCTAGAATGTTCAGACAGTCTAACCTAACACTGACTACAGCTCTCTACCTGATCTGTATAGAGTCCCAAATGTTTAACCCCACGCTGCATGACTACCACTCTCTACCTGATCTGTATAGAGTCTAGAATGTTCAGACAGCCTAACCTAACACTGACTACAGCTCTCTACCTGATCTGTATAGAGCCCCAAATGTTTAACCCCAAACTGCATGACTACCACTCTCTACCTGATCTGTATAGTCTAGAATGTTCAGACAGCCTAACCTAACACTGACTACAGCTCTCTACCTGATCTGTATAGAGTCCCAAATGTTTAACCCCACACTGCATGACTACCACTCTCTACCTGATTTGTATAGAGTCCAGAATGTTCAACTCCACACTGACTACAGCTCTCTAAATGATCTGTATAGAGTCTAGAATGTTTAACCTAACACTGACTACAGCTCTCTACCTGATCTGTATAGAGTCCAGAATGTTCAACCCCCACACCTACCACAGCTGAGAGACCTAGATATGGTGCTGTAACTACTCTGACACAAAATGTGCTTATTGAAATATACAAGTGTATTTGTCACACAACAGAATCGGGTCAAAACTTTTCTTCAAATGTAAAAATATGAAAAATTAAAATATGTTAAAATTCTATGAATAACATTTGTATTTTACACTTTAAATGCAAAAATGAATTTATTACAAAATGATGAGGAATTTGACAACTAAATTTTGAACTTCATTTTACATTAATCTTCAAACCGAGAAAATTTATAACTTTAATCTGGAAAATTCAAATTCTTATGAATCTTAAGCTCACATTCTATTTATTTCAAAATTCCAAATTTTAAAATGTTAAATTTTAAGATTAACAAACCAATTATATGACAATGCCATTAAAGTAAATGAAACATACATGTAAAGTCCAGGTTATAGGTAGCGTAAGTACACCAATATACGATACAACAGATGTGTCAACAATGTCTACGTTGTCCATGTTTCACATATATCTTTTTGAAAAAATGTTTTTATCACAAATGTGAAGAATCTTTATAGTAAAATATATTATCTAGTATACCCATATATATCCCAGGAGTTGAATCTAGTACACATACAGACTACAGTGATAGTCAGTGACGTGTGACAATAGTCAAATATCCATTGAGGTGTATTAATGGTCAAATGTCCATTGAGGTGCATTAATAGTCAAATGTCCATTATGGTGTATTAACAGTCAAATGTCCACTGAGGTGTATTAATAGTCAAATGTCCATTGAAGTGTATTAATAGTCAAATTTCCATTGAGGTGTATTAAGTCAAATGTTCATTATGGTGTATTAATAGTCAAATGTCCATTGAGGTGTATTAATAGTCAAATATCCATTGAGGTGTATTAATGGTCAAATGTCCATTGAGGTGCATTAATAGTCAAATGTCCATTATGGTGTATTAATAGTCAAATGTCCATTGAGGTGTATTAATAGTCAAATATCCACTGAGGTGTATCAATAGTCAAATGGCCACTGACATGTATTAAGCCAAATGTCCATCATGGTCTATTAATAGTCAAATGTCCAATGAGGTGTATTAATAGTCAAATATCCATTGAGGTGTATCAAGTCAAATGTCCATTATGGTGTACTAATAGTCAAATATCCATTGTGGTGTATTAATAGTCAAATATCCATTGAGGTGCATTAATGATAAAATATCCATTGAGGTGTATTAATAGTCAAATGTCCATTATGGTGTATTAACAGTCAAATGTCCATTGAGGTATATTAATAGTTAAATGTTCATTGAGGTGTAGTAATAGTCAAGTGTCCACTAAGGTATATTACTAGTCAAGTGTCCACTTAGGTGTATTAATAGCCAAGTGTCCATTGACATGTAGTAATAATCAACTGCCCAATTATGTATATAGTAATAGTTAGTTGTCCATTGGGTGTATTTTAAAAATAGTCAAATGTCCACTAAGATATAGTAATAGTCAAATGTCCATTTGGGTGTATTAATCATTAAATGTCCATTGAAGTATAGTAATAATCAAATGTCCACTGAGGTGTTGCAATAGCCAAGTGCCCATTACCCGAGTTTGATCTGCATTTATACTATTGCTATTTTATTACATTCATAAAGATGTAAATATTTTGTTTCTGTTTATGTGTATGTCAGTTCTGATTAAAGGAAAGTTTTCTACTTTATTTTTCACCATGAAAACTGCATATGTGCATCAGATGTTTGCACTAAATTATGTTTATTTTTGTTGCAAGTATTAACTTTCTTGTATAAACATGTACTGATTAAACTTTCTTGATATTAAGCCTACTTTCAGTGCCTTACAGTAGAATGAACCCTTAGTGCATTGACATCAGTCCATAGCACAGATCAAAATTTATGGCACTAAAACATTGTCTCAGAGATGACAAAAATTCTTGTTTTATGCACTTGGACAATCAGTATATTGAAATACAATCAGGAATCTGCGTTATCAGGGAAGGTGATCGTTTTCCTATTTGATAAATTCCGATTCTTGACAGATGCCAAAACATAAGTATATATGATAAGTACATATTTTATATTTAAAGTCCTCATGACCAGTACAAGTATATTCAAGTAATAAAGTCAGAGAGAACCCCATAGTCATACAGTCCCAGTAAAAGTGTGATTTAACCAAGTTTTACTGATAAACATGGCATTAAATTACTAACAACAACAGGAATTTCTCAAGTAACCTTATTTAAGACTCAAGAGCTAGATTGAATTTCATTATGTTATTGAGATATTGAACTTGTTTCTTACAGAAAGAATTTGATGTTTAAATTGAACACATACAGCTGTTTAACATAGAGCCACCAAAATAGCTGTTAGAATGATTAGAGGTGTATCGATTTCTGTCTTCCATTGTCGGGCGGTATCTACTTTCCAACATTTTTGTAAGGGGTGAAAAAAACAAAATTCTGTCTTCAGAAGTTAGGATTTATAAATATTATAATACTGATCAAGCACAAGTTAATGGTTTATTAGACAATCTAATACCCACTTAACATGATAAGCTTTTATGGCCTCAATATCCAACCTGTTGAACAGGTAGCCATATGAACACAATATTACTAGTGGTAGTGGAGCAGAATGCTGATATAAGTTTGATAATAAAGTTATTATTTAGCACTTTAGCCGACTGTAACATCCTCTCTAAATACACTTATACAAAACAATTACTACAGGCTGATGATACTACTGAATACACCCTAAAATAGAAATGACTATACTCCACATCAATGATATAGACGAGTCCATCTCTGTCTGTAGGGGTGAGAGGATAACACTACATTTATCCGAGCTATAAATCTTTTTTTATAAAATGTTTATATTGACATTTTATGTTACATGTTATTCCATAGCTTTCAGCATTGACATAATACATTTAGTTTTATGGTTGATATTTACAGACAGAACAATTATTGAGTCTCCACGTTTCTTTGTGTATTACATAAAATATTCAAATAATCAATCTCTCAAGTTGAAGAAAATTGCAGTCATATTGACCAAGAAATACAAAGAACCAAAACAAATTAATTTTGACCGGTTATCATGCCTGTGTCAACCGAAACAATTCTCATTACAAATGATAGTCATGAATCAAGGGAGACAAATCATATTTTACTTTCTGTTGTAGATGCTGTGATAAGATAAGGAAGCCTGTGATAGCAAGATGTGTGTGAGAATCACAATGCCTCTGAGACCAAGGCAATTAATTCATAAAGTCCCATAACTCTGGTAATTATTGACAAATGTTGGTATGGATTTATATAAAGCAATATACCAAATTTAGTTAAAATGTCAGGAAAGAAATTAAAATCATTTGATGGTATTTTACAAACTGACAAACAAATGGACCAAAACAATATAAAACACCTCTCACCCTACAAGATCCTAGCCCCAAACTTAGTCATTGGAAAAAAAAGCACCCCTCACTCTGTAAGATCCCAGACCCGAACTTAGTTATTGGAAAAAGCACCCCACACTCTACAAGATCCTAGGCCCAAACTTAGTCATTGGAAAAAAGCACCCCTCACTCTACAAGATCCTGGCCCCAAACTTAGTCATTGGAAATTAAAATACAATAAGTATATGATTAGTTTAACATGAGCTGTCACAAATTGTCATATCATTCCTGCTCTAATCAACAGCTGTTTGATTTCCAAATAGTCAGCAAAATCGTCACACTGTCACATGCCACCACAAAACATTGTAACAAATGTCAACATGTCAAGCTGTGGCTTTTTAAGTAAATTCTAAAAATTAATTTCCTGACCACAAAGTTTTAGTCTTTTTCACATGGCTCATGACTTAGAATTAATGTTTAATAACTGGTGCTGGATGGGTGAGTAATTGAAAGTTGAAACTGACATTAGAAACTGTATAGTGATTGTCTAAAAGTGTTTGGCACTTGTTGTTTTTTTCTGTTAGTCTATATGTAGAATACTGTGAAGCTTTTTTCATCACCAGTCTTAATTGATACTTAATTAATGTGGACAAGTGGACAGAATCGCTGAGTTGTTAGAACACCAAATCTTCAACAAGGTCCCTGGTTGATTCTCTTTTATATCTCACGGACGAACAGCAAGGGCTTTAAGTAGTTACGTCACTCATTAAATCAAGCCAAAGCAAGCAAGGACAGAAAATTATATATATTCCTTATATGTATATCTGGATTTTTTTTTACGGTATGTCTATCTTTAGATCATCATAAATAATCTAAATTTTGAGAAATGTTTTGACTTGACAAATTTTTTCATAGATAATTTTCCATGTCATTAATTTATTGTTATTTGGAAAAATCAATTAAAAAAGAATGTTAAGATAAACAGAAGAAATTGGATGTTTAAATGGTAAAAGAACTTATATCTAAATACCAATTAAGGGAGGTTTAATTTTACATAGATAATAAATGAACATCCTGAAAGGGTACATACTTTTGACCCCTCACTATAGGTTGGTGTTGCATCAAGATTCAGTTTATGTGTATTAAAATAATAAGTGAAAATCTAGACAGAATATTACATTAGCTGATCAATGTTGAGTGTACTTAAAAATCATGTACCAGGTCATTTTACAGATCCCTATTATCTGGATAAGTAACTTACGGAGATCAAAGTTTCCGAGGAATTGTTGAAAATCCTTATTTACATTGTAATGTAAGAAAAGTTGTAATCTCATTCAGCTGAAGTGTTTAGAAGGGCATAAGCTAGATTATACTTTAATCTTGATTTTCACAGATCAAAAAACTTGTAACACGTCAATGTGTCCAAGATTAAAATCAAATACAAATTTTCACGTTGTGTATTTTTTTTGTATTCCATCTTTTTTAAAATTATTTTACATAAAATATCATTTTGTTCTTCAAAATCTCGAGATTTAATCTCTAATGCACTTGCATACATAAAACAAAAACTGATATATCACACAAAATTCACAATTTTTCTTCTTTAAACAATCTCCTTCGACAGGAAGTTGCTTATTTTTTTAAAACAAAACCAAACAAATATTATCATTGCTGAAAATTTTAAGATGCATTACAATTCAGACATCAAAACTATCAATGGTAGCAGAAAAAAGATATCTGTGAGAAATGTATTGCTACTTCTTCAACGACACACTTCTTTTTTTTTCTTCGTTTTGATAGTTTTTGTAAATATTGAAATAAATCTGAAAATAATGACATCAAAGTATTACAATTTATCATCAAAGAGACATACCTGCAACATTATACTAGCATTATGTCGTACCTCAACATCATAAAGCTGTACTGGAATTTAAAAGTATTTATAATGCAGTGAAACCCTGGAGTATACCAAAAATTTGCATGTCATGTAAACATACTACAGCAGGGGTACTACTTCATACAAAAAGACGCCCATTTGATTCCATTGATAAGCGATAATCTGTCAGTTAGTTTCAAAGTCAATTATATATGACTATCAACAGTGCGTAATCTACCTGTTAACATCGCTAGCGCACACCAATCTGACAGCGATAATCTAACTTTTTCAATCACAAGTAGTACAATTTGATTCCTATATGAAATAACTGACTCGGTAATAATTACGCGAAATGTATGTTACATATTGATATTGATCAACCGATGGGAAGACACTTCAGTGATCTTCAAGGCAACTTATCATTGCTGGTTTCTATTTGGTTCCAAATATATTTTCCATTCACTGAATAGTTCAATCATGCAGTTAAAATAACCAATTTTAGAGTGAACACAGTGGACCTATGAGTAAATATGCAATATATTCAACTTGGTTTTTCTTAATTATCTGTGTAGTGAGAGCATGGACTTAATACAAGAAGCAAGAATATTGCCTAAAGTCCATCATGTCTTAAAGTATACATTGATAGAAATATTTTCCTTTGTATTAGACTAAATCTAAAAACTATAATCAGCCTTTTTTTTCATTTTTCTTGTAACAAATTACCAATTGCTGTAATATTATAATACCCCCCCCCCAAAAAAAAATAAAAACCCAACAAGAACACCTAGATATCAGTGAGATGTTAACCATCTCTAGGAGTTATGCTGCACTAATTGACCTATCACCAAATGTCTGACACATGGCTCTCCATGTGCGTTTTTGACGTCATTCGATTGTGACGTCTTAATTACACACATGCTTGATGGGCCATTTGATTGTGACGTCAAAATGGAAAAGTTTGCCAAAAGGTGCTGTGTCGGGCATTTGGCGATAGGTCAATTACCAAGCCATCTTAAATTTTTGTTAAAAACTTAAGCCTTATTGAAAAGCAAAACTTTGAACAAGATCATCGAGTTCATAGCAGGTACAAAGTTACAGAGCAGACAAAATTTGTAACGGACAGACAGTTATCACTCTATGGAGTCCTACTAAGGTCAGACCGTAGTAAAAATTCATAAAATATTACTATGGAATTTAACCAGAACTAAGATAATACCTATATTTTCCAAGTCAGTGATACTGGATCTTAATTGTATTTGTACAAATTGTCCTGTATTTATTTAAAATATTGCTTAGACAAAAATATAACACTGATTGTATCTAATCTAAGAACTGTTTCTTTTTATTAGTTTATAGTACCGGTGAGTACTGATATTAATTCAGTGAAATATCAAACTCCAGGCAGAATGGAGTCTGCTAGTCAATTTTATTTATCAAGTATGTGGTAAAAATTTTATCAATCTTTTCCTACATGTGATCTTAAAAATAAAGATCAAATTTAAGGTAAAATTATCCAAAGAAAAATTTGACTTCTTACATTCCATCATTAATATGTGATTCTTTTACAAAGGAATGACATTTAATCTACATTTTAAAGTACCACCTCAGACTTTGAGAAGGGATAATTATTGATTGTGCATACCATTAACAGATTACTTTCGCTTCAGTAGTGCTAAAGTGATTAAACAGGAGAGGTAAAGTTGAGATTAATAAATTAATTCTTCCAAAATTGCACCGAAGAAATGCGAAACTCAGATAAGACAGAACTTGAGCTGTTTTGAATTGTAAAGCATTGTATTCTCTACATAGTGTTTTCAATGACAACAGGAGTTAAATGACAACCTTGACAACTTATGTCATAAGAATATGACGAGGGAAACCTCTTACCAAGAATTTGTAACAACAGTTTTTAATACAGTTATGACAAATCAAAAATCAGGAATAATAATTCCTGGTACTGTATATTATATCCTGATGTCTGAAGGACATTTGTCAAGGTTTCATTTTTTTTCTAAAAAATGAAGAAAAATAACAAAATACAAGTAATTATTTATCCTTCATACTGTATATTAAATTGACAATTCTGTGTAAATATCAAATCAAAATTTGAAATGAAAATGACATAGTATTTTTGTTTTTCTTTAAAATATCATCTCCTTTGACAAGATATGTGATTTATAGCAACATAAAAATAGTAATATAAATCTTTTTCTTCTCAATATTTTTAGTTTTTATAATTCAAATAAAGCAAGTCCAATTATTCAAACTGAAATTATGGGGTCTAAGATGAAAAGTCTTAATAACTGTCACCTTTTTTAAATACCTGTGACAATTTCATATGCAATGTAATACAGAATATTATGTAACTATCTGACTAGGTAAGCATGCTAAGCTAAGCAAGGTTAAATGATATGTAGATATCATATTATCTTTGTTATGACTGGGACTGGAACAATGCGGATAGTGACTGTTGATAAAGTACAATATGTTTATTCCAAATAGCAGTGGGACACATTAAAATATTCGGAAAAGACACAGTTCGGATTGCTGGAGATTTTTGGTAGAACAGCAAAAGCATATTAAAATGTTATATTCCAATATGTGTATTGTTTTAAGACCCATATATTTCACCAACTCTACCATTTTGTAAACAACCAAGTGAAAATGATATACACTTACAACTTTACACTTACTGTTAGCCTTTTCATTACAATGATCCTTACTATTACAATCACCTTTACCTTTACCCTTATACTTATCCTTCCCTATACTCTTACCCTTACCCTTGCACTCACCCTTACACTTACATACTTTTACACTCACATTTACCACTACACACTTACCCTTACACTCATCCTTACACTTGCATACCTTTACATTTATATACTTTTACATTTACTACTACACTTATTCTTACACTAACCCTAATACTTTCATACCTTTACACTCACATTTACCACTATACACTTACCCTTACACTCACATACCTTTACACTTACATTTACCACTATGCTTATTCTTACACTCACCCTAACACTTACAAACCCTTACACTCACATTTTCCACTACACAATTACCTTTACACTCATCAGTACACTCACATATATCACTATACACTTACCTTTACACTAAAATACTCTTACACTCACATTTTCCACTAAAAACTTACCCTTACACTAGCCCTTATATTTACATACTTTTACACTTACCATTACACTTACCCTTAAACTTGCATACATTTACATAACATTTACCACTAGACTTACACTTACCCTCACCCTCACATACCTTTACACTTACATTTACCACTACACTAACCCTTATACTCACCTTTACACTTACATTTACCACTACACTAACCCTTATACTCACCTTTACACTTACATTTACCACTACACTAACCCTTATACTCACCCTTACACTTACATTAAAAATACTCTGGAGAATGTGGCCTACTTTTGTTATCAGAGGATGTTGAAATGTTGAAAAGTTTATGCTTGACAAATGATGCACATTGACTATAGAAGTCAACAATATGCCACCTATCAGTGAGTGACCTCATAATTTCAGGGATCGGTTGTTGAAGTATTCAACTTAACTCAAATTTGTAAAAATTTTAAGAATACTTTGAAGTTATCACAGATTTACGTGTACCTTTGCTGTGTACCATATAGACAACTTCTTGGTATATAGTAAAAAACTTATATCTAACAGAATATTTCGGACAAGTCAATTCTTTAACCTTCAGGTCAAAGTTCAGCTTTACTGAGGTCAAGGCATTTTTGTAGGATTTTTATTCCATTAAAATTGCATCAAAGGAAAATAAATGACACAGGACGTCATCTAAGGAAAAAAAAGGAAAATAAATTTGTGGTAACTCTATTGAATGAAAAACTGTTATGTTATAAACATGACATTTCAAAAATTTGAAAAATTATTTCTTGAAATATTTTTTTAAAGAAACAAATACTTAAAGAAAATGTTAGTTATTTTCCATGGTATATCAACTCAACAATTACATTTAAAATGCACATCAAATGGTAAACTTAAGATGACATTGGATTTTTTATCTATTTAGAACATCACCCTTTTAACCAGAGAAATAAGTTAAATGGCCGCATAAGAAATAATGATGGTTCTACTATAAGCAGCTAAAATATTTTTGTCCAAAAATTTACAGTTTTTACAATTCATGTAAAGAAAACAGCATTAGTACATATGAAGTTATGAGGTGTAAGATGAAAGGTCTTAACGGCTATTGCATTTTATAAATATTTATATAATTCTGGAAATATTTTATTACACAATTTAATACATGTTTTATGTGTCTGACGAGTTTTATCAGCACAGGTGTAAGAAGTAATTACATACTGATATATAGAGTAAAACCTGTCACTGAAAAACCGTCTTTACAAACGTCTTTAAAAACCTCACATTAGTCAGTGACTGTAGATTAGCAAGTACAGTAAAACCTGTCAATGAAAAACCTATACAAACACAGAATACCTCACATTAGTCAGTGACAGTAGATTAGCAAGTATGGTAAAACTTGTCATTGAAAAACCTTCTTTACAAACACAGGATACCTCACATTAGTCAGTGACTGTAGATTAGCCAGTACAGTAAAACTTGTCAATGAAAAACCTTCTTTACAAATAGAGGATACCTCACATTAGTCAGTGACTGTAGATTAGCCAGTACAGTAAAACTTGTCATTGAAATGCCTTCTTTACAAATAGAGGATACCTCACATTAGTCAGTGACTGTAGATTAGCAAGTACAGTAAAACCTGTCACTGAAAAACCGTCTTTACAAATAGAGGATACCTCACATTAGTCAGTGACTGTAGATTAGCAAGTATGGTAAAACCTGTCACTGAAAAACCGTCTTTACAAATAGAGGATACCTCACATTAGTCAGTGACTGTAGATTAGCAAGTATGGTAAAACCTGTCACTGAAAAACCGTCTTTACAAATAGAGGATACCTCACATTAGTCAGTGACAGTACATTAGCAAGTACAGCAAAACTTGTCATTGAAATGCCTTCTTTACAAATAGAGAATACCTCACATTAGTCAGTGACAGTACATTAGCAAGTACAGTAAAACCTGTCATTGAAATGCCTTCTTTACAAATAGAAAATACCTCACATTAGTCAGTGACAGTACATTAGCAAGTACAGCAAAACTTGTCATTGAAATGCCTTCTTTACAAATAGAGAATACCTCACATTAGTTAGTGACTGTACATTAGCAAGTACAGTAAAACCTGTCAATGAAAAAACTTTTTTACAAATAAAGGATACCTCAGATTAGTCAGTGACTGTAGATTAGCAAGTATGGTAAAACCTGTTAATGAAAAACCTTCTTTACAAATAAACCTCTCTGAAAGCGATATATAGAAACAATTGGTTTCTGTAGTGATCTTAACATAACAGTGGTCTCACGACATGATAACAATCACAGTGGTCTGAAGACAAGATATCAATCACAGTGGTCTCAAGGTATTTTTTCCATGACTGGTATAATAAGACCTGTTGTCTTTTATGAGCTTGTCAGTTATATTGCAATTTCTCAATATAGGTTTCCTTCCTTATAATGGACAATCAAAACCAATTGACTTTTATGATAGCAGAATGTTTCTCAAGCCAGTTGGTTTTTCATGATACATAGTATTTTAAGAAAGGTTTTCTCTCAAGTCTGATGACATTTTAAGACAGGTGGTCTAACAAGACAGGTTTTAAGACAGGTGGTCTAACAAGACAGGTTTTAAGACAGGTGGTCTAACAAGACAGGTTTTTAAGACAGGTGGTCTTACAAGACAGGTGGTCTAACAAGACAGGTTTTAAGACAGGTGGTCTAACAAGACAGGTTTTTAAGAGGGTGGTCTAACAAGACAGGTTTTAAGACAGATGGTCTAACAAGACAGGTTTTAAGACAGGTGGTCTAACAAGACAGGTTTTTAAGACAGGTGGTCTAACAAGACAGGTTTTAAGACAGGTGGTCTAACTAGACAGGTTTTTAAGACAGGTGGTCTAACAAGACAGGTTTGAAGACAGGTGGTCTAACAAGACAAGTTTTAAGACAGGTGGTCTTACAAGACAGGTTTTAAGACAGGTGACATTTTAAGACAGGTGGTCTATCAAGTCACAAGGCATTTTAAGACAAGTGGTCTAACAATACAGAAAGTATTCTAAGACAGGTGATTTATGAAGACAGAAGACATTTAAAGGTTGTCTCTCAAGGCAGGTGGCATATCAAGTTTGATGGTATTTCAGGCAGGTGGTCTATCAAAACAGATGACATTGTAAAGTATGTGATCTCTCAAGGCAGGTTGTCTCTCAAGACAGATAATATTTTTAAGGCAATTGGTCATTCATGGCAGGTGGTCTCTCAAGACAGGTAAAATTCTAAGGCAGGTGACCTCTCAAGGATGGTTGTCTTTCAAGACGGATAATATTTTAATGCAGGTGGTCTATCAGGACAGTATGTCTCTCAAGACTGGTGGTCTCTCTACATTGGTTTCATTGCATTCAAGTATAAACGAAGGCAAGTGATTTTACTATAAACTATAATCTGGTAAATGACCTACACTACATTGAGCAAATAGGTGTACATACAATTAGTAGATCATGTACTGCTAGTCCTACTCATCTTTTCAGATTAGAACATGGAGTTTTGTTTTGACAAGAGAGGGAAGCTTGATTCTTCAAATAAAAATGCCAAACAGAAATCTTTGATATGCATTATCAAATCTTAATATCCTAGCTCTAACATCAAATATCTTTTAAAGTTGTTTCTCGACCCAGAATTTATGACTATTAATCATAGCTGATTATCGTGTATACATATGCAGATCAGCAGATATATATATATACAACAGTAAAAGCTTGACAATTGATTTTAAAATATACATAAACCTGTGCATTTGTCTTTGATTCTGTTTTCACTTTCTCTTACCTCTATCTGTTCTACACCTTCTCTACTATTATGTTTAGAACAGCAAAAGTATACATGGATATATGTGTGTTTATTGTATCAAAATGAAGAATTGCTGAGTAATTTTTTATGAACTTCCTAAAATCTGAAGTTAGATAATCATTATTCTCCTATTTCTGCTATAAATTAATTCTGGGTGGTTAAACAGTAAATGTTACACACATGAAATCTCAATATTTGAATATGATAAGTTTAAATCAGGACAAAACTAAGGTATTTAGGATCTAAGACTTGTAAGGTCTAAGACATGTAAGTCATATAAGACCTAAGTCATGTCAGACCTAAGTCATGTTAGACCTAAGACATGTCTGACCTAGACATGTCAGACCCAAGACATGTCAGACCTAGACATGTCAGACCTAGACATGTCAGACCTAGACATGTGAAGCCTAAGATATGTCAGACCTAGACATGTCAGACCTAAGACATGTCAGACCTAGACATGTCAGACCTAAGACATGTCAGACCTAGACATATATGTCTGTCAGACTGCAATAGTAACAATAGTGCTTCTTCCAAAAGAACTACTGCAATA
This sequence comes from Atrina japonica, assembly GCA_030159075.1. Lineage (NCBI taxonomy): Eukaryota > Metazoa > Mollusca > Bivalvia > Pterioida > Pinnidae > Atrina > Atrina japonica. Next base: position 906,369 of record BROG01000210.1, on the reverse strand, counting down.
GTAAACAGACAACGTAATATACAATTACAATAGTGCACCATAATAGAACTACTGCAATAGTAAACAGACAATGTAATATACAATTACAATAGTGCACCATAATAGAACTACTGCAATAGTAAACAGACAATGTAATAGACAATTACAATAGTGCACCATAATAGAACTACTGCAATAGTAAACAGACAATGTAATAGACAATTACAATAGTGCACCATAATAGAACTACTGCAATAATAAACAGACAATGTAATAGACAATTACAATAGTGCACCATAATAGAACTACTGCAATAGTAAACAGACAATGTAATATACAATTACAATAGTGCACCATAATAGAACTACTGCAATAGTAAACTGACAATGTAATATACAATCACAATAGTGCACCATGATAGAACTACTGCAATAGTAAACAGACAATGTAATAGACAATTACAATAGTGCACCATAATAGAACTACTGCAATACTAAACAGACAATGTAATATACAATTACAATAGTGCACCATAATAGAACTACTGCAGTAGAAAACAGACAATGCAATAGACAATTACAATAGTGCACCATAATAGAACTACTGCAATACTAAACTGACAATGTAATTTTTGCAATTTTTGCCCTGAGATGAGAGGACCAATTTAAAATGAAAACAAATTTTCAAGCTAAATTATTGTTCTGCATGTGAGAAAGCTGATATAAGGCAAGTTTAAGATAGGGTAAATATGTTTGCTGTTGTGAGAGGGCAAAAATGACGAGGGGCGAAAGTTTCCAGGTATTCAGTAATTGACCTTATAAGAGCTGTATTGATACACAGAAGTAAGACATTCTGGTAAAAATGACTGGTCACAGACAACCAATCACGTGTCTGTATATGTTGCTTTTGATGAGCTTCTGTGTGGTGTTTTGATGGTTCAGTTGTAAAAATGAAAATAAAACATGGAAGATAAATGTTACATTTTTTGACAGAAATCCAGAAAACTTAAATTATCTTTGAAGTTGATATAAGAGCAATGAATATTCAGACCTGATGGATTACTTCATTTTTTTCTAGCAGTAAATCTTGTTATCGTGTTGTGTAAAGGTATCATTATACAGAGTAGAGAATAAAAACAAAATTCGCAAAACCCAATGGCAAAATCAATAAAAAGGAGTGACAACCTAAACTAGCTAACTTAGTTGTAATACTGAATGAAACAAAAAGAACATTTTAACAGAGTATGATGTATGGGGCAAGATTATACTACAAATGAACAGAAATATTGACAATTGATCCATGCACAGGTGCATCAGTGGTTACCTGTATTACAGTTATATTCTCTTTATCAGTATAGGTAATATGTGTGCCAAAATTTTTGTTGTTGTCTGTTATCTTAAAATAAGTAAATGAAAACAAATTCAGTGAAAATGTTTTTGACTGAAACTGGGGCCTCTGCTGGTTAAGTGGTTAAAGCAAGTTCTATACCCACTGGAACCTATGCTGATTTTGTTAGTCAGTTTGCCAGTATACTTGCGGAAGGTCGATGGTCCCTTCCCAGATACATTTTAACCAGGTTCTCTCCTCCACCATTAAAAACTGTTTGTCATCATATAACTGAAACATTGTGAAGTGTGGAGTAAAACACCATTCAAATTCAAAAATATTAACTGAAACTTTCATTTTGTTTTACATATTTTGGTTCTGATGATTTGAGTAATGTATCAGGCTGAAACAGATACAACATAGACAGACATTAAGTACAGTATCACAAACTTTAAACTCATAAATAACCCGAAAAGTGCAACAGTGAATATCTATATGACTACCTGAAAACTGTTCTCCTGTAATGAATGAAACAGTTGAAATAACCAGAAAAGCTGGCATCTACACTCAAAGCAAACCGCACTTGTCATACTGAAAACAAACATACATTTTATAATGCCACAGAAAATTGCAATCAAATATTGTGGCAATAAATCTTTTGAAATTTGATTATTGTTTCTGATAAAAAATATTATTTATGAATTTTGAAAATAGCAAAACATGTGTTGAGTAATTTTCTTATTGAGATTAGATGCACTGTACCGTATAACAGGAAATCTGTACTGTGTAAAGTGAAATGCACAGTAGCCATGGAGTACAATTTACTGTATGTATCCCATAATACACCTTACTCTAGCTTTTTTCTATAGTTTCAATGGGGGTCAAACTTTGGCCCCATTCCCAATACAAAAAGGTTTTCCAAATATAAAAAATTTGTATCAAATCCAAAAGTTAAAGAAGTCATTATAAAAGTCAACAGTGTAAATGTATATATGGTTCAAAAAGTTCAAGTGCATAAAATGAACTTATTGGTAAAAATGTCCAGGCTTTAATTTCAGCCCCACACTTATGGATCAAAATTTTCAAACCATGTGAGCAATCATGTTAAAAATTCATTTGCCCTTCACTTCAGATGAGCAAAAAAAATGTCATTTTTTATGAATTGATGGAACATCAATGCAGTTATGTTAAGTTAAGCTAAGTTGCATACTGGGAACAAGTCAAAGAACATTTTGCAGTATGGGGTTAATTACACATTATATTGATGCAAAATTACACATGTATGTGCATTTCAGCAACATAAACTCAACTTTAAGATTGAAATTTCCAAATCACGCTTTTATTCATATATTTTTGCTTTTTAAAATTATGAAAATATAGTAACAATTCACTGAAAAATATAGGTCTACAAGACTTGTTGAAATATATGCTATTAAAGGTCAGTTCGGCATTCTTTATGAATTTTAAGATATTTGCTTTAGAATATTACTTTTCAACTATTTTTTACGATTATACTGTTGTGATAGAAGTGACATTAAAAGTGATAGACTGGAATTTTAACAATTTTTGCGCACGATTAATATGCAGATGAGTTTTGATCAAGTTTCCCTTACTGTGTATTGGCAAGATCTGTCTGTGAAGTTGGACATAGAAGTTGCGTCATTCACCTGATCTTAACTGATGAGAAATGCCCAGCAGTCTTTAAAATTGGGAAACTGTTTTACATGTACATATACTGACCTAAAGATTTAAGGTTACTGATAGAAATATAGAGTAAGGGTATAATACTGCCCTGTTGCATAGAAATATAATATTGATGAAACCATGTTTATAAGCACAAGATTTTATAATCATATAGTTGATCTATGTAGTTTGTTGCATAATAAATAAGCCATCAGTACTCACGTTAGGCCAAATGTCTGACCTGATTTTTAGTTACTTTTTTTGTAAAACCAAATTTTACCGAATTAAAAAGTATTCAGTATACTGAGTGTATTATACCTCATTAAAACTTAAGACTGTCATCAACTCATATCAGTATTTTTAGTACTTTGATTTCAAAAGGCAGAACCAATGAACTGGCCTACAAACCAATGAAGCAATGAAATGACAAGTGAAAATAGTATTTCTGTTGGAAATATGTTTCATAATATCACAAAATGGAAAAGAAATTTAATGTACTTCATTGATTCCCTTTGATTTTTTTTTCAATCTTTTTATTTAACTGGACCGGGTTTTAACACACTTTTTCATATTGCACTGAACCTATCCCAATCAAACACATTTGGGAAACAATTTTCAATGTGCATTAGGTTTGTCCAAAATTTAATAAAGTTCGAATTTTCTTTCAAAATGCATAATATTCAAAACAGGTTACATAGATCTCTCCTTGTGGAAAAAAAACTCCTATCCTAAGTGCATTTATTGGGAACAGAAAAGTGTTGCTGAAACTATTTAAATGGGAGTGTTTGGAATGTATTCCTGTATCACACAGTAAGATTGTGTAAGCTATCCTCTGACTGTATCTGTCAGTACAGGATATGATGTATAACTGAAGAACAACATTATAAGTATATAATTGTATGGAGGTGAACCCTACAGTAGTCAGGTCAGACTTGAGCTACATCTGCATTTTACCAAATTTCAAATTGACCAAATTCATCTTTCACCATATATCCGCTTTAATTTGCCTGGTTTTACTTACATAATACATATGGCTGTTATCTACATTACATGTTTATTATCACTGCTATATATTTCTTGTGAATTATGCATTCATTAAAAAGTATGCAGCATTCTAAATTGATTATCAAGAAATAGTGAGAGCGGAAATTAAGAAATTTTCCTAGAAGTCAAGAGTCCTTCTGTAGAATATATTTCCTAGAAGTCAAGAGTCCTTCTGTAGAAAAAATATACATTTTATGTTTTCAAGATTCAGCAAGTTAAACAGAAAAATAAATTCTTTACAATATGTCATAATTCCTTACTTACACATATTAAAAAGATACATTAAAATGTTGTATCCAGCAAATCTCTTCAGAACTATAAAATAAAACACTAGAAAATTATAACAAAATAGAATAAGTAACTACAAAATATAAATGTTTAATACAGAAAATTGTATCGAGGTGGAAATTACTTCATAATAGTTGTTTGAAGAAATGTGTGTTCTTATATGAAATATATAAAGAAAAATATGTTTTTAAAGAAAAAGAACATGTTTTTAAAGAAATATTAAATGTTTAGAAAATACATATTTGAAATAAAATACATAAAAAATTCAACAAAGCAGGTGTTTTATATCTTATTCTATGAACTAGAAATTTACACACATTTGAATATGTAATTACTTGTTTTCGATATACTAAGACCAATAATGCGGCTGATGCTATAACCAATATTAATAATAATAATGATAATAATGATAAAAATATAACAATAATAATCATTAATAAGAAAAACACAATGTATTTTGACTATCAAAAACATTATACTTTTTATTCTGTCAATCAAGGTTATGCCATTTTGCATAATTTCAAAATAAACAATATGTTATGACTGTCTTTGATGTTCTGGGTGTTCATATCATAGATGGCATTTAAACATACAAAATCTCTCTGGTACAATTTAGGCTATTTAATATTGTCAAAACATAACTTTTTGTAATTCTACACTAAAGATGAATTATTAAAATACAAAGAACTATGGTTCACCTATCTAAATTCTTCTGTTAAATATTTTGATATCCGACATATCACCAGTTTCTTATTTCACAGGTCTTGGTAAGAATGGCGATCGTATAAACTAAATACTTGCACAATATCTGTATTCTTTGCAGTCAGGATCATGTTCGGGTACATTAATCAATACAAGGTTTTCAGAGTTTTAATGACTTTTAACTTCTCTTTACATACATTAAATTAAGAATGATTTTGAATGTAACAGAGACAGACATACAAATACTAAGAGTGAGTTTAAAATGTAACTGGATTTGTGTAGCACCCTTGATATCAGATCACTGAAAGTCACATCTTAAATCAAACAGATATGTAGAGGAGTTATACTATCAGATACCAGGATCAAACAGATTTATATATATTCACTGAATGTTAGAGTTTGTACTAGACAAAACAGTCAATAAACTATAAAAGTCCATGACATGGATAAAATGTTCTTATGTACATGAACACATAAGCATGAAGATGTTTGAGGTTTGACTGAGATATTGTTTTATGGCAATTACATTGTATACATGTACCTGTTGTATGAAAATGAAATTTGTAAATAATTTTTGTAGACATCCAAATCTGAAACTCAAATGTAAATGTGTAGCTTGTATGAATGACCCTTAATTATCTGGAATGTACATAATGTTGGGATCTGGTGCTCTCAGCTAAATCATTGACTGGCTGTGTAAACCAGTAATCACAGGAATGGAATCTGTTGTAGGAATGGATGTAAGATCTGTTGTAGGGATGGATACAAGGATATCTGTTGTAGGAATGGATATAAGATCTGTTGTAGGGATGGATATAAGATCTGTTGTAGGTAAGATCTGTTGTAGGGATGGATGTAAGATCTGTTGTAGGGATGGATGTAAGACCTGGTGTAGGGATGGATGTAAGATCTGTTATAGGGATGGATATAAGGATATCTGTTGTAGGAATGGATGTAAGATCTGTTGTAGGTTTAGATGTAAGGTCTGTTGTAGATATGGATTTAAGAAGATCTGTTGTAGGAATGGATGTAAGGATATCTGTTGTAGGGATGGATGTAAGATATGTTGTAGGAATGGATGTAAGAAGATCTGTTGTAGGAATGGATATAAGAAGATCTGTTGTAGGGATGGATGTAAGATCTGTTGTAGGAATAAATGTAAGTTCATTGTAGGGATGGATGTAAGATCTGTTGTAGGGATGGATGTAAGATCTGTTGTAGGAATGAATGTAAGATCTGTTGTAGGGATGGATGTAAGATCTGTTGTAGGGATGGATGTAAGATCTGTTGTAGGAATGAATGTAAGATCTGTTGTAGGGATGGATGTATGATCTGTTGTAGAGATAGATGTAAGATCTGTTGCAGGGATGGATGTAAGATCTGTTATAGGAATAAATGTAAGTTCTTTGTAGGGATGGATGTAAGATCTGTTGTAGGGATGGATGTAAGATCTGTTGTAGGGATGGATGTAAGATCTGTTATAGGGAAGGATGTAAGGTGATCTGTTGTAGGTATGGATCATGTAAGAAGATATGTGGTAGGAATAGATGTTGGACCTGAAATAGCACAAAATCTCTGAACATAAGACACCTGCAATAGCTGGCCTATGTCTTCTGAATGGCACTTCACCAAATGCCAAAGGCAGCACTACACTGTACATTGCCAGGAAGACCCAGAAATCACATGGTCCAGGACAGTGACAACCAAACTGGAGGAGTTGGGCATTATGCTCAGGCTGGGAAGAATAGGATAGGTAAGAAAGAAAGTGCCAAAACGTTCGCTTCTGGTGTGACCTTTCATAGCAGACAGCACTTGTGTCAGAACATTAGTTTCTGCTATGACATTTCTTAGATGACAGCACTTGTGTCAGAACATCAATTTCTTGTGTGACCTATTTTAGCAGACATCACTAGTGTCAGTATATTCGTTTCTGGTGTGACCTATTTTAGCAGGCAGCATTAGTGTCAGAGCATCAGTTTCTGGTATGACATTTCTTAGATGACAACACTAATGTCAGTATATTTGTTTCTGGTATGACCTATTTTAGCAGATAGCACTAGTGTCAAAACATTAGTTTCTGTTATGACCTATTTTAGCTGACAACACTAGTGTCAGTATATTTGTTTCTGGTGTGACCTATTTTAGCAGACATCACTAGTGTCAGTAAATTTGTTTCTGTTATGACCTATTTTAGCAGACATCACTAGTGTCAAAATATTAGTTTTTGATATGACCTATTTTAGCTAGTGTCAGAACATTAGTTTCTGCTGTGATCAATCAATAACAACACTTCCATTGTTAATACATACAACACAGGATTTCCTAAGCCATTTTGGGGTCTGGTTACAGGACCCATGCCTAATGCAAAAATGGCTTGTATTTTCCCAACAATATGCAAAAATTTCCAATGTGCAATTTCAAAATAAAAGGTATAAATTATTTTAAAACATATGTCTCAAATTAAATTTTTCTGTTTCAGTTAAGATGTATATTTTCCCAATTTTTTGGACTAAAGACCCAGAAATTAGGAGGTAGAGAAATGCCTGTATCTGCAATTTTAACTTCATGATAGTATATGAAACAAACTGCCCCAACACAAACTTCATTCAATGCACTGATACCTAAATAGGCTCCAACACCTTAGAAATATATTTCTGCAATTAGATGATATAACAAATAAACAAAGGGAAATCATAACAAATACAAACAGTAAACTAAATAGCAGAGAATCACAAGTGTATATTTACCCGTCATTCAGGAAGATTCCAAGTCAGACTCACTCTTTAAATCCCAACATTTATCACTGTACATGATAATATTATTTACAACTATTTTATATCCGTCTTCTGACATCTTTACTAATCTATTTGCTATCTGAATGTGGTATTTAAATCCTTTATAGAAATTGAATGCAACTTTACAGCAAAATAAAGTTTTACAGAAGAGTAAAAGGGCAATAGTGTTCAGAACTATTTAACATAAATGTTTATAGGGGGGCAATACAAAGGCCCTTCCAAAGCTATTTACATCTCAAACACACTGACAGTTAATCCTAAATCATTTTCATTTCATAATATGATGGTTTTAAAAGTGATTTGTTCCAGATGAACAACTAGTGAACCTACATGTATAAAGAATACAGTTAAGCTGTGAATGTCCATCAAGTTCACAGCAAAAGTCAAGTTTGTCAGCTTCAGCACACAAATTTTCCCAAGTTTAGAACACCAAGAGAAGTTCAAGAGATATTATGCATGAAGTTTAGAACAGACTTGCTGCTTGGCATGTTTGGATTGCAGAGTTCAATCTTGTTCAAAACACCCAAAACACATCACTTATCAAATTCATAACACACTATTCCTAAAGTAAAATAAGTTACTTTAAACTTGAAATATACCACTCATCATTCTCTATACACAAAATGCTCCTTCAATGTGAAAAGATATTAGAAAGGTCTAATTGTTGTGTTCATGGCAACTAGAGCTGTCCTACAACATCAACATAAGAACCAGCATTAGCCTAATTGTTGTGTCCATGGCAACTAGAGCTGCCAGACAACATCAACCTAAGAACCAGTAAGGCCTATTTGTTGTGTCCATAGTGTTTAGAGGTGGTGTGAGATTCAAGAATCTGCAAAATTTAATTATTGTGTCTATAGTGATGAGAGGTCGGAGACAGTACCATCTTAAGAAGCTACAAAGTTACTTATTGTTTCCATGGTGATGAGAGGTGGGAGACAGTACCATCTTAAGAAGCTACAAAGCCTACTTATTGTGTCCATGGTGATGAGAGGTGGGAGACAGTACCATCTTAAGAAGCTACAAAGTTACTTATTGTGTCCATGGTGATGAGAGGTAGGAGACAGTACCATCTTAAGAAGCTACAAAGTTACTTATTGTGTCCATGGTGATGAGAGGTGGGAGACAGTACCATCTTAAGAGGCTACAAAGTTACTTATTGTTTCCATGGTGATGAGAGGTGGGAGACAGTACCATCTTAAGAAGCTACAAAGTTACTTATTGTGTACATGGTGATGAGAGGTGGGAGACAGTACCATCTTAAGAAGCTACAAAGCCTACTTATTGTGTCCATGGTGATGAGAGGTGGGAGACAGTACCATCTTAAGAAGCTACAAAGTTACTTATTGTGTCCATGGTGATGAGAGGTGGGCGACAGTTCCATCTTAAGAAGCTACAAAGTTACTTATTGTGTCCATGGTGATGAGAGGTGGGAGACAGTGCCATCTTAAGAAGCTACAAAGCCTACTTATTGTGTCCATGGATGACTATGGGTGAGAGATGTATAAATTTGATGCTCTAATATAACTCTGCAATCAAAACCCTTAATATTTCAAGTGCTCAATGATTACTCTGAATCAAAACATCCAAAAATGCTTGATTATAACAGGATGATATCTAAAACTTTATGGGCATCTAGAAACACATAAGAATTCATATCTTTGTTCCATTCCCAAACACAGGTGCAGCACTGCACAAAAATAATTACAGGTATTGATAACGAGTCTTTAAAGGTGGTTGTTAGCTTAAAATGACATAGTATATCAAATACTAAATAATGCAGACAAGAAATGTATAGACGTTAAATATCCCACCATATATACTTAATGTCCTATGACCAAAGGTCATATGTGTATACAATGAATAAATTCAACACAAGAACATTGTAGAAACAAGGACGTTTTGGTCGTGTCTATATTAGGAAAGATTTATGCATGTGCTCATTAATGGAAAATTCTAAAGAGGCAATTATCTATTTTCAAAAAAGAATAAAAACAGAAATATTTCACCGTACATTGAGTTGACCTGTCCTCAGTAATTGCATGTGCCCTCTATAATGCTCTGTGCATAATTACTGTTGGAAACGAACAGTTTTTATCAGGTGTTTTCTTGAGCAGGTTAGAATTATTGCTAATTTTTGGAGACTAACAAAGGAGGGCAACCACTCAATTATGTGCACCAGTCCAACTACTTATCATCTTCTTCCAAGTGCATGTTATCTGTCATCATTAAAAATAAGCAAAATAAAGATACAGAAAACAACATATCCCTGTTATATATTATCTGAGATGATATATATAGCTGATATATCTCTTACAGAAAGCAGATAAAGACTAAAAATAGCTCAAGAATCATGCATCATTAATGATGAAGATGAAGATGTGGGCATTAAATTATTATTAATTGACCTTTGACCTGTCCTCTCCACACTTTTGATTTTGACTTGAGTTTTATTGCCATACAGCTTTTGATGCTGTAATTCCTGATGGCATCAATTTATGTTGGTATTTGAGCAATGCTGGTGTGCTGTTTTATTCTCATGATAATAATGTATCAGTATAGAGCACACACTGAACATAACAGTGAAGAAAAATAAATCATATGTATACAACAACAACTGTATGTAATATATACCACTAGAAGCTTGAAAATGTCAGAAATACAACATTTGGCATGTTTAAGTATACTTTGATGATATTGACCCTTTTTATCTTGATTTGCCCTGGGAGGAGGGGGGGTTACCTATGTGATCAAAACTAAGTCATTATTATATATGTATGCTAGGTATGCCCCTGGCTTGATTTATAGATACATGTCTACAATTAGGCTTATCTGAAAACATTTAAAGAACAAATTATCAGCACTGCAGTGTACATGCAGATAGGATAAATCTATTTCAGTTTTGCCACTCAGTCTAAAGCAATTTTATGAGGTAGAGCTCGGTACCCAGTTTCCAGAGAAGATTTTAAATTAAAGATAAGGCTTAACTTATTCTCCTATAAAGACACATTTGGACTGGTCAGTGATTTACTGAAGAGTCTATTATTTTTCAGGGTTTGATGAGTTAATTTTTCTGTGTATGATTTTTTTTTAATTGCTAAAGATTTTATTCACAACTTGACAAAAAACATATTTTTAGCTGGTTTTTATGTTCATTGACAGTCATTGTCATAGTAACACTGTTGGTACCACCAAGATTGAAGGTCACAGGTCATAATGTATTTGGAGTCATATTGTATTTGGGGTCATATCTGTTCAGATCTCAAATCATCATTATAACATTTGAATCTTTACAGAGTCTTTATTTGTGACCATATTAAACAAATTTTTGATTTTCAATAAAGGCTTCACATATATCTTGAATAATGTATCAATAAAAGTAAATATAAAAAAACCAAAGAAGAATGAAATGCATATAACATTCAACAACATTAATCATGGTAGGAAGGCATTATAAACCAGTAATGTGCATTCTGATGGGACAGTCTTGTTAAAGTATAGTGGAACCTTGCTATTAAGACCACCTTTCTGACTGACTCAAGCTGGTATTATTAGTGAGGTGATCTCTTCAGAAAGGTTCTAAACTTACTTAGTTATTTATTAAGAGACTGGAAACTTATGGTCTGAAATGTAAGGTGGTCCCCTAAGCGAGGTGGTCCCCTAAGCGAGGTGGTCTTTACGTGAGGTTCTACTGTATGGCCGACCTTCAATGATATGGTGTAGCACATCTCCTCTGTGCACTAATCCAGTTTTTTTTATACAATTGGTCACATGATTGTACCTTATAATGCTGGTGCTGTTTACTATAATCATATAAGCATCTTAATACATGGAGGACATTGTGGTAATGCTTTTCGGATTCAATTATTTACCAGATTTAAGTTGCTAATACCAATTTGTAGCTTTCAACTAAAATTAATGCATTATCTACTGAACAGAGAATCATTCCATACATCTTAGTTAACAATGGAATAAGCATCAAAAGACGAAACTGGCAACTGACGAAGTCACAAAAAAGAAAACAATTTAGTCAGCTTTTACACACACAATTAACTATACGAACAAGATACAAATGACTCAATTAATGGAATTCTTTAGGAAATTGCCTTTCTCCTGTACGCAATCATACATAGACTTAATATCAGGGGGTTCCAGCATATGATCAAGCAGTGGTTGCAGTAGACTGTAGCGAGGAAATTCCTACGAAATAAAAAAAACATGAACCACCGTATTAGAAAACAATTAGCATCAATTGTCTCAGCACCGAGCTTTTGTTTGCTTGACGTTACATGATGTCTTGGCTCTCACAACAGTAGTTGTCAGCATAAAATAGTATCATATGTTTTTTTTCGCCCCCAAGATGATCAAACCATCAAGTAACTTGTAAGAGTTGTTTTGTTAGCGAGGAGAGAGAGTGTTGCTGACTTAATCACTTATACTACAGCACTTAGAATCAAATCACGGAAACAAAAAAATCATCCGAAAATTTTATCTACGGAACTCCACACAGGAACTGACTTATGTCACGATGAATAAAATATTACAGACATACTGACGTCTACTGAAAACTTAAATCTGCTAACAACGGCATAAAATACAAGGTATTATGGCTACCATATGGTGTCTCTATAGATCATGTAAAGATGACTGATATTTTTATCTAATGGATATTTTATTTTCTTAACTATTAGCATAACTTGTAACTTAAAGTAATTGTAACTAGAACAATTTAAGAAAACACACAATATCTAATTTGATTCTGAGATAAGGTTTTGCTGAATTAATGGATCCCCTAAAAATGCATATTATAAAGTTTTTCTTTTGAAAATTTGCTGTAACGCGTTATAAAAGGTGCAAATGTGTTCAGCATTTATCTCTTTACGTGTTACAATAAGTCAGTTATTACTATCATTCCTCAGGGGGCATAAAAATATCATTTTGGACCATTTCCCACTTCACTACGTCACATTTTAATTAGTGACGTCAAAACTGGGCAAAACTTAAGTATTTCACCCCACGTACAAATTAAATAGATTCTACAGAAGAATCTCTTTAATTGATGTAAAAGGGACCACCCCTTTTTTGAAATATCCAGTATTCCAGATAACTGAACTTTTAATCGATGTATTTTTTTATCCATAAAATAGGGATCAGCTATTGACTTTAACGTACACAAAATTTTGACTTATTCGATTTTAACATAACAAGATTCTGCTGTATATATTTTATTAACAGTTAAAAACATTAAAATGACAGCAGAAAAAAATGTACCATAATCTAAATTCAATATATCGTAAAATTTGCTTTAACAACCACCTGTCTATAACGAACCTAGTCATACAGATGGTTTCGTTTGCTGACCCCAAATAGTACCAAATTTGTACAAATCAACTTTAACAACCTATAAAGACTAGTTTTGTTGTGGCCCAATAGAGGTCTTTATATACAAGTTTCTGTAATCATTATAATTCACAGGACTTTTAGATCTCACACAGAGGTGGGCAGCATCATTTGAGACTCACTTTTCCCCCTAGAAAATCAGTTAACATTTAAGAAGAAATTAAGTGAACACAAGATCAACAGGTTCACATTACACAATACTGTGAAATATTGTTGTAATTTTGATAACAAATAGTTTAGAGTCAATAAATCAAGCCACTGTGTGGAAGGATTATAATTGTGAAAGAAAATCTCCTTGTTGTCGTTATAATTTGCCAAGCTGTTGTTTTCTTTAACTAATAATCTTGATCAACATCTCTTCATATCACTGATATATAAACACAGTCATATCTGATGGCGTAAAAAGCAGAGAGTATTTAATAAGAAAATAAAAACTTGGCACTTTCCAATGAATAAAAAGAGCAGGAAGGGAAACCGTTCAGCATGAAATTAATTTGTAATTGTTAATCTGAAAAATAATGTCTGTGTGCTGTAAAAAAGGGATTGTTCGTTGACCAAATAATTAAGTGATAAACCCATCAGGGAGAGGAATTGTGGTTTACATGTCAAGAGATGAGGAGGCTGAGTGACTGCTTCTATAATTGTATACAATTAGCAATTACAAAAGAGAAAAATATCACCCTATTTATGGGGAAACGTGGAGCAATATACCTTTCTACAAACCTCCTAAATATCTACACACTTGCCATACTCTAATTGTTCCAATAATAACATTGTCCAAAAATCGAATTTATATTCTTATCACCTGTCAGCTAGTAATTGCAACCTTGTCAGTACTTTCCTTCCAGAGCTATGATTTACCTCATTCCAGACCAAAAAAAAAAGAAAAAAGAATAAAATTGCACAAAAAAGAAAAAAAAAAGGAAAATTAATCACACAAAGTACAAAATTCAAATTATATGAAAGTAGTACATCAAATGAAGTAAGAACCAGGTACCCAGGTTCATTTCATACAGACTTAAAGGACTGAATATAAAATGTTTATGCCCTTATTAACAGATTAGGAATATAAACATATTTTTGTAACATATCTTCTTCACATGCTGTAGTACAGCCCACTTACTACAGCTCAGCAGTAAGAGCTTTAACCTTGCAAGCTAGAGGATCTGGGTGTGAGTCCCAGTCAGGCTCATACATGTACCTGTGGCTTACCGGTATCTATATCTATAGCTCCCCAACAGTGAATGGCAAGTCTGTCCAATGAGTTCTGATTAGAAGTTGAAAATGTGTTGTATGTCACAAAACCACTGAATGTAACTGATTATAATATGTCACTTGTGTCACTCAGATAACCTGAAAGTACCAAACAGTCAGATCTCCGTACAAGCTACAGGTTAGATGGTTAAATCATGGGTTATCAGATAATAGTCCTAATTGGCAGAACTCAGAACAAACTAAGGTTAGATCTATAAATCCTAAGTTGTCAGAAAATTGTCTTAATTGGCAGAACTCGGAACAAACTAAGATTAGATGGTTAAATCCTGAGCTGTCAGAAAATTGTCTTAATTGGCTTAAACTCGTAACAAACTATGGTTAGATGGTTGTTAGATAATTAAATCCTTTATTGTCAGATAACCGTCTAAATCTTGAATTGTCAGATAATCGTCTCACTGGTCTGATCTCAGTACAAACTATAGGCTAGATGGTTAAATATTGGGTTGTCAGATATTTGTCCAAAAAGTCGAATCTCAGTACACCCGTGTCACTGGGATACTGAAAGTATGTAATAGTCAGATCTCAGAACTAACTATAAGATAATTGCCAACCCAAACAGAACAACCAACAGTTTAGATGGTTTATTGTGTCTTGTCAGATAATGGTAGCAATAGTCAGAACAAACTGCAGATTATATCCTAAAGTAGATAATTTATCCCTGTCAGATAATGGTACCAATAGTCAGAACTCTGAACAAAATGCAGGTTATATTCTATTGTAGATAATTTATCCCTGTCAGACAATGGTACCAATAGTCAGAACTCGGAACAAACTGCAGGTTATATCCTAAAGTAGATAATTTATCCCTGTCAGACAATGATACCAACAGTCAGAACTCAAAACAATCTGCAGGTTATATCCTAAGGTGTCAGAGAATTTATCCCTGTCAGATAATGGTACCAACAGTCAGAACTCAAAACAATCTGCAGGTTATATCCTAAGGTGTCAGAGAATTTATCCCTGTCAGATAATGGTACCAACAGTCAGAACTCAAAACAATCTGCAGGTTATATCCTAAGGTGTCAGAGAATTTATCCCTGTCAGACAATGGTACCAACAGTCAGAACTCAGAACAATCTGCAGGTTATATCCTAAAGTAGATAACTTATCCCTGTCAGACAATGGTACCAACAGTCAGAACTCAAAACAATCTGCAGGTTATATCCTAAGGTGTCAGAGAATTTATCCCTGTCAGATTTATGGTACCCAACAGTCAGAACTCAAAACAATCTGCAGGTTATATAACTTATCCTAAGGTGTCAGAGAATTTATCCCTGTCAGACAATGGTACCAACAGTCAGAACTCAGAACAAACTGCAGGTTATATCCTAAGGTGTCAGAGAATTTATCCATGTCAGTAATCCATGTCAGATAATGGTACCAACAGTCAGAACTCAGAACAAACTGCAGGTTATATCCTAAGGTTATATATAATTATTTATCCCTGATCAAACTAAATACTATAAGATTACCTTGCTATTAGAGAGTTTACAATAATTTAAGATGATTAAGCTGTTATACCACAATATAAAAACCACCTAAAAGCTGTGCTTAAAACTGTCTAAGTCTACTTAAGTGTTAGATATTAGGACAAATTAAGAACACTTAAGTGTGGCAGTTCACAACAAACTTAAGCTTAAGAAGCACTTATACACTGGTTCACACAAAATATCAATAATACTTAAGTACCAATCACAGATTATTTACTTTTGTTTTTTAAATAAAACATTCAATCAACAAAAATTTTCTGTTCAACATATGAAAATTCAAAAGTTACAGCATCTGAAGTGATACTACATATATTGTTTGTGCATGTATTTTGTATATATGTATGTGTCATTGTTGTGTATAAAGGATATGTGTATCTGTGTATGTATACATTTATATCTGTGTAATTTTATATCCATACATACATACATACATATATATATATATATATATATATATATATATATATATATATATATATATATATATATACGGTATATATATATATATATATATATATATATATATATATATATATATATATACATACACATACATAGATATCTCTATATGCATGTATATATGTATATATATATATTTATCTGTGTATGTGTATATCAATGTATGTGTATATCTATGTATATGTATAATCTGTGAATGTGTATCTATGTATATCTATGTATGTGAATATCTGTGTATGTGTATCTATGTGTGTGTATATCTATGACATATTTATATCTATGTATGTGTAATTATTTGTCTTTGTATCTGAGTATGTTATATGTATGACTGTCAACAGTGATTTTTCATATTACATACATATAGGTATGTTTTTATACAAGTGCATGTTAAAGTGATATGAGCTGTCGTAGGTGAAAAATTTTACATGCTTATTTTATGTGATATTCTATCTCATATATATTCCAAAGAGACTGTCTGGTGGTTAGAATAATAAATACATGTGTAAAATTATTAAAATCTTGCCAAATGTAACCCGTAATATCAGTTATTTTTTGTCAGCCATACTTTCAGCAAAGCAAATTAATTTTCAGTAATTCTTTTTTAAGATTACCAAACATTACTGAGTGACCAATAAACATGTGGTATTTGCAGTTAGTATACATTATGTTCTTATTAACCTTTGCATTTATTTTCTTACATGATCATTTCATACCTAAATCAGGCAAAGTTTGTCTTTTCCGTCGTTTCAAAACATTGTTTCTTAAATTGTCCACGTGCTGGGTATTTTGGGTGATCTTGATCCATTTTTAACTCATACCAGCGCATTCTCGGCTTTATCATTATTGACACAGCCCAACTCCACCGGACATGGCGGCACGATTGTAAAACATGAGGTGCGCATACTTTTCACAGTTATATTGTTTATATTTTGTCAATGTCAGCATTCAGGGTAACATTAAAGATCGTAAAAATTTCTTTTGGTGACCTGATATATTTATTCATATATTCATCCGATTTTCTTCAGGTATTTAAAATAGAGTTGAAAAGCATATATTTAACATAATGCATACACTTTCCAATAGAAATTACGTCCTGTATTTTAAAAATAAATGTAAAACAAGCAAAAATTGGCTGACTTTAACATAGTCAGAGCGCGTAAAGGACCGAGATCCCCTGACCGAATTACGAAGTACATTTGATATGGCGAAAGGGTTATCTGAAATGTCATTGCATATGGAAATACAGCTGGATTTTTTTAAGTACGGGAAAACTTGAATTCTAATAAAACAAATAACTTCAAAAAGAAGGTCTTTCACTACGTTTTACGTGTATGATAATGTATTTGAACACACATTTTATCATATTCTCGGCTATATGTCAGGGGACAAAAATGATCATTGTGACAGCTTATATCACTTTAATTTCAGATGAGAACTATTATGGATATAATAATTTCAATGTTTTTAAATAGAATAAAATTAATGAAAAAATATTATTTGATTTCATTCACATCATCTGATGCATTGAGATGAAGCTGAGGAAATATCAATCTAGCCATTAGTACATGTACAGGTCTACCCAGGTAAAGTTGCACATCCGGGTTGAGTCAAAATCCAAAACAATACGGTCTACTTTCAAAATCCAGGTTGTACAGGTAAAACAAATTGCCTTACACAGACTCCATGCACCACTGAATCTTTAATACTTCTGTGACAACAAGTAGCTTGTCACCCCTGTTATGATTTAGACTCATTTTGTTTGTAAACATGTGCCAATCTACCTTGGTAGACCTATAGCTCTTAAGTCTACACAAAACATGAAGACATATGATGTATTTTAGCCACACATCTTTGAGTCTATATAAATCACCAGCACTAGTAACTTGATAATTGTGTGAGGTAGGGATAAGGAGTTGATAAATTCCTAGATAAAATAACTTAAGTTAAAATGTTATCAAATTCTGACCACATTACAGCAAATCAAAAGATACCACATTAACCACTGGCAACATCCTGGTTATACTATCATTGATATTTAATGTGTTTACAAGTCTAAAATAGGAACAGAGAAATCCTCAGGGCAATTATTGTTGATGTTGGTAACTTACAGAATATATCCCCTGTAATTAATTGTTCATTACACAGGTAAATTTGAAGTCTTCACATACATTGTATTTGTTACCATATGAAACAAACAGTAAATTATGATTGACATAAACATTATCAATAAGTTTATCACTAATATACAGAGCTTAAGGTTTAATTTATCAGATAATTGGCAGCCATAGTTTTCACTGACACTCTATGACAATGCTAAGGACCAAATAAAAAATCTACATGTATGTGGTTTCAGCTAGCCACCCAGATACACATGAGTGGTTATTTAATTTCTGTCATGTCTGTTACCATTGTGAATCAATGTCTGTCATCAAGTATTGTCATGGTTCAGAGTTTAGTGAAAAATACTGCCATGGTTAAATGTTAAGTCACACTCTTGCAATGATTAATTGTCAAGTCACAGTATCACTATAGTTCAGGTTTAGTCTCAAGTACTACAATGAATAAAGGTTAAATCACAAAAACTGTCATGGTTAAATGTCAAGTCACATTACCATCGTAGTTCAGGTTTAGTGACAAGTACTGCCAAGGTTCAGGTTTAGTGACAAGTATGTCCATGGTTCAGGTTTAGTGACAAGTATGTCCATGGTTCAGGTTTAGTGACAAGTACTGCCATGGTTTAGGTTTAGTCACAAGTACAGCCGCTGTTCAGGTTTAGTGACAGGAACTGCCATGGTTAAATATCAAGTCACAGTACCATCATAGTTCAGGTTTAGTCTCAAGAACTGCCATGGTTAAATGCCAAGTCACAGTACCATCATAGTTTAGGTTTAGTAACAAGTACCATCATATTTCATGTTTAGTCAAAAGAACTGCCATAGTTTAGGTTTAGTCACAAAAATTGCCATGGTTCAGGTTAAGTCACAAGTACTGACATGGTTCAGGTTTTGTCTCAAGTACTGCCATGATTAAGTGTTAAGTTACAATTACTGTCATGGTTAAATGTTCAGTCAAAAGAACTGCCATGGTTAAATGTTAAGTCACAAGTACTGACATGGTTCAGGTTTTGTCTCAAGTACTGCCATGGTTAAATGTTAAGTCACAATTACTGCCATGGTTAAATGTTCAGTCAAAAGAACTGGTTAAATGTTAAGTCACAAGTACTGACAGGTTACAAGTTTAGTTACATGTACAGTGAAATATGTCTTCAGAGACCACCTCATCGGTCACCGAAATGTAGTCTCTCAAGACAGGTAGTCTCCCAAAAGATGTTTTATCTAAATGATTAGTTAACCAAATGATTTCAGACTGTGGGCTCAAAAGACAGGTTCCACTGTACTTCCATGGTTAAATGTTAAGTCACAAGAATTGTTATGGTTCAGGTTAAGTCACAAGTTTTGCCATGGTTAAATGTTAAGTCACAAGAATTGTCATGGTTCAAGTTTAGTCATGGGTACTGCCATAGTTAAATGTTAAGTCACAATGAACTGCCAGGATTAAATGTTAAGTCACAAGTACTGTCATGGTTTAGATTTAGTCACAAGTATTGCCATGGTTTAGTTCAGTGTTAAGTCACAAGTTTTGCCATGGTTATTTTATTTGATTTGATTTTTTGTTTTACGCCATACTCAACAATCTTTCAGTCATATGATGGCGTCCAGTTTTTATTGGTGGAGGAGAAACCCCTGTTACCTGGGTAAAGACCACCGACCTTCCACAAGAAAACTGGCAAACTTTCCCACTTAATTCGAAATGACCCCAGCGGGACTCAAACCAGAGGTGTGAGGCCTTGTGATTTATAGCGCAATGCTCTAACCACTCGACCACGGAGGTCCCTGCCATGGTTAACAATACTGCCATGGTTAAAAATACTGCTATGGTTAAATGTATAGTCACAAGTATTGCCATGGTTCTGGTTTAGTTATGGGTATTGCTATGGTTAAATGTTAAAGTCACATGTATTGCCATGGTTCAGGGTTTTGTCACAAGTTTTGCCATGGTTAAATGATAAATCACATGTATTGCCATGGTTCAGGATTTTGTCACAAGTTTTGTCATGGTTAAATGTTAAGTCACAAGTACTGCCATGGCTCAGTGTTTTGTCACAAGTTTTGTCATGGTTAAATGTTAAGTCACAAGTACTGCCATGATTCAGTTTGTTTGACAAACAATCTGACACCAGGGGAGTAATTCAATGCTTTGTACATCATTTGTCCACCTGTCATGTTCATCTTTCACATTCTCACTTTGAAATACAACCCTCACTTTTTAATCATGTAGTAGATATAAAGTCAACATCTTCATGCTGAGAGTCAATGACCTCTTATCAGAACAATGTTAAGTAGCAAAGAATATGAACACCAAATACTGGTCAAATGGGATGAGAAAAAACTTATATTTCAAGTAAAAAGAAAAAAGAAGAAAATTTGATTAACCCTTTCAACCCTGAATATCCGAATAGTATGCTCTTCCTATTGTTAATGACCAGTCTACTGTGGTATATAGGGTTGAAAAGGTTAAATAAACTATATGGGAGATACAATGACATTGACAACTGTTTAGTAAAACAATTGCAGGCAATTTGTGGTGGTACAGTACCAGCAGCTAAGAATGTGGCCAGACTCAAAAGGTAATGACAAACGGGTCCCAATGTGGCAGTCAAATATAACTGTCAGATAATTGTCTCTGTTAGGAAGGAAACCTTGGACCCTGCCAATCTGATGCTCTTCCAGTTGAGCTCCAAGGTAACACCATTAGCCCAAGCTAGTAGGAAACCATATAACTACTGCTACATATAGCATATATCTGTTTTGTTAATTTACATATCTCTATTTTATTATACATATCTCTGTTTATTATTATTTTATATATTTCTTTCAAGCATCTTTGTTTCATTACTTTATATATCTCTGTTTCACTTTTTTCCATATGGCATTTCTATTTTGATATTTGACACACCTCTGCTTTGTTATTTTACATATCTCTGTTTCATTATTTTACATATCTCTGTTTTGTTATTTTACATATCTCTGTTTTGTTATTTTACATAGCACAGTTATTTTACATATTTCTGTTTCATTATTTTACATATCTCTGTTTCTTCATGTGAAAAGGTTTAAAGTTTATATTACTAGTTTAATAATCCATCAGCAAAATATCTGGTGAATGTATACTAAATATATATAAGTCTACTTGTGTACACAGAAATATGCATGTGTTGTTAACGGTGTGATGTCATTGTTCATAACGTAATTGATACACATCTAGAAACATTTGCCATGAAGCTGTGTATTGTGCTGACTTAATACTATGCAACTAAT
The DNA here is from genome assembly GCA_030159075.1 of Atrina japonica. Taxonomy (NCBI): domain Eukaryota; kingdom Metazoa; phylum Mollusca; class Bivalvia; order Pterioida; family Pinnidae; genus Atrina; species Atrina japonica. Next base: position 884,550 of record BROG01000210.1, on the reverse strand, counting down.
ATAGATATTGTCATCTTTAACTTGATAAAGGCCAAGGGGCCAAACATTTATGAATATTGACTGTTTTACTGTTTTTTCACATCACTATACTTCCCTTTGGAGAACATTGAATTCTATTGGATCTCTTTCTTTATTTTACAAATTTCTGTTAAGTTATTTTACAAACATTTGTTTTATTATTTTACATATCTCTGTTTTGTTATTAGACATATATCTATTTCATTATTTACATTTATCTGTTTCATTGTTTACATTTCTGTTTTGTTATTTTACATATCATAGTTATTTTACATATCTCTGTTTCATTATTTTACATATCTGAATTATTTGTTTACATATCTCTGTTTTGTTATTTTACATAGCATGGTTATTTTACATATCTCTATTTCATAACTTTACATATCTGTTTTGTTATTTTACATATCTGTTTCATAATTTTACATATATCTGTTTTACATACCAGTTATTTTACATATCTCTATTTCACTATTTTACATATCTCTGTTTCATTATTTTACACATCTGTTTTGTTATTTTACATATCTCTGTTTTGTTATTTTTATGGGGGGGGGGGGGGGGGGGGGGGGGGGGGGGGGGGGGGGGGGGGGGGGGGGGGGTGGGGGGGGGTATCTCTCTTTTGTTACTTTACATATCATAGTTATTTTAGATATCATAGTTATTTTAGATATCATAGTTATTTTAGATATCATAGTTGTTTTACATATCATAGTTATTTTACATATCTGTTTTATTTTTCATATGTTTCAAATTTTACATATCTCTGTTTTGTTCTTTTACATATCTCTGTTTTGTTATTTTACATATCTGTTTTGAATTTGTTATTTTACATATCTGCTTCATTTTTTTTTTTTACATATCTCTTATTTTGTTATTTCACATATTTGTTTTGTTATTTTACATATCATAGTTATTGCACATATCTCTGTTAAGATACATGCATCATGACAAAATATCCATATTTGACTGCATTTCAGACAAATGATAATCTTTTAATACAATTTAACAAAGTTTGGCAAAATTCCTCTTTTCAGCTGTTTCCATCCAATTTAGTCACCTTCCCCATTAAAACTTCATTCACAGATACCTTTAAAAACTGTACTTAAACATAGCAATAAGATATCCAATTACCGGAAATATCAATAAAATACATCAGATACCTTTCTGGTCAATGTGACAATTCAAACTATGGAGCCAACGGTGACAAAGAAAATATTGTACAGCAAATGGTTCTATAACAGCCCTGTTGATTTATTGTCATGTTTTTATATAAACACATCAATATTTCCTTTGTACAATCTAGTACTAAATACTCAAAACCCGGATCAAATGGTAATGAACAAATCGCCACTATCAGAAACGGGGTACCAGTTCATTATCTTGACAGAAGTAAACACAATGATAAAAATAGTAGTCATGATCTCAATAAATTCTAAAAACTTTGAAGATTTTATCACTGCATTGAAGAGGATGTTTATGGACATCATTTGCAATAACAATTTAATTCAATTTATGTGTGGACCAATAAAATTTCCAGATGTAGTCATTTTAAACCCACAAAATGCATCACGGTCATACATAACAGGATGTGATTATACAATTAGAAATCAAAATTATTCGACCGTAAAAAGTTTAATAAATAATGTTAGAAAGGAATTCTTCAACAAATGTCAAATAAACATTAAAAGGATGTTTGTGTTTAATTCATTATTTTAGAATAGTCTTCATTTATTTATCAAATTAAATTTTTTTTGCATAGAATATACAAAGAAATAATGTTTGCTTAGATTATGCACACCCATCACAAATGTTACATAGAAACCTCTTGAGTTCAGTGAAAAGGTCAAGCTTGGGTGAAAATGTCATCATAGTTTTAACAAAAATACATGTAATGATGTTTTTTTCAAAAGAGATACACTATTGATATCACCTACACTATATAAAGATAAAAATCTGACTAAACACAAATCCCCCTAAGCATGGTCAAATCTTATTGGGAATGGCAAGCTGATGTGCACAAGTGAGTTTTTCTCTATTTTAATGAACGATCCCAAAGTTGACCGACAAGTATATCCATACAATGTTAATACCTTATGCCTCACAGGTAATGAAAAGATTAATGGAAAAGATGGTAATATCCTGATGAATTAGAATCATTCAATTTTATTCAGAATTTTTCACATTTTTCAAACCATAAAATTTTTTAAATCATTTTGATTTTTTTAAAAGGTCACACTCTAATTACCGTAAATAAATTTTTAAATCTTATGCAGAATTTTTCACATTTTTAATGCCATTTTTAATAATCAATCTAATTTTTTCATTAGCCAAATATACTGAATCTATCTTGCATTGCTCAAAGGTTATAAGTACCAGTATAGGGTAACAGAATTGGTAAGATCAAACAAAACTGTAAATGATAAATGTCCTCAGAACTTTAATCTTGGGAGAATTAATATCATACTTTAATAAATATCAACACCATCAATTCTATAAACTGTTGTTTTATTCTACAACAATGAAGTCCATTTTTACATTCATCAAATAAACAATAATCACAAAGTTCAAAGCCTCCTAGAGAATGTTTACTGTACAAACTATCTGTATATACATGTAAGTAATGATTGAGTGCCCAGTAAGAGATACATTGTGAAGTTGTTACTCAGTAATAAAAATATGAAGGTGTGTAAGGAATTTTGTCAGATTTGGCTGACAGGAAGCAGATTTTCTTTTGTGTGGAACACCAAAGTCGTTGAGTTTAATTTCATTCAACTTCATGTCCATCACCAGAAGACCCACAGAACCACTTGGTCATGTATGCATGTCAGCGTTTGATAACTTTATTGTAAAATTTTTAAAATCATCACTTTACACATAAATGTCTCCTCAAATTAAACAAGTGTTGTATTTTAGTCGCCCCTCCATGTTTGAGTGGTTAAAGCTTTCTGCTTTGAACCCTGAGGTCACTCACTTCTGGTCAACGAAGGCTGGAGACCTGCTGAAACCTAAGCTGATTTTAATTTAACCATGAAGTCTCTCACTTCTGGTCAGCTTTGGTTCGCGCCCCGCTGAAACCTAAGTTGATTTTTGTGACAAATTTTGCTAGTTTACTTGCAGAAGGTACGTAGATGGGTTCTCTCCTCCACTATTCCAAGGCTACCACCATATGACTGACAAAATATTGAGTGTGGCATAAAACACCATTCCAAATTTCACATAGGTATTTGAATCATCTAAAATTTTCTGAAATATAAAGATGATATTGTGTGACTCGGCAACTTGTAAGACAGCATCTTTACAAAGATCAAATCAAATTTACCTTCCACATACAAAAGTATATCAACATCTATTGACTGCACTATTGCTGTTGTAAGTGGGGGTATTATTGAGTATTTCAAAAAAATATTGACAGCGGTACAGGAGTTCATTCTATACCATCCACAAGTGGGGGTTACTGGGTTGTCTTTTAATCAAACTATGTCAATACTCCCTTTAATAATGAACAATATTTATGTTTTTGAGTTTGCTCAAGAATACAGCGATTCTTTAAAAGAATCATGCAATTAAATACTTTACGTGAAGTGATCCCTACTTTCGATAGAAAATGATCAGGTCAAATATCATTAGAAATCATAAAAGGTATCTCAGGAGATGGCAGGTGTTGAGAATCAAGTGACGGAAGTTATCTCAAAACAAGAGTAAACAACTTAATGCCCGTATCCTTGTTAACTCTACAGGCTTTGTTAAATTCTACATGTTGGTATGTTGTTACTGATGCAAGTTTACAACACTCAATTGTCATTCATAAAAAGAAATCCTCCCAAATTGAATGAATTTGTACAATGATTCTGTGACATTAATTGTATGTATATATATACCAACTACAAAATATCATACTCAAATGTTCAGTATTATCTAAAATTTACAGAATTTTATACACAAAAAATAATAACTACAAATTCGACACTGCAGTATTTTCTTTCACTGGATGTGGGTGTTGCACGCTATCCATGTTTTGTAAATGATTGATGGTGTTTTGTTAGCATGGTTTGTGATAATAACTAAATTTTCAGGAGGTATTCAAGGGCACAACAACAAATTTTACCATAAATTTGTCATAAATATTTTTAAAATCCATTTGTTGACAGGAAAAGGAAATGTATTGATTCCTGGATTACAACATATAAATTGTTGTTAAACAGAAAGAATACTAGCAATCCTGCTGAAAATGAATTGTCTTAAGATATTGCTTAAATGGCTTTACTTTATCTAAATCAGATGCATTTTAAAAATACATATACATTTATAGTGGACTAATATTTGCTGCTAAGCTAGTATAAGTGGTGTGTATAAATATCAGGGCAATATGACATATTATCATACATCAATAGTTACATAGTCAATGATTGGTTGAGAGCCGTCACAAGTCAGGGAGACTACACTTTATGTCTCCCTCATGTGCGTCATATCTACCTCATGCGGAAACCCTTGCAGTTTATTCCACAGTCTTTACTGATTCTGTATTTCCATATAATAAACAATTTATTGCCCTGGTTGTAGGGAGACATGAGGATTTGTTTACCCATGACAAGTCATATTAACCTCGCCCGAGGGGAATATGACTTGTCATGGGAAAACCAATCCTCATGTCTCCCTACAACCAGGGCAATAAATGTATAATATTTTAACAGCTAAAGTTACCTCTTATTAGTGTGGCACTCTTACTACTTAAACAATACAGGCAGCTAGCACATATCATTACCAGGGCAATATGAACTAATACTACAACAGCTAGAGCCACTTCTTATTAGCCTGGTACTCTACCACGTCGTCAACACATGTGACACATATCAATATAAGGGCAATGTGACCTAATACTGTAACAGCTAGAGCCACTTCTTATTAGCCTGGTACCCTACCACGTAGTCAACACATGTGACATGTATCAATACAAGGGCAATGTGACCTAATACTGTAACAGCTAGAACCACTTCTTATTAGCCTGGTACCCTACCACGTAGTCAACACATGTGACATGTATCAATACAAGGGCAATGTGACCTAATACTGTAACAGCTAGAACCACTTCTTATTAGCCTGGTACCCTACCACGTAGTCAACACATGTGACATGTATCAATACAAGGGCAATGTGACCTAATACTGAAACAGCTAGAACCACTTCTTATTAGCCTGGTACTCTACCACGTACTCAATACAGATGGCACATATTAATACCAGGACAATAAATAGACAGATTTTCTATATATCACTTCATGATGTCATACAAGTATAGTGAAACCTATATTAAGAGACCACCCCCTCTCAAAGAGGTTAAATTTCAAATCTTTTGTCACAGGTGATTTCTTCATGCATTCTTTCAAGACAAGTGCTCTTTCAAGATAAGTGCTCTTACAAGGCAAATGTTCTTCCAAGACAGGTGTTCAATCACGACATGTGTCTCTTAAGACAGGTGTCTCTCTTAAGACAGATTCAACAGTATATAACCATATGCTGAAGTGTCTTATTTTGCTTGATAGACAGCAGAAAATTGATTAAAATTTTTGTGTGACTCCATTACAAAAATAATTATCAAAAAATGTATGATGAAGGAATCCTACTGATGCAAGTTTTTAATTCTCGGCTCTGACGATATCTCTTGAAATTTGTTGGCTGTTAATTGAAACATGTTGTGCATCAAAGTTTTCTGAATAATTACTGAACCTTTTATCATGCACCAAAACTTTATAGCAGTTGATCAGCAAATTTATATGACAGAAATTATTCCATTTACACTAATCTCAAAAGATACAGGTGTTTTGTTTTAATACTGCACTAATTTGAGTGTCAGAATATGGAACACATTACATAATGTAATATGTGAAAGTTTACCAAGAGATGTTACACGTATGTTGCACTGGAATTGTTTCATAAAGTTCTAGGGAATATATATTTTTTATATATGATTGTCTTCCACTCTATAACATGTTTAGAAATTAACAATAATTTTAGAATCAAAAATTTATTTTACATTGGCATTAGCTGTGTTTTTTCCAAAAAGTTTCTACTGTAGGACATAAAACTAAAGTTAATACAAATCGTGTCAGCTACCTAGTTCTACTGTAGGATATATAACTAAAGTTAATACAAATAGTGTCAGCTACCTAGTTCTACTGTAGGATATAAAACTAAAGTTACAACAAATAGTGTCAGCTACCTAGTTCTACTGTAGGATATATTACTTAAGTTACAACAAATAGTGTCAGCTACCTAGTTCTACTGTAGGATATAAAACTAAAGTTAATACAAATAGTGTCAGCTACCTAGTTCTACTGTAGGATATAAAACTAAAGTTACAACAAATAGTGTCAGCTGCCTAGTTCTACTGTAGGATATAAAACTAAAGTTACAACAAATAGTGTCAGCTACCTAGTTCTACTGTAGGATATAAAACTAAAGTTACAACAAATAGTGTCAGCTGCCTAGTTCTACTGTAGGATATAAAACTAAAGTTAATACAAATCGTGTCATCTACCTAGATCTACTGTAGGATATAAAACTAAAGTTAATACAAATCGTGTCATCTACCTAGTTCTACTGTAGGATATAAAAAAAACTAAAGTTAATACAAATAGTGTCAGCTACCTAGTTCTACTGTAGGATATAAAACTAAAGTTAATACTGTGACAATTTTGGGCATTTTGTAGGATTGAAAGTAACAATCAGTTAACCAATCAGTAATCGTTTTCTTTCTTTTATAAACCAATCAAAATAGAGAATTCATTGACCAATGGGGAACGATCGGTCTGTATATATATATAGGGCTGCATCTCTCTCAGGTTTTGTTTTGGTTGATACTGTTTAAGAAGAAGTGTAATTGGAAGAGTAGCAGGTAGGAGAAGTTTATCTTAATAAAGACAGTTTCTAGGTTGGAACGGAGTGCTGGGACTTTGTTGTCTAAACGGTATTTCACAAGTTGACGTCTCTGAGCTATTGTGGTCTCGGACTCCTTAGCTGAGGCGTTACTAGTTGAAATACATAGTACCGGGTCGCAGTAGTTCTAGAACCTTGGTCTTGGTTGTTGGTGATCAAATCACGGTAATCAGTAGTTTCCCCATTGTGATAATAATTTTACATGTATATATTTTCTCATTTCTTTAATCTAAATATAAAAAAACACAGGAAGTGTTGGGACATATTTATATGTATATATTTGGAATATTTATTAAACATAAATTAGTATACGCTGAACTCTCGAATTCCGAAACTTCGGTACGGACCTAGTTAACAAAACCCTCCGACCGTTACAAATTTTGGTGGCAGCGGTGGGATTCGAGAACAGCTAATAGATAAATTTTTAGTTTTTATTATTATTATCGTCCTTTTTATTATCTTAATTGACATGGCTAGTAGGGACGTTACAGACGAGATTGATGAACTCAGTCGTCAGATAGACGAACTGCAGACCGAGCACGAAAACGTTATCAGAGAAATGGAGAGAAGTAAGTACGGAAATGACAATAGGCATGCATCAACGCCATATTCTGCTACTAGGACGCGTGTTAGGGACTCGGGGATATCTACACTTGCACCCGATAGGCGACCCGCTATGACCCCAGACGCTTCAATTGTTGACCAAAATGAAGGACATAGAGATTATCATTCGTCCGAGGTTAGATGTGCTAATCACATCCCACAAGAATATGCAAACACTACCAGAGAGAACCAAGATGCCCGAGCGGGTATAACTTACAGACGTAGAGTTAGGAATTCGCTAGAAGAGCCTAGACCTGGTAGGTGTCAGGGTTTGAATCCCGTTGAACCGTATTTAGTCAACGATATCCAACGTAGAACGGTAAATTTTGTAAAACCCGGCTACGTTTGATGGCACTGGCTCTTGGCTCGACTATAGCACACATTTTAATGCATGTGCAGAAATCAATAGATGGTCGTACAAAGATAAGGGTCTGTATTTGGCCGTATCTTTAAGGGGTCAAGCACAGGGGGTATTAGGGAATCTTCCCGGGAACGTGAATGACTACGATACTATCGTTAAAAATCTCCAAGAACATTTTGCACCCCCGAATCAAACTGAACTCTATCGATCACAACTTCGTGAGAGACGACAAAGGCCAAGCGAAACTCTGCCTGAACTGGGGCAAGAAATACGCAAATTAATAAATTTGGCATACCCTACTGCTCCAAGCGACCTGAAAGAAACTCTGGCTAAGGAACACTTCATCGATGCCCTAGTTAGCTCAGAAATGCGGATTCGCGTAAAGCAAGCTCGACCAGTCGACTTAAACGATGCATTGCGTCATGCTGTCGAATTGGAGGCATTCTATAGGGCTGAGAAAAAGCTTAATGAAAGCCAAGGTTATTATAGGTCAACTGCTCCAGAGTTGGACCCTAGATTTGAAAAGATAACCACATGCCTTTCATCATTACAAGATGCTGTGGGAAAGATACAGCAAGAAATAAAAACCATAAGGACACAAAATAACGTGGCGTCTTATAAATACGCTCATAATAATACGCAACAGATTCCCTCTAACAGAGAAATACATGCAAATGGTTCCCAAGCTCGAGGGAATATCTCCGGATCAGAGATGTTATCTATGCGGCTCAAAGCAGCATCTCAAGAATAGGTGTCCAAGGCAAAACCACGATAGTGCTAAGGGGCTTTGGCGTGAGGGTACTATAAGTAAAATAAAAGAACCTGGTATTTACGTCAAAGCAAAGTTTAATGATTTGATTACTGATTGCTTGGTGGATACGGGGGCCACTGTGACACTTCTCTCTAGGAGGGTGTGGAACTCCAGAAGAGAGATTGATACACATGCTTTGCAAAAAGTACAATATACTATTCTGTCGGCTGGGGATTCACCGAAGAGGTTTGAAATACCACCTAGATTTGCAAAAGAATTTAACAAAGACAGAAAAGAATCTGAAAATTGTAGGAAACTGAACAAAGAAACTGGAAAATTAGTGACAAACTGTATGGAAAGTATGAGTAAAGAAACTTCAAGACAAGAAAAAGGAAGTTTGGATCTAAGAAGTGCTGTAAGCAAAGATATAGACAAATTAGCAACTGAAAATGCAGAAAATCAAAACAGTTTGAGTAAAGAAACTGTAAAAGTGCCAACAGAGAGTATGGAGCAAGGATATGTGTATAGTATGAATAAAGAAACAAGAGAAATAACTAACAATGTAGAATCAGGAAGTGCTGTAAGTTTGAAAGAAAAAATGCCAAAACAAGCAACAGATTGTGTACAGTCAAGAAGCGTTGATAATTCACCAGCCATTTGCTTGCTTGTGCTTCAGACCGTATCAATTGCACTGACTGTGGATCCACATTTAAGAAGGTTTCATATTATAAAAAACATGTAAAGAAGTTTCATCAGAAAGAAAAGGAGAAGCAAAATCAATGTATTTCAGCAAATAAGAGCAATAATGAGGTCGGAAAAGAGCTTTGCCTTTATAATTTAGAAAAAGTTGAGTCATCAGATGGTGTGTGTGATCAAGAAGAGAAAAAGTCTGGCTCCCAGGAAGAAGTAAAAGAATTGCAGACAAGCATTGGTCTAAATGTTGGCCTGGTCCCTTCAGATGACGACATCTCTGATTGGGACCATGATCCGACGGATGAACTTTCATTTTCCCTTGAGGACGAAAAGCAGAATGATGAGGAGAGCAAAAAGAAAGAAAGAAAAGAAATAAACCACGAGGATAAGTGCGATTCGCTGCTTCTTGGTCGGGTTTACAGGAAGAATTGTTCTCCGATGCCGTTAGGCCACCCAAGCGTAAGAGTATTTTGCTGCTGAGCGACGGAATGGGGCAAGAAAAAAAAATGGAGTACAAAGGTGCAGAAAACGACGTTAGGAGTGGTAGAAACAGCAAAAACTAAAGGTGCAGATAAAGGGATTCAAGTTTCAGACACACCTGTTATGATCGATAGTTGTGTACAAGTTGATATATTTCGAAATGCGAACCACAACAACAACAGTTTATGAGATAGATGGTACAAAGATTACCAAAGTAGAAACAAAAGAGACAATCTCCCTTATCTAGATAGAGGATACAACCGATACAGACTAATGTGGAAAGGTATTCCACTAAATTTAAAGTGTTCTGTCTTATCAGGTTTTAATTTATTAGAATTACTAATAAATGATAAATAAACGAACATACCGATATATTTGACTTTTTATTTGTTTCTTTTTATGCGGGACGCATAAACCCGGAGGCGTGGGTAATGTGACAATTTTGGGCATTTTGTAGGATTGAAAGTAACAATCAGTTAACCAATCAGTAATCGTTTTCTTTCTTTTATAAACCAATCAAAATAGAGAATTCATTGACCAATGGGGAACGATCGGTCTGTATATATATATAGAGCTGCATCTCTCAGGTTTTGTTTTGGTTGATACTGTTTAAGAAGAAGTGTAATTGGAAGAGTAGCAGGTAGGAGAAGTTTATCTTAATAAAGACAGTTTCTAGGTTGGAACGGAGTGCTGGGACTTTGTTGTCTAAACGGTATTTCACAAGTTGACGTCTCTGAGCTATTGTGGTCTCGGACTCCTTAGCTGAGGCGTTACTAGTTGAAATACATAGTACCGGGTCGCAGTAGTTCTAGAACCTTGGTCTTGGTTGTTGGTGATCAAATCACGGTAATCAGTAGTTTCCCCATTGTGATAATAATTTTACATGTATATATTTTCTCATTTCTTTAATCTAAATATAAAAAAAACACAGGAAGTGTTGGGACATATTTATATGTATATATTTGGAATATTTATTAAACATAAATTAGTATACGCTGAACTCTCGAATTCCGAAACTTCGGTACGGACCTAGTTAACAAAACCCTCCGACCGTTACAATACAAATAGTGTCATCTACCTAGTTCTACTGTAGGATATAAAACTAAAGTTAATACAAATCGTGACATCTACCTAGTTCTACTGTAGGATATAAAACTAAAGTTACAACAAATAGTGTCAGCTACCTAGTTCTACTGTAGGATATAAAACTAAAGTTAATACAAATCGTGTCATCTACCTAGTTCTACTGTTGGATATAAAACTAAAGTTAATACAAATAGTGTCAGCTACCTAGTTCTACTGTAGTATATAAAACTAAAGTTAATACAAATCGTGTCATCTACCTAGTTCTACTGTAGGATATAAAACATGTATGGTCCATGTATCTACAAAACTAACACACTATGTAAGAAACATAAAACTACTTGTAAAGAACATATATATATATAAGTTCATACAGACAAAATTTAGTAAATAAATAAAGCTACCTGCTAAATATTCCCCAGTATCTAAAAGATCACTTGGCTGATGATGATTCAAAAGATGGCAAGCATGAGAATGGTACGTCTTCTTGGGTGGGCAAATCTCATCTGTCCATCATATTAATTCTGATATTAAATCTTCATGTAGCTTCTCTATAGTAGCACATAATAGATCATGTCGACCATACTGATATTGGTTAAGATACAAAACAGATCTTATATAATATCAGACTTTGATATATGTGTCCAGACTGCACTATAGAAACTTAACAAAAAGTGTAAACTATCAAATCTGGCAGGAACTTGTAAATAATGAAAGTTTATACAGAAACTGCTGTTAGTGTACAGTAATTAAGAAATTTTCTGGTGCATGTTGAGGTCAATCATTAAACTGTCAGAAACACTACAAGATGGTCAGAATACACTAGTCTTTCCAGAAAATGACCATCTGACAAACAGTAAAATCTATATACATATAATCCGTCCAGCATCTATAAAAATATACAGAACAATATTCAGAGAACAAACTGTATTTGACGGACATGGAGTACTTGAGAGGGAATTACAGATAAAATCAGATTTGTTTATATCTAAGTTATACATGTTTACATTTATCTACATGCCATTTTTTGCCATTAAAATCAATATCATAGACTAAAGTGAACAACAGCATCTGTCTCACATATACAAAGTCCCTGGTTCAATTCTCAGTCAAGCTGATACATGCTACATGGAATGTATTTAAAACAGGCAATGAATGATCCTAAGCATATGGTATAACAAGAGGCCTAATGGGTCTCAATGGTCACCCGAGAAAAATTTCCTGTCAAGTTTGGTTAAAATTAGTCCACTAGTTCTTGAGAAGTTGAAAATGTCTAAAATTTGACCAAAAAAAAAGAACAAAAAACATATTTGTGTCTGTGAATTTGACATTTGATCCTGTGACCTTGAAACTTTGTCAAAATGATCCTAAGATAATTCCTAGCAAGATTCTCATATATCTTAAATGTCAATGATTTTTGAGAAATTAATCCATTTGTGAACAACTGTGCCTTGTGTTATTCAAGAGCCCCTAGTGGACCATTTTTTGACAGAATCCATTTTCAAAACATCAGAAATCCAGTTAAATGGACGATAACTCCCACAAGCACTGACCTGACAATTTTGGCCTTGCTAACTTATTTGTAGATCTTTGCATGCTGAACATTTTTGCTTCTTTCACTTTGTATCTATCTATTATACTTTTCAAGAAAATGTCAAAAACAGCCCAAAAACATGAAAAATCCACAAAAGAGGAGAAATAACTTCCACAAGGGTCGACCTGAAAATTTCAGTCCATTGACTTTTTTATAGATCTTTAGGGGCTGAATGTTTTTGGTTTTTTCACTTTTACTTTTCTAGATAATGTCAAAAAACATCCAAACACATGAAAATTCCACTTAAAAGGGGAAATAACTCCAATAAGGGATGACCTGACAATTTTGGCCCTATTGTGGTTTTCTTTTGTAGATCTTTGCATGCCAAACATTTTTGCTTCTTTCACTTTTACTCTAGCTACTATACTTCTCAAGATAATGTAAAAAAAAAACTTCCAATAACACGAAAAATCCACTTAAAAGGGGAAATAACTCCCATGAGGGGGTGACATGACAATTTCCACCAAAATAAAATATTGGCAGATTTATGCAAACTGCTCATTTTAAGGCAACGTTTTTTTTTTCGAGCTTTAATATTTTTGCAGATACATGTATTAAATCAACAATATCTGCTGACTCATTCGTTCTATATTTAGCCATGACAACCATGTTTGGTCCTAGCCAACATATTTGTGTTTGTGAACTTGACCTTTGATTCCATGACCTTGAAATTTTGTCAAAATGATCCTTAGATAATTCCTCACAACTTTCTCATATATCTTTGTATTAAAAAAGTTGATCAGTTTTGAGGTATTAAATTAAACAATTTGTAATAAAATTGTACCTTGTATTACTGAAGCACTCCCTAGTGGCTCGTTAATGTACAGATTTCATTTTCATTCAGAAACTGTAGATATTGACTTAACAATCATGCAAACAAAATTTGAAAGTCATCTAATCATTGGTTCATGAGAAGAAGATTTTTAAAGATCTACCAAGTTTTGGTCTCTTTTGAAGCCCCTATGGGTCCTAGTCCCTTTTCATTCAAAAAATTTACACAGCTTCACATGGGGATGCTGTATACAAAGTTTGGTTAAAATTGGCCGGCTGGTTTTTGAGAAGAAGTCGAAAATGTGTAAATGTTAACGACACACGATGAAAGACAAAAGATGGTCACAATAGGTCACCCTGAGCCTTTGGCTCAGGTGACTTAAAAACAGAAAAAAAGGATTTGGCACCATGAAACTTAAAACTTTTATTTTCCTTCTTTAGTACTTAGATTGATATACAATAGAAAAAAAGAGATATACACAGACATAACAATTCTTAAATCTACATATATATATATATATATATATATATATATATATATTGTGAAAACTGCTTGAAAAACCCAGGTTTGGCACTTTTTTGCTTGCAATCGCTTAACCCAACCATACTATTTCTAAATGAATACCACACTGGACATGACCTTATTTTCTGAACTGAACTGGCCAGTTGACAATATTTTCTGACTAATTAAGTAAATTCTCAAGTTTTATGATACCAGGCCCAGGTGTTTCAGAAGAGATTAGGAAGCAAGGATATATGGCAATTTGGATGAAACTTAAGAATAACTTTAGAATATTCTCAGCTTGGCTTGCTCAGCCAATTAGATTTCAGAATTGAGTTTAATTTTCAGGGTTGAATAATGCTCAAAGAAATAATAAAAAAAACCATACAAAACTTGTTGCATTAGAGCCTTTGATATTGGTACACATTTTTGATACTTCACCAATACAAAATCACATCTTCACACACAGAAAGACCAAAAGATAGAAGTAAAAATAGACATGAAAATAAATATATAGATAGTCAAACAGATAGACTTCACCTATAGAAAATCACATCTTCACATACAGAAAGGCTGATAGACAGAAAGATAGATAGATAGATAGATAGATAGATAGATAGATAGATAGATAGATAGTCAAACAGACAGACTTCACCTATAGAAAATCACATCTTCACATACAGAAAGACTGATAGACAGAAAGATAGATAGATAGATCACCTAAAGAAAATCACATCTTCACATACAGGACTGATAGACAGACAGAGACACAGACAGACAGACAGATAGATAGATAAATAAATAGATAGATAGATAGATAGATAGATAGATAGATAGATAGATAGATAGAAAGAAAGATATGGCACTTGTAATAATTTTGAAAATTCAAACTTTGGATATTTTTACAGATGGTAGTTTTTAACCAGGCAGTAAATCATTTAATGTACTGGGAGAAAAACCTTGATTAATAATTAATTTGACATTGTCTTGATTAAGGTGATGATTGTTAGGAATTTGGTAATTTAGTATATTTATTTATAGACTTGCTTCTAATGAATGAAAAATTCTGGCAAGACATAAAACAGACATACGATCTCGTAACATATATGCCAGACGGTACAAGAGAGAAGAAATAAAACAAGGGCCTCATAATATAACTGTCTAAATGATATTTATAACTCCGCTTATCAAGATATATTTATGATTAAGGGAATATTACACAAGATCATTTTCTGGGTGTTGACAATTAGATAAGTGAAATATTTCATTCATTGAAAATAAAAAATTAAAAAAAAAAAAATTAAAATGTGGAAATTGATAAGAAACAAGTGTGAGATGAAAACTTCCAATATAGACCAAAGAAAAAAAAGTGAAACCAACCTTTCACCAACTTGATTTGGAGAGAAAACAAACATTTGGGAAAGTAAAACTGACAAGCCACAGAAAAATTGTGGTACTATAAATTAAATGAAAAAGACAGTTCTTATTTTTTAAGTGTGCGTGCCAATGTCACAACAGACAACCAATAGCATTAGGCAAAACATTTACATATGAATAAATATTCCCTTGACTTGATAAATTTATCACTCTGGTATCTGAGATATGGGATAGCCCTTTTAATACTGGTAATTCTTTTTTTAATTTTTTTTTCACAATATATGTGGCTACATCATGTATTTCAGTCACAGAAACTTAAACATTTGGGAGAAAATTATTAGGAAAATATTTGACTAGTGAATTAATTGGTATTATATACTTAGAATATATATAAAACTGAAAAACAAGTCATTATTTAATAACTTTTTAAAAAAAAAATGAGCTTACCTTTGTTCTGATAATAAGGATTCTCAATAGCAGATGATAAACTCCTTGTTATTTTAAACAAAAAAAAAACAATTGTACATGAATGTGGCGTACCCAATGAAAATTGATGTTGTAAGTCAGACCGATGATCTAGAACAATCCATAAATCTAAGTGAGGGTAGGAAGGTTACATAGAGATATATAAATACTACAGAATTCAGGGGATGTCATTTACATTAAATCATATAATGTATCCTTTTCTGTGTAATAAGATATTTGTATAAAATTCCTCTGTAATTTATAAGAACTTTGAAAATTTCTTCTTCAGTGCAGAAGAACAGGATTATAAAGTGTATCAAATTGCTTGGATAGTGTAGCATATAGATTGAGTTTGCAGTGGTAGCTAACCTCTTAGCCAGAAATTAAGACATAAGGGATGATGTGGTGTAAGTTTGCACTAATGAGGACTAATGACCAGAACTAATTAACAAGAAGTAGTAAACACACCATGTCTAATGTTCTCTATGTGTGATCACTACAGCAGCATCCTCATTTGATGTACAATGAAACCAAAACAAATTACCAGACCAACGACAAATTAAATATAGAGAGTGCTGATTCTGTAACTCTACAGTTAGTAAACTTTACCATGGATACAGTTCCATACAAATTACCAGACCAACGACAAAGTAAATATAGAGAGTGCTGATTCTGTAACTCTACAGTTAGTAAACTTTACCATGGATACAGTTCCATACAAATTACCAGACCAACGACAAAGTAAATATAGAGAGTGCTGATTCTGTAACTCTACAGTTAGTAAACTTTACCATGGATACAGTTCCATACAAATTACCAGACCAACGACAAAGTAAATAAAGAGAGTGCTGCTTCTGTAACTCTACAGTTAGTAAACTTTACCATGGATACAGTTCCATACAAATTACCAGACCAACGACAAAGTAAATAAAGAGAGTGCTGCTTCTGTAACTCTACAGTTCATAAACTAAACCATGGACAGGTTCCACACAAATTACCAGTATACATTACCAATATACTTGCTGTACTACAGGTATACTTTCAGAATATTTAAACACATTTCTCGAAGCAATCAAATTTTTTCTTTATGAACAAAGAACACCATACTTGGTGAATATATCATCATAATCAACTGCAATTCTGACTGAAAGATAAGTCTTACTTACTTGACAAATTCACTGATATAGTTCACCACAGTCACCACTTACATCTGGTGGTATCAAAGAAATGTAAACTACCTCTAAAATTAGATAAAAAGAGAAAATATATTTTTAACATAGATGTATGGGCATATATATCAGATGTACAGGTATATATGTGATAGATACTGGTAGTTTGGCATAGGCAAAACAGACAATCAAATGTATGGGCACATGTAATAACTTAACGTTGGCTAAACATACAATCAGTTTGATGGAGATATGTTCAAAGATACAACACAGACACAGAAAGGCAGACGTATGTACATATATCATAGACAAGTTGGTATAGGAACATATAGATAGGCAAACGTCTACACATATACAAAAGGCAGTTGGCATATACCAAGACAGATTAGGATATTCAATTATACATGTATGTAATAGTGTCAAAGGCCTGGGCATATAGATGTATATAAATACCTGTCAGTTGGTGATTCTGAGTAACAGATAGGTTGTCATAGGCCTGGGCAGATAGATGTATAGAAATACCTGTCAGTTGGTGATTCTGACTGACAGATAGGTTGTCATAGGCCTGGGCAGATAGATGTATAGAAATACCTGTCAGTTGGTGATTCTGACTGACAGATAAGCTGTCATAGGCCTCTGCAGATAGATGTATAGAAATACCTGTCAGTTGGTGATTCTGACTGACAGATAGGTTGTCATAGGTCTGGGCAGATAAATGTATAGAAATACCTGTCAGTTGGTGATTCTGACTGACAGATAAGCTGTCATAGGCCTCTGCAGATAGATGTATAGAAATACCTGTCAGTTGGTGATTCTGAGTAACAGATACATGTAGGTTGTCATAGGCCTGGACAGATAGATGTATAGAAATACCTGTCAGTTAGTGATTCTGACTAACAGATAGGTTGTCATAGGCCTGGGCAGATAGATATATAGAAATACCTGTCAGTTGGTGATTCTGACTGACAGATAAGCTGTCATAGGCCTCTGCAGATAGATGTATAGAAATACCTGTCAGTTAATGATTTTTACTAACAGATAAGCAGTCATAGGCCTGGAAAGTATAGAAATACCTGTCAGTTGGTGATTCTGACTGACAGATAGGCTGTCATAGGCCTGGGTAGATAGATATATAGAAATACCTGTTGGTTGGTGATTCTAACTGACAGATAGGTTGTCATAGGCCTGGGCAGATAGATGTATAGAAATACCTGTCAGTTGGTGATTTTTACTAACAGATAAGCAGTCATAGGCCTGGAAAGTATAGAAATACCTGTCAGTTGGTGATTCTGACTGACAGATAGGCTGTCATAGGCCTGGGTAGATAGATATATAGAAATACCTGTTGGTTGCTGGTTTTTGACTGACAGATGTATATACATGTATGTGTTCTAGGCAAGTGGGTGTTTCTTTTATTAATACTTTTTTTTTGTAGAATAGGGAGAAATGTATAGATGTACATTTGCTTGCTTCCTTTGGCTTGATTTAACAAGCATTGTGACTACATGTGATGTTATAGTTTGTTTATGTCCTAGCTCCAGAGTCCAACAGCTTTTTAAGTGCCACTACAATTGTACAATCAAACAGCACATCCTAAACCATTTACCCTTTATCCAGGCATAGGGCTGTGTGAACAGGAGATGATGTCTCACCTCTGAAAATCTGGCATGACCAGGGATTGAACCAGGGACCCTAAAGGGACATTAATTGTGGGTTTTTTTTTCAAAAAATAATTTTTTCCTTTTTTACTTCTTAGATTAATGTACAATAACTAAAAAGAGATAAAAAAACTAGCGTGAAAATTCTTAAATTTCTATAAATTTTGTTAAAAAAATGCTTGAGAAACCTAGGTTTGGCACTTTTTTCAACTGCAATTGATTAACTCAACCTATATATGTATATGAGTAACACACTGGACCTGACCTTATTTTCACAAAATATATAGGAATATAAGATTGTTCTCCTGTGTATTATAGCTCTTACTTGTTGTTGTACATCAAGTACAAGTGGGAAAAATAGAAAAAAAAAAAAAGAAGATTTTTTTTGGTAAACATGCTAATGTCCCTTTAATGTTGAAAATCTGGTGCTTTGAGATCTGAGATACTCTGTCCACTGATGTATATAAGGACAAGCATTTGCAGGGAGACATAAGTGTAAAGCTGAATGGTGGCTTTATGAAAGGGGCCCACATAAAATGTTATACATTAATAAATGAACAAACACACAAAGCAATATACAAAATATCTTATAACCATTTATATCATTCAAAATACTATAACATCTCCCTATGATTACTTCACACAATACACACAATATTATGATATTAAACATATTCGACAGAAACAGATATCTTGTCAGTTTCATGTGCATTTCTTAGTCTTGTGTCAAGATTCTCACACCTTATTTTGGGAATAGGCCAGGGCACATGAAATTAGGAATATTTAGCATCATATTTCCTTATGTTGGGATACTAAAGTGTGTATGCTTTAAATGTAAAGAAATATACTATTCATTAAAATAAAAGAAACAGTGTAATAATAAGAAATATATATACAGTCAAAACTTGTTATGTCCAACTAGAACCTGTGTATAAGGGTCACCTGCACATAAAGGCCAATATTTTCTGGTCCCTTGGGTGGCCCCTATATACAGGTTTTACTGTACAGTCAAAACTTGTTATGTCCAGATCAGTTATCTCAATTATCCATACTAGAAAAAGACCTGATAACTCAAGATTGAAAAAGTTGACAGAAAAAAGATGCTCATGTCAATGATAAAACATAGTCCTGTTGCTTAATTTCATAGTGGCAGTGACCAGTTATATTGAGGTTATTTTTACATCATCATCAAATTATTATGTGACGACATGACTAGTGAACTAATATGCCTTCTGTATCGTTGTTGGAGTATATACAAACATTTGGTAAACATGTAGTATTTGTAACTGTCACCATGCATGTATACTGACGATAAGAGACAAACGACATGTCCCGAAAACTTCAAGATAACAAGATTTGACTGAACATATATTTTTTGGTATTACATTACTGGTCTGGGGACCTGAGTAGCCAGCTATGATATTATTTCATCTTTAGTATGTACCTCGACAAATTTTTTTTCTGTTAGAGAAAACTGTTTATCATCTTGTGAATTGTCTAAAAAGTCACAAAAATTGTGTTCTAGATAGTCGAAATCATGCAATAGCAGCCTACTGGTCCTACTGTACAATGAGAAAACAAATTGTGGTGTTAATATTCACTATATACATGGTGTTGACAATTCCATGAACTTAAGAGACAGTGAATAACTTTTAATGAAACTTTATATATATATATATATATATATATATATATATATATATATATATATATATATATATATATATACACACACACACACACATAAAAGGACCTGGTGCTATTGTAAGTTGTTTAGTAATTGCGATCTTTGAGTGGTCCCATTTATAGAGAGATGTACATTTCAGAAGGATACATATAACAGTCCAACAAAGTGACAAAGGAAAACGTATATGAGACAAGTATTAGGATTAGAGAGTGTAGAGAGACAGGTAAAAACCAGATAACACAGACATTGATATAACTCCTCTGAATACCTTCATCAAGTGATATCAACACAAACAAATTGATACAGGTCATAATAACAACGTAGCAGTGTGAAGCTAATGCTTTGATATCAACATTCAGATTAACATATTCTATACACAAAGATGTTATTTAGGTTTGATAGAATGCTTTGTGATATGGTTAGTGATGGGCTAGGTAAACCATTCCCTGTGTAAAACAAACATGTAATTCCAATATTTCTACAATTTTAGATATAGATATAGACCACTTTCAGTTAATTCAAGTAGTTAAAAGTCTGTCTTTTGAGGTTAAAAAAAGAAAGAAATTTAAAGTGTTTAGCAATGTACGTGGAAGGGTACAAAGTATGTACACTTATTCATGGGTGGTGCCAATCATGTCAACTTTTGATAGATAATATCAAAATATCTTTCCCCACCCTTTCCTGGTTCAAAGGTCAGTGTTGATTATATCACCTGCACATAGATAAGATAATGACACTCCTGTAACGCCATGGTATGGGTACAGCCACTTACACTTAAACAACCAACCCACAAGATTCAATGTATAGAACTGGGGGTAGATAACTATTGTTTGGTTAGTGATACTGTTTTTAGATCCTGTCAATAGTAGATCTCTTCAGACTAAAGAAAGAACAAGTTACAGAGAACATAAACTGTGAGATATCTAGTGCAACAATTTGTTTAGAATTCATTCTGGCCTGGGGGATAGGATTATTGACATAGGGTCACAGGGGGTGGAGAGGGGATGTCAATCCTTTCACGGGTCATATTACAGCTATGAAGGTCCTCATATCCACATAAACATAACAAAGTACAATACAAAAAGGTTATTTGTGAAAAATGTTGTGGCAATAGCAGAGATTTTGGTGCAAAGGTCATGTACATGGTCAAAAGGTCACTGAACCCTAAGTCAACCAACAGCACTTTGCTCAGAGAGTGTATGAAATAGCTTAGTTGACATTTAAACATAATTAGTGTCAAGGTTACAGTCACAAGGTCACTGAAATATCACAACTACACATTCCCTTAAAACATACAGTAGACAGTGATCATTTCACTCCTGTAGTTAGCAAGGAATCAAGCCTCACTTTAACCTAGCAGCACATCTATCACCTGTAATTAGCAAGGAATCAAGCCTCACTTTAACCTAGCAGCACATCTATCACCTGTAATTAGCCAGAAACCAAGTGTCACTTTAACCTAATGGCTTATGAGAAATTTTGATAGTTTCCATGTAAATGGTTGTATTTAAACTTTTCCTTGATAAAATATACCAGGATAACTTTGTTTTTCTTTTTAACTGTCAGGATAAAACAGAAAATCGTTGAGTGTGGCATAAAAACTCATAATAACAAACAATTTAATCATCCCTAGTTCATTTTTCATACACCAGTAATACTTTTTGGCAATGAATAATTTCTATACATTTTCATTTTTGTGTCAATATTAATATGCAAATATCTACACAATTATAGTAATACAGATAATTTCTATATATAATATAATCTTCTGGATCTCTAACTTTCGTTGCAAGGTCATTTAATAGAAATGTAAATATTAATGTTGTTGTGAAGAAAAGAAAAAAACAACATTTGTGTTGCGTCAGTCTTTGAGTGCCAACATACCGGTATAAGAATGTGATTGTAATTTGAAGATTATTTTATTTCTTTTGACCACCCTAGAAAACAGTCCTTACAAAAAGTCAAAATGATAAATTTGAAATTTTGAATTAGAAATAATATTTATTTTTTAAATGCAATATATTTTGACTTATTTCATATCAGATCTACATCTGACATTCTTTTTATTTTGTGTAAACTTGCTGACGACAGCCGACAAATAATGAATTATTAATGTTAATGATGTATGGATATTATTATCATGATAATTTGTGATATATTATTACTGCAGATCAAAGAATGACCTATGACTTTCAGTTCAAATTGATGAAAGAGTTAGATTTACATAGTGTAACAAAACAAAGGCCCCAAATGTGTCCCTATCTGAACTTTGAGTGCCTTTATCTCCACAACCTTGCATCAAATTTACACAAGAATGATTCATTTTAAATTTGGCAAACTGGTCCTGCAGCAGTTATACCAATATTTAACCTTGAAAAATGTTATCACCACTGAGCCTTCAAAAAGTGATATCACCACTAAACCTCCAAAAAAATAAATCACCACTTACATGTAACATCCAAAATTACAACCATCACAGGCAGATAAATTGTTAGAAAGTACCTCTTACCAAATCACATAATCAATAACACTATCTGACAGAGAACCACAGTAAAATAAAAATGTAATCATTAAAATCTAACTACCACAAAACAGAATAGTATTGCAACACTAGTTATACCAACACTTAGGTATAGCAATCATTCTCTCCTTCAGGTAGCACCAGTATACATGTACATAACCACAATACTATAGAGCCACAATACTACAAAACCAGTATAACAAATGAGCCACAATAATAATAAAGCCACAATACCACAGTCATAACACTTAAGAACAAATATAACAAAGGAGCCACAATACTAAAGAACCACAATACTATAGAACCACAATAATACAGAGCCATAATACTAAAGCACAAGTATAACAAAAAAGCCACAATTCTAAAGAGCCACAATACAACAACCACAATACTAAAGAGCCACAATACTACATAGTCACCATATTACATAGCCACAGTACTAGTCACAATACTACAGTCACAATACCAAAGAAGCATTATATAACAAGAGCCCCAATACTACAGAGCCATAACACTACAGAGCCACAATTATAAAGAACCAGTATAACAAAAGAGTTATAATACTGAAGAACAAATATAACAAACGAGCCACAATACTAAAGAGCCACAATACTAAAGAGCCACAATACTAAAGAGCCACAATACTACAGAGCCATGACACTACAGAGACACAATTCTAAAGAACCAGTATAACAAAAGAGTCATAATACTGAAGAACAAATATAAAAAAGGAGCCACAATACTAAAGAGCCACAATACTAGAGGGCCACAAACCTAAAGCACCAGTGTAACAAAAAAGTCACATTTCTAAAGAGCCACAATACTACAGAGCCACAACACTAAAGAGCCACAATACTACAGTCATCATACTAAACAGCCATAGTACTTGTCACAATACTAGTCACAATACCAAAAAGCGGTTTAACAAGAGCCACAATACTATAGAGCCACAATATGAAAGAGCCACAATACTAAAGAACCAGTATAACATATGAGCCACAATACTGAAGAGCCACAATACTACAGAGCCACAATACTAAAGAACCAGAATAACTAAACAGCCATAATACAAAAGAACCAGTATAACAAAAGAGCCATAATACTAAAGAACCACAATACTATAGAGCCAAGATAACAATGGCCATAATGACGACAGAGCCATATTAAAAATGATAACAGTAGTCATATGGAGACCGTAGCCATAAATACAACATAGCCATGATGACAATCCATAATGACAACAGAGGCATAATGACAACATACCGGTAGTTATAATGACAACAGCCATGTAAACATAATAACTATAAGTCATTGCAATAGCAGTCACAGGGAGAATATAGCCTTAATTAAAACAAAGTGATAATGACAGCATAGTCATGTTGACAAGATATATTGACAACAGAGCCATAATGATAATATAACCATGGTGACAATAGAGCCATAATGACAATATAGCCATGGTGACAACAGAGCCATAATGACAATGTTTCCACAGTGACAACATAGCAATGATGACAGCATAGTCATGATGACAAGACTGACATACAACTGTACAATTATGGTGGTATCAACAGTAATCACAGTACAAAGATTTCTCACTATAAAATACACAATGTATTTGTAATAAAACTGTATACTCAATCATCAGACCGATGTAGAAGCCATAAATACTACCTGTAAATAGACCACTAACACCTAGTTTACATCAACAATTCACTATAATTGAAATCCGACAAACATAAGTGGAATGAGATGTCAGTTTTATTGATCAATTTCGGGAATGAAACTTAATTCAATTGGATTTTAATTCATTTTCACTTTCTTTTCACACTGATAAGATTTTTAACATCAACAGAAGAAAATGTGGGATTTGTTTCATTGCCCTGGGTCGTATCAGTATTACTAAACAAAGAATTGCTATTACTTTCTGTTCTCTCGATGTTGACCCTTTACTTTTGAAAGGAGTTCTGAACATCCATTTATCATATGCATATTGAAAATTGAACAAGGATTCTTCAAGTGATTATCGTCAATTAATTTAAAAAACTTTTGCTACTTTGAAAACTACATGAATATTTAACATTGAGAATCTGATTGATATAAAAAGAACACAATGGAACAAAACTATCCTTGAAACCTGATGTCTTGATAAGCCTCATTTGCTTATCACCAGACTATCTTCACACATCAAATATGATTTTTAAAAACCTTGGTCAGATCCTTTTTTATAATTGATAAGCTGATAATTTTTGAGACACTATTTGTACTTCTTGTTAAAGCGTTCTCATTCTGAATACAAATATATCCTCGTAGAGACGTTTAATTAAACTATGGTCAAATTATGTCAAAACTGATATATACATCTTTTCATCTTTACAACAAGCTTACGATCACCAAACAGAAGTATGTCTATTATTATAACAGTCTAACTGGGCCTAAAGCCTGTGTCACACATAAATGATTAAGTTGGCATATGCTGACGTATGAAAATTTAGGTGAGTAGGCTGGCATACGTGGCATAAGTTGTAGCATTTTGTTGTTAGGCACACTGTTTTGCATGTAATTACGTTAACAAATTTTGAGCATTTTCAATGGTATACACTTGCATAAGTTGAATTACGAAGATTGCCAGAAAATTACAGTGAAATTTTATGTATGCCAACGTTTTATGAATTTTTGATAAAGTTTTTCAGACATAGACATAAGTTCAACAAATAGTTAATGTGACAGAGCTACAACGAAAGTTTGACATATGCCAACATTTTATACATTTTTCATACGTGCACGCAAGTTTGACAAATCCTTAATGTGTAACGGGGCCTTTAGATATTGATCGTATTAGTCATATAGAAAGATTTGTCACTTTGATTGTATTTAATGCTCTCAGTTTATTGAACTTTCACTAATTAAAATATGTATGTCTTCGTTTTTTGTTTGATTGTTGTTTTACATTTGGCCAAGAAATTTTCACTTGAATGGAGATGTCACCAGCTTTAGGCGAAGAGCTACAAATTCATACCTGTGCTATGGACTGGTAGTGGGGGGAGTTTGACAAGCTGCGCCTGCCATGACACGGGACCTCGGTTTTAAGTCTCATCCAAACGACTCATGACTTTCACTATATGCTAAACCATTGGCGAAAGGAAAAGTCACTACCATTTCTAAGGCCTTACCATTGGCGAAGGAAAAGTCACTACCATTTCTAAGGCCTTACCATTGGCAAAGGAAAAGTCACTACCATTTCTAAGGCCTTAAAGAGTGGTATGACCCTGTATCAGGAATTGAACCTGGGATAGCCCACTTGTGAGTCGAACGCTTAACCACCAGTCCATCACAACAGGCCCACTGAATATGATATCACATACAGTACGTGAAGTACCCAAATTTTAACCTTTACTATGGACTATCCTAAGGTGGTTTTTTTTTCAAGTCATATCTGTAAAACCAACAACTATCTTTTCAAAATGTTTTACCAACAAACAAAATTAATAATTATGTTTAAAAATCTCAAGCATCATTGCCTGCATCCCTGCATGCCTCCTTTATTATGATCACAAATATATTGACCAGTTAAAAATAAGAAATAAATAAAGGAAGGAAAAGAAAAGAGAAAGATGTTTTCATTTGTCTGTTGTTTTACACCACACTCAACATGTTTTCAGATATACATGTTTGGAGGCTCCATTTAATGATGAATGAAGAAATCTGTCTAAAATACGATAATTTTTTTTCTATACGACTAATTATCACTACACAATTAACATCTATTACAGTGCTAATTATTAATTAAACTAGATCTATTATAACACTAATTATCACTAAAACAATATCTATTACAACACTAATTATCATTATAACAATACCTTTGATTTTTCTTGCTGGCGTAACTGTAAGAAACCATTGCAGTAGTTATCTACACAGACATTGACAACTCAAGATCTAATCAAAGTTTAAATACCACTGTAATTAAGATGCTAATTATGATGATTAAAACCTGTTTTTATTGGGTAATCTATCCATTAATTAAAGTTTACACACAATAACATATATTGGCCTATATACCAGTATGGATGTACATACAAATCACTTAAATGACTAACGCCACAGACAAAAATGTTCTCCATTGTTGTTAGTCAACTTTTTTATTTATATACATGTAATTTGTTTCACTAGTTGTATCTTTTTCTAAACACAATGACATTTCGTTATGTGGAAATTCAATGAACAGGTCTTGTTTTTGTGAGTTATCCAGAATTTGTGATTATGGTAATTATGATTAAAACATTTTTTATCCATAAAAATTGAGGCTGCTTGTTCAATATTGACATATCCCAAATTTCAACTCATCGGATGTCAACATAATGAGATTCTTCTTTATATATATATACATGTCTGTGTGTGTGTGAATGGTCCAATTAGTTTTGTACTCAAGTTCAGATGAAGGTTAAAGGTGAAAATGTGAAAAAAAATACAAGCTATAATAAAGTGTTCACTAAATTTCTGAAAATATATTTCATAATTTTTTATATAAACAAATTTCCATTTACACATATTTTTATCAATGCTTTCCAGAGCAAAATTTTGTTTTTTACCATATTGCTCTATCGTTATGGAAATTCTACAGTTGCTTAGAGACATATGCTGTCCATTTCTTTTCATCCTTTAGTTCTTTGTAAGTTAAAATTATATGTGTAGTTAAACAATAATTTTTAAAAATGGGAAAATTTTACCATGATGGGCTACAAATGAATGCTTTTGCATATAAAAAAACGATATATATATAAAATATGTCTAATTATTTTTGCACTCAAGTTCAGATAAAGGTTAAAGGTGAAAATATAAAACAATACAAGCTATAATAAAGTTTTCCACTGAATCTCTAAAATGTAAAAAAAATACAAGCTATAATAAAGTGTTCACTAAATTTCTGAAAATATATTTCATAATTTTTTATATAAACAAATTTCCATTTACACATATTTTTATCAATGCTTTCCAGAGCAAAATTTTGTTTTTACATATTGCTCTATCGTTATGGAAATTCTACAGTTGCTTAGAGACATATGCTGTCCATTTCTTTTCATCCTTTAGTTCTTTGTAAGTTAAAATTATATGTAGTTAAACAATAATTTTTAAAAATGGGAAAATTTTACCATAATGGGCTACAAATGAATGCTTTTGCATATAAAAAACGATATATATATAAAATATGTCTAATTATTTTTGCACTCAAGTTCAGATAAAGGTTAAAGGTGAAAATATAAAACAATACAAGCTATAATAAAGTTTCCACTGAATCTCTAAAAATATATTTTATAAATTTCAATATAAACAAAATTTCTATTTACACACATTTATATTGATGCTTTCCAGAGCCAAATTTTGTACATATTGCTCTATCGTTATGGAAATTCTACAGTTGCCTAGAGACATATGCTGTCCATTTCTCTTCATCCTTTAGTTCTTTGTAAGTTAAAATTATGTATAGTTAAACAATAATTTTTAAAAATGGGAATATTTTACCACGATGGGCTACAAAAGAATGCTTTTGCATATAATATATATATATATATATAATGTACATGTTTAAAAATCAAGAGAGCCCTGAATAAACATACCTCAGTCTGCCAAAGTTCTTCATAAAAGTGATTAAATTGTTGATGGGAACAATATTATAATAAACTTGAAAAAAGTGTGATAGTAAAGTACTTGAATGGTTGGAAACTAAGAGGATAAGAATAGATCTAGGCACCTGACGATCAGGAAGGTGCAAGTTTTTGTAAGATTAGTGTTAAAAGCTGGAGTGATGTAAGATTTGAACAATGTGCTTAGCAGAGCAATTGATTTGATGTACAAAACAAACCAATTGAGTCAATGTTCCCTGCTGACCACTGACCATTCTCCTGGTATTACCTTGACTCAGCAGGGAAAATCTTAAGCCATCACACATTAGCCATTTTGTTAAATTGACTTCTGCCTGAAGTATCACCTTGTTAAGGGGCTTTGTCATGGACAACTAACAACTTATGTCATTCCACTTTAGTATTGGCCAAATTAATCATAGGTTCTACACTTGTCATGGGCACTGTTTTTTCTTCTTCTGTCTGACTGCTGATTGGATTACTGATATTTTAAAAACCTTAAAAATGAGCCAGTGCTACTTAATTAAGTGAGGAGTACTACTCTGTAAAATTAACCCCTTCACCTAATAAACCTTGTAAACACATGTATTCTGTAGAAAATAATGACCACTTACAGGTATAGTACAAGCTACATTGCATATTCCCCCCCCTTTTTTTTTCAATGTCTGTTCATATTTCAAAGGTAAAATTTCAAGTACAGTATCAAACTAGTGAAAGGTTCATGTTAGGTATATTTCTAATTTTGACTGACCTGGAGTTTTAACATTGGTTGTTATCAACCTGACTAAGTTTGACTAAATTCCAAAATGTAAATAGATATCAAATATCCCATTATCTTACACCATCATTTTGAAATGACATAGTCTCTTCATTTTTATCTTTATGACTTTTAAAAAAATTAAATTATCAAGGGAGATAACTATAATACATTTATATATTTATATAGAACAAAGGATTAATTCATTGAAAATACATTCCATCTTTTATAAAACGTAAAAATATCATTGTTAAAATAATAATATTGATTTAACTGCCCATTTAATTTAGTCATCCTTATAAAACTAATTTTGGTTTTAACCATGCAAAAAGTAAAAATTCTTTGCATATTCATTGAATTCAGATTTTAGTATGTTTTTAAACAAATTTGGATACCTTGGAATCTATCATGAAAGACCACTCTCATGAAAGACCACGTCCGTAAAACCATTTGGTTAAATAATCGTTTTAATCAACTTCTTTTCATAGACCACCTGACTTGAGAGACCACAGTGACAGAAGTGTTGGTTTATCAAGACTGGTTCCACTGAACTGTTAAAGGTTTCTATAAGAGACAATACACAGTAACAAGTGTTAATGTATAAAATGTACAAATAAATATACTAATTATAGCTTAGGTAATCATAAATACCATGTTATCATCTGATAATGATAAAAATTGTATTGAACTGCATTTGTAGTTATTGTCGACTAACCCAGACAAAAATGGATGACAAAAATTTTCACAAAAAAAATTCATATTTTTCCAAAGGGTAAATACAAGAACACCTTAGATTCCTATTCTCATTGCTGGGTTATTCAAAAGGTACTGGTGTCTTCATACAGTTTGAAAATTAATCCTCAAAGTCAGACAAATACACTTATATGGACTTTAGTTTTCTGTTGACATTTATTCTTTTTTCTCTATTCTAAATATTTAACAGAATGAATTATGGACCATGCTTCAACATTCATATAAGATAAGATATGATTTCATGTATTAGATTTTGATTAGATAAGGGCTTAGTAGGTATTGTGTTTGTTTTATTATTACATGTTGATGTTTGAAGTGTAATATCTCATAAATCATGTGCATCAATTAAATCAATGTCCATTCATGCAGTAATACAATCTATACACTGTCAACTCTTTTAACTGATAGAAGTAATTAGATTTATTTATTAAGCTATACAATTTGGTATTATTAGATTTTCAACAGTGGTTTTTTTTTCGAGTTTGAAATTTTGTCTGATGGCACAATAAGCTTTTATATTTAGATGTTGAACTGTACATGTACTTTTAAGTGAGTCTCAGTTGTTAGAGCACCATGTGGTCCCTAACCTATAGTCAGGGTGGTTTCCAGCTCCACGGAAACTTAAGCTGATTTTGTGAACAGTTTTCCAGTGTTTTCCTCGATACATTGTTACCAGTCTTCTCTTCTACCTCCAAAATTGGCCACCATCATATAACCAAAAAATTGTTATGTGTGGCCTAATTATAAAAGAACACAACACAGGTTACAAATATTGTTTTAGTACATGTACACACAAACATCAACAGTACATCACGCTCTGAATCAAGTCTATCTGACAACTACCTACACAAATAAACACAGGTGTACTCTTTGCTTCTATATTATTGAATGAATAAAATACATCAATAAATGATGAAATGGATTTTTAATTTAGTATTGGTACCATGAAACTAATCTATTATATGATAATAGAACCATGAAAAGAACTAAGAGATGAGTGTCATTGTGATACTAGTGCAGCAGTAAGAAAAATGTGGTAGATCACATCAGATTATATAAAAACTGTATACAAACATAAATATTTAGTAAAATGTAGATAATGTTAGGCATGACCCTGATAAATGAACTCACTTTTCATTTATCCAATTAACTCAAGATAGTATAGGCTCTGATCTAAAAGTTGAACCCAACAGCTCTAGTATAGAATTTGATCCAACCATTGAACCCATCAGTTTTAGTTTAGGCTCTGTTTCGATCATTGAATCAATTGACTCTAGTATAGGCTCTGATCCAGTTGTCTATCCCATTGTCTCTA
Source organism: Atrina japonica (assembly GCA_030159075.1). NCBI lineage: Eukaryota > Metazoa > Mollusca > Bivalvia > Pterioida > Pinnidae > Atrina > Atrina japonica. The sequence goes on along the minus strand of BROG01000210.1, from coordinate 853,418 downwards.
GTGTAGGCTCTGATCCAACTGTCTAACCCATTGGCTCTAGTACTGTCACTGATCCAAACATTGAACCCATTAGCTTTAGTATAGGCTCTGATCCAATCACTAAAGCCATTAGCTTTAGTTTAGGCTCTGATCCAATCATTCAACCCATTAGCTCTAATATAGGCTCTGATCCAATTGTCTAACCCATTGGCTCTTGTATAAACTCTGTTCCAATCATCCAACTCATCAATTCCACAGGATCTGATCTAATCACCTAGCCCATTGGCTCTAGTATAGGCTCAGGTCCAATTATCTAACCCATTGGCTCTATATAGGCTTTGATTCAATTATCTAACCTATTGGCTCCAGTATAGGCTCTGATCCAATTATCCAAACCACTGGCTTTAGTATAGACTCTGATCTGATCATTGAACCCACTGGCTCTAGCATACATTGTAGGCATTCAGAACTGATTACCAAACATATTAGTGTTGAATGTACATGCTCTGACCAGATCATCAAACCCATTAATACTTGGCATACAATCTCTTACCCAAATCATTGAACTTGTAAGTTAGACTTCTCCCAAAACTGACTAACGATGAGAGATGGGATTTAATGTCTTCCAGAGCTGACCAATGCTGAAATTTCATAAAAAAGAAACAAGATGTATTTGTGAAACACTAAAGCCCCAGGTCCCAACAAATATCTATGCTGGTAAATAATATGCATACTTTAAATATTGCAATGTCTGACATTTTGATCCCAAACCACCCCCAGAGGCATGTGATGTCAGTGAAGTGTGAGCAACCCTTAAATGAACTTACAGTCAAAGTTTGGTTACTGTATCACAATTCCAACTTGAAATATTACACTTTATAGGTAAGCAGGATGGAGTTATGGGCAGACAGACAAACAGACAGATGAACATGCAAACACTAGATGCACCAGCAGACCTTTCAGACTCTAATTCAGAGCACTGATACCATTAACACTAGGTGTACAGGCTCTGATCCTGAACATTGATACCATTAACACTAGGTGTACAGGCTCTGATCCTGAACACTGACATCATTAGCATTGGGTGTACAGGCTCTGATCCTGAACACTGACATCATTAGCACTGGGTGTACAGGCTCTGATCCTGAACATTGATACCATTAACACTAGGTATACAGGCTCTGATCCTGAACACTGACATCATTAGCACTAGGTGTACAGGCTCTGATCCTGAACATTGATACCATTAACACTAGGTGTACAGGCTCTGATCCTGAACACTGACATCATTAGCATTGGGTGTACAGGCTCTGATCCTGAACATTGATACCATTAACACTAGGTGTACAGGCTCTGATCCTGAACATTGATACCATTAACACTAGGTGGACAGGCTCTGATCCTGAACACTGATATCATTAGCATTGGGTGTACAGGCTCTGATCCTGAACATTGATACCATTAACACTAGGTGGACAGGCTCTGATCCTGATCACTGACATCATTAGCATTGGGTGTACAGGCTCTGATCCTGAACATTGATACCATTAACACTAGGTATACAGGCTCTGATCCTGAACACTGACATCATTAGCACTGGGTGCACAGGCTCTGATCCTGAACACTGACATCATTAGCACTAGGTGTACAGGCTCTGATCCTCATCACTGATATCATTAGCACTAGGTATAAAGGCTCTGATCCTGAACACTGACATCATTAGCACTGGGTGTACAGGCTCTGATCCTCATCACTGATACCATTAACACTAGGTGTTCAGGTTCTGATCCTGAACACTGACATCATTAGCACTGGGTGTACAGGCTCTGATCCTCATCACTCATCACTAGATGTCAGGTTCTGAGTACTTCTGATCCTGAACACTGACATCATTAGCACTGGGTGTACAGGCTCTGATCCTCATCACTGATATCATTAGCACTAGGTATAAAGGCTCTGATCCTGAACACTGACATCATTAGCACCAGGTATACAGGCTCTGATCCTCATCACTGATATCATTAGCACTAGGTATAAAGGCTCTGATCTTGATCACTGATTTCTACAGGCTCTGATAATTTTACATCATAGTCAGTAATTTATGGTTATAGTGTATAGTACTGGGGAAAACCTGCTACCTTTCTCCTACAACCTGTGTTTAAGATTCTTTATTTAATCTGAAGGTAAACAAACAGAATTTTAATTCATTTAAAATATATAGCCTACAGGTTAAAGTGTTTAATTAAGTAAAATCCTTACACTATCACTAAATAAGAAATGAATGTAGCAGACAATCTGTTTCACAGACATCTTTTTTTTTTATAGAATTCTCATCTATTAGTGTTTTGAAGACTAACTAAGCAGAAATATATATAAACATCTTTATAAATAGAAATAAAACTTGTGTGAATTATGGCAGCTATTTAAAATATGTAAAAAGTATATGTCTAAAATCGTAATTATTATATTTACCTATGATTTTGTACCACTATAAGCCCCTGTACATGCAAAATATATACACTCTACAGTACAATATAAGAAACGGATGGTGTACTCTTAACACTGAAATCTCATGGATTATTATGCAACCCGTAATATCAAGTACATGCACTTCTACATTTGAATTGTTCACAGTTTTATTAAACATGATTTTAACCTGAATGTCTGTAGTATATAAAATGCTGACAATTAAAATCTCAGTCATGTAATTTTAAAGTATTCAAACTGATTGATATCTGTATTTACTATCACAGGAATGTAATATATGTAATTCTGAAGGATTTTGTTAATATTGAAAATTTAAAATGTTCTGTCAGTTTTTGTTTGTTTACAAATGTTGACTAATCTTAATGTAGATCTATAATGATATAAAGCAAGCTGAATGTCAATACAGAAAATATAAAGAAGAGAACTTTGGGCATTACAGCTTGATGGTATACACTGTTATTCTGCTTTTATTCGTGAGAATTTTATGTGAACTTTTTACATCCCGTTATATACTGCATTCACAGTATACAACAGGATGTAAAAAGTTCACATAATTCAGCAGACATTTGTGTGTACTATCAGAAGTCTGCAAGCTGTTGTTGTATCTCTACTCACTGAAAACTCTAACAGCGGACTCAAAGTCTCGGGGAAAAAAGGTGCAGACCAGAAATAAAACAAGATGTGATATATACCAGGCCCTAAAAGCTAAGAATTTAAAGTCCCAAAACTCTTGCAAATATTACCTGGTAATCTATTATGGCCCTTTCCCGAGGGAGCCGTTCTACTATAATGTTGTATGTAGAGGTACAGGCCCCAGTCAAATGGGGGACTTTACCTCTCCAGAAAACACTTTTACACATTTAATACAATGCATGTCAAACTCTTGCTTTAAACCAATTTTTTTTTCACTATTTCCCCATAACGTTAGTATATTTCCTGAATGTTGGTTTTTCACATTGGAAGTAGTGAGCATGTTTGTTGGCAAGTAAATGCCATCTATCAAAGGGAAAAAAGAATGCAATATTAACTTGTTCACTCCCAAATTATGACATTAGACCATCCTCTTTATTGATTAGGGTGAGTCTAACAGGAACACTGGGGTTGATGAGTTAAGAAAATGATATTGTCCTCTATATCATGCCTTCCACTAGTATATCTCCCTCTGGAAAGTTGACTGTAATAATTCCTGCTGTTACATGTACACTTACAACAGTTGTATAGATCTAATCAATAAAACATGCATTCTTAACTCACAATTACATTCTAAATTTGTTTACTTGACTTAAAATAATAAAAAGTCATGTAGATTGTGATGATATGTTAATCATATCGTTGAGAACATGTTCCATGTGGGGGAATATTTCACATAGAACCTCCCGCAAAGACCAAATTCCATAGGAAGGGACAATTAGTGCAAAATTGACTGTTAAACAATATACTTTCTCACTGTCAACAATGAAAAGATATCACAGAAAATCGAGTTTAAACTACACCATTGGTGACAGTCACGCATAACCATTGTAACATAAGAGATACAGTCCCATGCCAAAAGTGAGTCAACTAAAATCATTTCCCAACAGCTTTCTATGCTAATCAACTTTTTAAACATAATTGGCCTGACTTATGTACTCAACAAAATCTTTTAAACTTTTGCCTATTTGTGCTGTTCAGTTTATTGACTATCTTTCAAAATTGGTTTGGAATGTGTCAGTTTCTCTTCGTGAAAACTGTAAGTTTTTGTAAGTCACAAGCAAAATTTACAGTATCATTTTCTACTTTGTCCATAGTAAGTGATGTCAACAAAATTATTACTGCAAAGAAAAATATTTTGTACTCAGAAATAAAGTTCAGTTTAAAACTAATATCAGATGATCATGAATATACTTATTTTATAAATATGTGAATTTTGACAATAATTGATGCAGATATTACTTTGTGGCAGGTATTTGAAAAATGTTGATTTAACATAGAAAGCTATGGGAAAATGGTGATATTTACGGTATCTGGCCACTTTTGGCATGGTGCTGTATCCTAATCAAAAGGATACGACAAGCTATGAACACATATAAAAAGTTTTACTGCTACATTAGACATTGTAAATGACAAAGGTTTTGTTTCCCAAATCAGAAATATGCTATCACTGTTTTATAAATACATGTACATGTATTAATATTCATTGTTTTATATATCAAAGTACTGACATGTTTTGCGTCATACAAAATTTTCATGCGTAAATTTTGACGTAAACAATATAAATTTCCAAATCAAATCACCTAATCATGAAAATAGAAAATTTTAACATTTACACATTAGAAATCACTCTACATATATGAATGTTTTGAAAAAATGTCATTTTATATGAAACATAAAGGGAAGTGTATATATATATGCAGAGCTCAAAGGAAGATGCTTGTGTGATGAGCAAATTGTAAAGTAAAGAAGAAGAATGTGAAGCTTATGTTAAACATAACCATTGTTGCTTTAGTATCTAAGTTATAAAGTACAGCTAAAGTTTATATAACTAGAAAACTTGTAAGCACAGCTGCAGAAATAGATGTCCATATAGTAACTGATTGTTGTGTACCATGTATAATGTACAAACTATGGCCGATATTCCAGTACTATCTTTGGTCTTGTGGAACTCTTTTCACAATCATTGTAATGTCACCAGGCATATAAGTGAAGTGTCATAGATGTTGACACATGCTATGGAGCAATTGCAGTGTGGGTTTTCTGAAGGTGATGCAGGATCCTGGTTTTGCATTTCATCTGAAAGACTCTAGAAGGCAAATAACCTTGTTTATCAAACCAAACTGTCCAGGAACATATAACCATGAACCCTCTGATCTTCACATATCACCATAGACAAGATAAAATAATGAGCTTTCAATCCTCTGTACTCCATTTACCTTATGATGGGATAGCAGTAGCAAAATTCTGGTTATGTCAAAGTTGAATGGCCAATCTGGATTTTCAAGGACAGAAAAATGTGTCAATTAAAATTTTGGTTATCTCAAAGTGATAATGGTGGTCCCCTGAATTTCGTGATAATGAGATCCCACTGTAATTGCCAGAAGCTTGTTAAATCCCACTAGACATTTACAAAACATTCTAAGCATACTCAAGGTTCAATCAGGGTTTTTATTTTTCATGCATCAAAGATATTATGTAAATCATTTATTATGAAAATGTACAAATTCAGAAATATGACGTGAATTTAACATGGACAAAAGGAAAGGAGAGTAAAGAGTCTGATCAAATGATGATATATATACTTCACAGAAGTCCTTATATTTCATATCACACTTTAGATCACATTAAAAATGGCCTATTTTCACTTCAGTAATTCATTAAAGACCCACCTATAAAGATATCAGCTGATTAGAATACACGAAGAAAAACATTTAACAGATCATAAACCATTTACCTCAGCTCATAAATTATATCACCATGAACCTTACCTCAGATATTTCATTAGTTGCGATTGCAAATGTTTACCTATGATCCACCTGCTTATGATGACAGGAATCATTAATATTAACAAACACCTGTTTGGGTGGTGAAATATATTTAATTATAACTATAGGAAACTTGATGAGATTGACAAGGAAGTATACAAATCTGAGTCTGATCCACAAATATAAATACACACATTTTCATCCCTCTGTTCATATAATCCAAACTTGGCAAATGTGATTAGACTAGGTAGTATACAATTGCTTATGTTTTTCACTTTTTATTTATTTACAATATTTCAACATTTTCTTGTAATTACTGAGTGCGTAGAACATTCACCTTACATTCAGAATCCAGCCATGGTATAACTGGGACTTCACAAAATTTAAGGTAATGAGAGTATAGTCTGTTTGCTTGATCTTCATGAAAATGTGGTTTCATCAAATTTCTTAAATTTCACCTCACCATAAAATTATCATTAGGGCATGAGTTATCTTTCCTCTGGCTGGTCAATACACCAATGGACAGACACCACCAAATATTTTCCCATAGGCATCAATGCTAATTTACAAAACTTCAGGTCGGTATCATTCACATGTTTATTAAATGTGGGTCAAATCAGTACCCTGTGCTTAAAGATCAATATTTTTGATAACAAAATATGCAATCAAAAGTTTAGGTTGCCGTTACATTTCTACTTCAAATTTTCACTTGTTTACAACTAGTAGTATTCTGCACCAAAGGAAAATATTTATTTTCATCAGACCCCTCCCTTTAAATTTTCAACAGTCAACCCTAAAATTTGCAAAGTACTACTAATATTCATGTATCTTTTTTATCACCTTAATTTCACTTATTAATGGCAAAACTGATTTTTTCATTTAATGACCAATCAGATCCCTGGGCTCATTTTACCTTCTGCACAACTTTGGGTGTCCAAAATGTCTGCGCCCATGTTGTAAATAAAGCAGGTGTTTTTCCTGTTGATGTATTACAGTACTGAGTACAAATAATGTCTAGTTGCTACCTAGAAATAGCCAAAACCAACCACAGAATATTATATTTACCACACAGTACCAGTAGATAAAAGTAGAACAGGGAACTAGACCAATACACAGAACATGACATCAGGGTGCTTTGTCAGGTTAGAATGACATCATGGTGTCACCACTGGCATCAGCAAAATCAGACATGTATACTGACCTATCATAATCACTGATACAGTGAAACCTATCTTGAAAGACCATCCCATCTGTCACTCATACAGTGAAACCTATCTTAGACCATCCAATCTGCCACTGATACAGTGAAACCTGTCTTGAAAGCTTATCCCATGTCACTGATACAGTGAAACCTGTCTTGACTGACCATCCCATTTGCCACTGATACAGTGAAACATGTCTTACACCATTCCATCTGTCATTGAAACAGTGAAACCTGTCATAGACCATCCCATCCGCCACTGATGCAGTAAAACCTGTCTTAGACCAACCTATCTGTCATTGATAGTGAAACCTGTCTTAGACCACCCAACTTGCCACTGATACAGTAAAACCTAATTTGACTGACCATCCCATCTGCCACTGATACAATGAAACCTGTCTTAGACCAACCAATCTGTCACTGATACAGTGAAACTTGTCTTGACTGACCACCCCATCTGTCACTGATACTGTGAAACCTGTTTTGAGAGACAATCCCATCTGTCACTTATACAGTGAAACCTGTCTTAGACCATCCCATCTGTCACTGATACAGTGAAACCTGTCTTAGACCACCCCATCTGTCACTGATACAGTGAAACCTGTCTTAGACCATCCCATCTGTCACTGATACAGTGAAACCTGTCTTAGACCACCCCATCTGTCACTGATACAATGAAATCTGTCTTGTCTGACTGCCCATCTGTCACTGATACAGTGAAATCTGTCTTGTCGGACTGCCCATCTGTCACTGATACAGTGAAACCTGTCTTGACAGACCACCCCATTTGTCTTTGATACAGTGAAACCTGTTTTGACAGACCACTCCATTTGTCACTGATAAAGTGAAACCTGTCTTGACAGACCACCCCATTTGTCACTGATAAAGTGAAACCTGTCTTGACAGACCATCCCATCTGTCACTGATATGTGGTTTCCTATGACAGGTGCTCTCTCTGCAAAGTTTTATTAAAAGGATTATTTAACCACTTGGTTTCAGTGATGTGGTCTCAAAAGACAGGTGGTCTTTCATGAGAGTACTGGTCTCTCAAGGTTGTTTTCTTCCTGTCTCTTCAGAAATAACAAAAATCTAATAACACAATTATATATTAGAAAAGGTTGCTGTTGAATTTCATGAAGATGTATATTCACCTGCTTACACACTGAATGACAATTTCTCAGATGATAAATCCTAATTCTGACTGATTTCAAGGTCAGTAATGATATACACATGAGTCTAGGTGTTAAGATATATATAACATCAGTGATATATCACATCACAGCCAAAGTAATTGCTCAGTAAAAACAAATTGTTTACATATCTCGTATGTGACATAGGTGTGTCAAGACTCATAGGCACCACAATATTTCATCATATATCAGATATCTCACAACATGAATCTAGAACAGGAATCTAGAGCAATCATGCTTTGATACTTGAGACAGAATTAGTTTTTATTTCTTTTGGCTCTTTCTTTTAAAATGATTTTTTTGTCTAAAGTTTATGTAAAAACACAAACTTTCAGCAAATTTATAGATATTCATGTAATTTTTTAAACACACATCTTATTAAATATATATTTTTTCATGGAGGTTTTCACTCAGCAAATGGAACTGCAGGGTCAATATAAATAAGAATACACACCCAATCCTTCCAGTGAAATACAATACAGTTGAGTAAAATAAGAGAAATGTAACAAAATTATAGTTACCATAACAACCAGGCTGATGCTAAAACTTGAATATAAATAAGTTTGGTTATCTCATGAACAGTACTTCAGTTCTATATCTACCACAATGCAAGAGTCCTAAAGAGTCTAATGATTTCTGGGGCCGATCACACAATTTTAAGTACGCACTTTTTTGTATTTGATAATGAAGCCTTCCATCTTCCTGAGAGACTTCCAAATCCTATAACAAGAGGCATAAGAGGGTCTCAATTGCTCACCTGAGAACCATCTACAAATATGTAAAGAAGACCAAGAAGAATATATACATGTCGGCTGATCTGGCCAAGAAACATAAATATTACTGTTTTAAGAAATTCATAAATAATTCTAGAAATCAAATTTAGGCAAAATTTTGGCACAAAATCATTTCTTCACCTTTATACAATTAAAACACCTAAATATAATTGTGAATGCAAGGGGAGATAATTAAGGACATGAAAATGAAATGACCTCAAAAACACGTCAAAAATTAACATTCTGAATTCTAGGAAAAGTACAAACTTGAGTCATACATCCTTGTAGTTCATTCAGAAACAATCCATTTTTCAATTCATATAGCAGTTCTGGAGAAGAAGATTTCTAAAGAGGGATACCTTTTGGGACCTATTCTGCATCGCCTTGGCTCCACTCCCGGGCCAATCTGGCTGAAATCTACAAACTTGGTAAAAGGACCTTGAGCACATGTTTCCTGTCAAGTTTCATCAAAATTCCTTTAGTAGTTTTGAAACAAAAGCTTATAGTGTGAAAATGCACCAAATCCCCTCTTTTTTGCAGTCTTAAAAACTTATAAAAAATTCTAAAATTGAATTTAGGAAAAAGTTTTACACAAAAGTATTTCTTCAACTAATTACATGTAGTGGTTCTGGAGAAGAAAATTTGTAAAGAGGGTGCTTTTTGGGACTTATTCTGCCCCACCCTGGATCCATCCCTGGGCCAATCTGGCTGAAAACTTGGTAAAAGGACCTTGAGCACTTGCTTCCTGTAAAGTTTTTTTTTTCAAAATTCCTTCAGCAGTTTTGAAACAAAAGCTGTTAATGTGAAAAGTGCACCCCACTCTTTTTTTGCAGTCTTAAAAAATTCATAAAAATTCTAGAAATGACATTTTGGCAAAATTCTTGTACAGAAACATTTCTTCACCTGATTAAGTAAAACACTTTAAATGAATGCATCAAAGTGAATGCAGGGAGAGATAATTGAGAAAATCATTCAAAAATGAATGAAAATGATAAAGTCTGAAAAGACCTAAAAAATGCGTCAAAAATTAATATTCTGATATTTATGAAAAATACAAACTTGAATCATACATCCATGTAGATCACTCAGAAACAATCTGTTTTTGAAATCATGCAGCAGTTCTTAAGAAGAAGATTTTTAAAGAGGGATACCTTTTGGGACCTATTCTGTCCCGCCCTGGATCTACCCCTGGGCCAATCTGGCTGAAAACTAAAAACTTGGTAAACGACTTTGGGCACTTGTTTCCCGTCAAGTTTTGTCAAAATCTCTTCAGTGGTTTCAGAGAAGAAGTTGAAAATATGAAAAGTTTACTGACGCATGCTGGACACTGGAAGACAGATGGGGATTGATCACAATAGCTCACTTAAGCCTTTGGCTCAGGTGACCTAAAACTGGATTAAGATCTGCAAAGCACTTTTTCACTAAGATGTCATTTACGTGAAGATTTTAAAGATAACAAACCAACAAACAGACAGCACTAAATGAGGAGACTGATAGCCGGAGGTCATTATGAGTTGTTAGGTTCAAAAGTACCGTGGATGCATTAAATGTACTGGGTATTGTACAATATATTTACATTTATGTACAATATGTTGTCAAAATTTGAATTTATGACTTAGATCAAACTCTTAATCAAGCTATAAGCCTATACCAGTTTTGAGGTGTTATTTTAATATCATTATGATGATGTAACTGAAGACTAAATACACAAAGAATACTACTTGACTAAAATACTGTCAATGTATTTAAATGTTTCCGTGGTAAACATATAAACTGGAAACCATTTTTTACAGTGGTTACTCTTAGACAGATTTTGCTATACATTTAGATTTATTATTTGGCCTTGTATGATACCACTTTCTCTTTAAAATGCATCTTTATGTGAATTGGAGCTCAAATGATGAAAATAATTGACAGAAATGACCGTCTTGAGCATTATAACTTAAGTTATCCATGACATTGTCCTTCCATGTAAAAAGATTGAGATTCTTTGAGTAAATAACATAAATAATGGATGTCTGCCTTCCTGGAGAAGCTATTTGAGTTAGTTACCTACAGAGAAAGCATGCTACAAGTTTGACAAGAAATGACAGTAGATAAAATTAGAAGACATTATATTCCAGCAAAGAAAACAAAATCATATAAATACAAAATAAACCACATTCTACAAAACTATTACAATATCTTACTAAAATATTTCAGAATGTATCAAACAGATATGCAATTGTATATATAGTCTTTGTCAGATCACTGGTTTTTGTTAGATCACTAGTCTTTATCGGATCACTAGTCATTATCAGATCAATAGTCTTCATTAGATCAGTGTTCATCAGGTCAGATCACTAGTTTTTGTTAGAGCACTTGTCTTTATCAGATCACTAGTTTTTGTCAGATCACTAGTCTTTGTCAGATCACTAGTTTTTGTTAGAGCACTTGTATTCATTAGATCACAAGTCTTCATCAGATCAGTCTTTATCAGATCACTATACTTTGTCAGATCACTAGTCTTTGTCAGATCATAGTCTTTATCAGATCACTGGTCTTCACTAAATAAGTGTTAATCAGATCACTTGTCTTTGTCAGATCACTAGTTTTTGTCAGATCACTAGTCTTTGTCAGATCACTAGTTTTTGTTAGAGCACTTGTATTCATTAGATCACAAGTCTTCATCAGATCAGTCTTTATCAGATCACTAGACTTTGTCAGATCACTAGTCTTTGTCAGATCATAGTCTTTGTCAGATCACTAGTCTTTGTCAGATCATAGTCTTTATCAGATCACTAGTCTATATCAGATCCTTTATCAGATCAATCTTTATCAGATCACTGGTCCTTGTCAGATAACTAGTCTTTATCAGATCACTTGTCTTAATCAGATAACTAGTCTTTATTACATCAAAAGTCTTCATTAGATCATAGTCATTATCAGATCACTTGTCTTTATCAGATCACTAGCCTTAATCAGATTGTAGTCTTTATCAGATCACTAGTATTTACCAAATCACCAATCTTTGTCAGATCACTAGTCTTCATTAGATCATAATCTTTATCAGATAACTGGACTTTATCAGAACACTAGTCTTTGTCCGATTGCTAGTCTTTGTTAGAGCACTAGTCTTTATCAGATCACAAGTCCCTGTCCGATTGCTAGTCTTTATTAGAGCACTAGTCTTTATCAGATCATTAGTCTCTGTCAGATCGCTAGTTTTTCTCAGAACACTAGTCTTGATCAGATCACTAGTTTTTCTCAGAGCACTAGTCTTCATCAGTCTTTATCAGATCATAGTCTTTATTGGATCACTAGTTTTTTCAGAGCACTAGTCTTTATCAGATCATTAGTCTCTGTCAGATCGCTAGTTTTTCTCAGAACACTAGTCTTGATCAGATCACTAGTTTTTATCAGAGCACTAGTCCTTATCAGTCTTTATCTGATGATAGTCTTTATTGGATCACTAGTTTTTTCAGAGCACTAGTCTTTATAAGATCATTAGTCTTTATTTGATCATAATCTTTATCAGATCACTAGTTTTTATCAAATCACTAGTCTTTATCTGATCACTAGTTTTTATCAGATTATTACTTTTTATCAGATTAATATGTTATACAAAGCTTTACAATGTTAGGAAAATAAGAATAAAGTTCACAATAACCATCATCTGTAGACATATCAAATAGATCATAATAAGAAATCCAACATACCTTCATTTTTAAGAATATGTGTAAATGATTGTAAGGAACACACATGTTCAGAATATGTTTCATGTGTCAATCACAAACATGTGTTTCTGAATACTGTGTTAAATGAATTTCTGTATTAATGTTAAAATGCTGTTTGTTAAATATATTAATTTTTAGTAAAAGAAGAAAAACATCACCTTTGATCCATCATAATGACTGACTTTTATATGTCAATGTAATCAAAATGGCTGTGAATTAGTTTTATATTAATTTTCAGCATAAAGTTGACACAAATCTTCATTGATATAAAATTAGATATTTGAATGTTTGATATCTGTTAGTGTGATGTGACACACAAAAATGATCCTGTCTGACTTTACTATATCTTCAAATTCTCTTTACCCACAAATACAATACAAATATATTCATCATGTTATTATTTGTACTGACAATGATTTTAATTTTGTTTAGCGTCATCCCCATACGTTTCAGTTTTGACTAATCATAGATGTTATTCAAACGTTTGCACACACACACACACACATACACACACACATGCACGCACACACACACACATGCACTCAGGCATGTACAACAACACACACATTACATACAACACATTATTTTTTTCTATAATTGAGGTTGTATCCTTTCTTATATCATAATCAAATGTTCATAACTTATAAACACTCGTTTATGTGACATACTCAACTTTTTGTAGCACAATTGAATTATGTTATTACTAGTTTTCCTGTACCAGAATTACTTGATTATAAAGCATAAATAATAAATATTCCTACCCAACTAAAATCAAATTTATGTTGCTATCATGGCTAATTCTCTGTACAGACATCATAATTATAATGATAGTACAATGGAACCTGTCTTGAGAGACCACCTCATTTCATCTGCCATCATGATGGGGTCTTTCAAGACAGGTGGTTTCTTAAGAAAGGTCACAACAAAAGCATCATTTGACAAAAAGGTTTTCCAAATATGGTCTCTCAAGAGAGTGGTCTCTTAAGACAGGTTCTACTGTACTATCATCCAACTAAGATAATACAGTGAAACCTGTATATAGGGGCCACCCAAGGGACCAGAAAATATTGACCTTTATGAGCAGGTAATCCTTTTACACAGGTTCAATTTAGTTGAAGTATGCAGTCAAGGGACTTGAAAAAACTAACTGTATAAACAGGTAAACCTTATATAGAGTTGGCTGCTATAGCAGGGTTTACTGTATTTGGTAAAAGGATTTGTGAAAGGCAAAGCATATTGCTACCATGTGTTAATTTCTAATGGGAAATTTTGAAAATGTTAGGATATAAGCTTGAAAATTTAAGATAAAATTTTAAGATATTAAGCTTAAATCTTTAGATAACATTTCTAAATTTTGAGATACAAACATTTACAAATTGTAGCAATACACTTCTGTATAATTCTATGACCTTGACATTAGTTATTTCAAGTAATATCGTCCACACATAGATGTACATGTGAACACTTTCACACTAAAATATCTTATAAGATAACAAAATAATAAAAAAGATTTCCTTTAATATATATCTGATAAATCATTGACAAATTTCTTAAACTATCTTAATCGGAAGACATAATCTCAGTATTGCTATATTATTTGTAAATAATCAATCAACAAGCAAGTTTCCGACAAACTTGACCTCATAAATTCATTTTTCAATTCAACAGAGAAAGAATAATAGTAACAAAATGCTGATACAGTAAAAATTGAAATATGTAATAAAAAAAAATCTAAGACCCCATAAAGACATACATACTTCTACACACAGATCCAGATAAGTAGCATTGCCATGGTAACTTCATCTTCATTGTCATCTACAAAATATAAATAATTCTGAATTTGACAAATTTCAGATGAAAAACAGCATGGTGAAATTGATGACTTCACAATAATGATACAACGTACCTTAATAAGATAAAATTTCTCACATTCCAAAATACAAAGAAAAATAAGCATATTGAAAACTTTCTATGATGACAAAGAGTATGTACATGTATATGCTTATCTGGTTTTGATGGTTAATCAAGAAGTTGAAGAATTTCCAGTCAATTATTAGATATATCTGATATAATATACAGTGAAAACCCTATTACACTAAAATCCTACCTTATTTTTCATGGTTCTCGTATATCTACATGTAGTTTAGAACAATAAGATAGAGGTCTTTAATTGGCATTACAATTATAAGACATGTCTATTGATACTTTACATTTTATATACACATTCTATATAGAATCAATTACACAAACAACATTTTTCGATACACTTAAACGATTAAATCTCTTGTTATATTTTGAATACTTCAATCTGTATCGGAGCCTCCGTGGCCGATCAGTTAGAGCATGAACTTTCTCACTTCCAGTTAGCGTAGGTTCGAGCCCCAATGGAACCTAAGCTGATTTTAGAGAGAAACTTTGTCAGCTTACACACACACACACACACACACAGGGTTAATAGACCCTTATGATTCATTTTATAGCTTCTCTTATTTAAGTGACAACATGGATTTCATCTGAAGACTCTGAAGTACAGTTCATACATGTACTTAACTCTCCTTTTTATTGTTTAATATATACTGGATGTGAGTGACATTATGGTGAAAAATAACAGTTTTTACATTGGGAATGGGACCTTTTAATGGTCCTGCATGTTGATGATATTATGTATATATATATAACACAGGTATGTGTGTTACCTTCACTTTGTACTTTTGAGATATCTTTCAGTATCTTGAAATATGTATGAATAGAACAAAGATCCCTGGGGTTTCTTCTATTGACATTATCACAGAAAAGTTGTAAAATCACCATTCATTATGACAAATCATTGTCTTCAAATCATTCATTAACCTTCAAATGTTAAAGAGTTCCTTTGTTACAATGATGGTTTGCAATGATACAATTGAAATAAGAAATGCAAAACCCCATTTACAGGGGAGGAATCTGTCGCCTAAAATTTATGTGAAATGTAAGGTGATAGGCTAAATGGGTTGCACAATACTGAGTAATCAGTTTAACACAATACCATAGATATGCACACAAATTATAACAATGCACACCGCCTACATTTACTCCCAAGATTAATTTCTTGTAGAATCTTTAGAAACCCACCTATATGGGTTCTTATTTCATTTGAATTTGACTGTGAACTTGCAGCGGGTGTGACCGGTCACCAGGGGATACTTAATCCTTGATGGCATTGATCCAACGTCTCGATTTCTGGAGGTCTATGTTTGCCCAATATTCACCAGATATGTACATGTATCCTGGACATCCTGAAAATTTATACTTTGGCTTCTGTGATTATTATAATTTTATTATTTTTTATGTTACAAATATTGGAAATATCTTAAAATAACAGTTGGTTCTGACAGTATGAGTTACTGGTAATTGTTGAACACTTTTTGTATGCTACATGTAAAAAAAAAATACACAAAGTAATGTGACACACCACTCAGAACCTGGAAAAAGAAACCTTTCACTCTAATTTTTTTTACTTTTGCTTTTCACTATCTTGCAGTAACTACCATTGCTTGGAGAATGAACAATAACAAACTTACTCAGTGCTTAGTGAAGGAACACTGACTAACTGTGCTTAGTGAAGGAACAGTGACTAACTGTGCTTAGTGAAGGAACAGTGACTAACTGTGCTTAGTGAAGAAACAGTGACTAACTGTACTTGGTAATGGAACAGTGACTACCTGTGCTTGGTGATGGAACAGTGACTACCTTTGCTATGTGATGAAACAGTGACTACCTGTGCTTGGTGATGGAACAGTGACTACCTGTGCTTGGTGATGGAACAGTGACTACCTTTGCTAGGTGATGAAACAGTGACTACCTGTGCTTGGTGATGGAACAGTGACTACCTGTGCTTGATGATGGAACAGTGACTACCTGTGCTTGGTGATGGAACAGTGACTACCTGTGCTTGGTGATGGAACTGTGAAGGAACAGTAACTATTTGTGCTTGGTGAAAGAACACTAACTACCAGAGCTTGTAGATAGAACAGTAAGTACCTGTGCTTAGTGAAGGAACAGTGACTATGAGTATCTGTGCTTGGTATAGGAACAGTAACTAACTGCTTGGTATAGGAATAGTAACTATGTTTGGTAAAGGAACAGTAACATACTAACTGGAGGAGGAGCAATCAACACCTTTGCTTGGTGTAGGAACAGTAACTATATGTGAATTGGAATGAAAAGTAACTATCTGTGCTTGGTGAGGAAAAAGTAATTACTTGTGCTTGGAGAAGGAAAAGTAACTATATGTGCTTGGTGAAGGGATGGTAACATACTATGCTTGGTGAAGGAACAGTAACTATCTGTGTTTGGATAAGGGAACAATACTACATGTGCTTGGTGAAGGAACTGTGACTAACTGCTTGGTGATAGAACAGTAACTACCTGTACTAGGTGAAGGAACAGTAACTACTTGTGCTTGAAGAAGAAACAACAACAACTTGTGCTTGAAGAAGGAACAGCAACTACTTATGCTTGAAGAAGGAACAGCAACTACTTGTGCTTGAAGAAGGAACAGCAACAACTTGTGCTTGAAGAAGGAATAACAACTACTTGTGCTTGAAGAAGGAACAATAACTATTTGTGCTTGTAGATGGAACAGTAACTAACTATGCTTGGTGAAGGAACAGTTAAACATTTTTGTGGTGAAAGTCACTACATGTATCTGTGCTTTGCTTGTCAAATTCTTTAACTGTTGGATAAATCTAACAATTTGTTTATTTATGCCAAAAAGAGACTAATAAGGGGTAGCAATTACTTAGAATCATATACTTTGTACATCATTTCAATAAAATGATAAAGTCATATACTTTATCTAGATGCCCTTGAATTAATCCATTTTGTTTATTTGATAAAGTCTGTATGTCATACATGGATTTTTCACCCTATCATATGGGGCTGATATAAGGCCACATTCCCAATGCAAAAACAATGCATTTTCCCCAATTTGAGTGAAAATTTCACAAATGAGTTCAAATGACAATGAATTAAAATGACAATGAGATCTTGTATTTCCATATAGTTTTGTGTATTTCTAGACTTCCCAATTTCAATAAAATGTTGCTAAAATTACCAATTCAAAAGGTCCAGTCTCTATTCCCAAAAGAGTGTAAAAATCTGTCTCACTTATTTTTTTTTTTTTTTTGATAGCCCATAAACAAAATCTTTCAACAGTAAGTAAAGCAAATTTTAATCATGCAGTGTTTGTGCCCCCGGGCCTTCCCCCATGATCACCTGGAATGAGAGCATGAACAGCAAAACAAGTGAACTTTTATCCAACTGAAATGAAATTTGAATTATCTATGTAACTGCTATTGATTTTTTTATTACATAAATAAAATGAGCTCAAAACTAAAAAAAAAGTTAAATCATTGCAATGGCATGAATTTCTTTATTTGAAAACAATACTTACAGTTACATGTAAAACTGATATGTTGATTCAGGTAATTAAACAATTATGTTGTTATACTAATAGCCAATAGCCATTTAAACAGATTTCATCACTAAAATGAAATTAAGCAGTTATGCATTTGAAATTGTAACGTGGATGTATTGTTTGTTGATATAGTATGGTTGTACACTGTTTAGTAACCAATGATGCAGAAATGACAACTTGCCACCACTGCAGAGCTATATAACCGTAGGTGTTGGCAGTCAAAACTCATTCTATACCAGAAATGGAAACATAAATGATTTCTGGCTTTGGAGAGTATCAAATAAATTAAATGACAATTTTTAATGAAACTTTTTGACAAATGAATAGAACTTGAATGACTTGATAGTGAGTTCTGACTTTGAACCTGGAAATGAAACCTATAATTAACAATACATGAGCTCATTCTTCAAATCTCACATGAGGTCATGATATTATATCAAATACTTACTGTCTAATCCCCAAGCAAGGAATCAGTGTTTCAAAAAGCAAATTTTGAGTCATTATTAAAATTTCAGAGACCCTGAACTTTTAAATATGACGTACCTTCTACCAATGTAACATTCCAATATTTCATCCTTTAGTGAGATATCATTAAGTGGCCTGACATATTAGTATTTCATACTCTGGAAAGAAATCATCTTATCTTATTACCTGTCAGAAATTCTCTTACCTCATCCTCTAGAAAGAATTTCTCATATATCCTTCCCTAGTGAGAATTTTTCTTATATCATTCTCAAGTGAGAAATCCTCATATCTCATTACCTCATGAGAATTCTTATTTCTCATTACCTTGTGAGAAATATTTATATTATCGTCCTCTGGGAAAAAAATCTTGTATATGATTTCATAGTGAGAAATTATTATATAGATTTCTCACATTTATATAGATTCCTCAAATTTATACAGATCTTTTATATTTACATAACATTCTCACATTCATATAGATTTCTAATATCTATTGAGATTTCTACTTATAAGGATTTCTCACATTTATACATATTTTTATACTTATAAGGATTTCTCACATTTATAAATTTTTCACATCTATATACATTCTCACATTTGTATAGATATCTTACAAGTTTTAGGAATTTTTCACATTTGTACAGATTTTATATCTACGTGTATAGATTCCTTACATTTATTTAAATTTCTTTCATTTATAGAGATTTTTAACATTTTTATAGATTTTTCACATTTATGTAGATTTTCACATTAATATAGATTCCCCACATATGTAAAGAGAATTTTAACATCTATATAGACCAATATTCTTGTAAAAGGCATAAATATTATACAGTCACAATTCATACAAAAACATCTAGAAGTCTTCAGGTTAAATAAACCGTTTACAACTCTGTCAGCCCTCAGTTGGAAAAAACATCTGTTATAAATAACATATAAGTAAGGCGTTATTGAAAAGATATTAGCATTACAACAATATATTCCAAATTATGTACATGTAAACTATCTTAAATGTTAAAAACCCTAATTCTCAAAAATTAAGAATACAAATACGATTTGCTTAAAAAAAATTACAAGAATTTGTCATATACGAAATCACCAGAGAAAATGTATAAATGAATGCTTTTTCTTTTTAAAAGACGTCTCCTTTTCGAACCTCCCAATTCGAAAATATTTGGATATCTAGGATCACAGCAATAATTGTATATCAAACAAACCTTTGATACCAAAAACTTAATTTCAATTTAAATTAAATCTCTTAATCAAAACATTTAGGTAAATACTAAAGACCACATGTAATTCCACATATCTGTTCATCTTTTCTTCTCTCATGAATAAGCAAATTTAACAATAGGTGAAAATGTCAGGTAAATTCTTCTGTTAAAGACATAAACAAAACAAGCTAATGCAAATCTTTTGTATTTTCAATTTACCAACGACAATTCTTTAGCATACACAGAAAAAGCCTCAGGTGAGCTAATCCCAATAAACCAGGTCCCTTTTAAATTTTGGTGATAATAAAAACTATCCTTAATTTGGAGAGTCGTAAACTGAATCACACAATTGTGGGCTTTACAATGTAGAACTATGCAATGACTAGACTGCTAAAAGGGTAATTTTAAGTGAAATAGACATGACGGATATTGACAGTCAGCTGTAATTTACACATATAATAACATTTACAAGATTATAGGATAAAATGGATAGAACCAGGTGATGAACTGTTTGCACCATGTTGTAATTCATTATCAATTAGCAGCCTACAAGAGACACCAATTGAGACCCACTGGGGCGGGTTAATGCTAACAAACTTGTTTCATCAGCAAATCCCAAATGACTGACACCATCTTTCAGATAACAGATAATTCTGTTAAGATCAATGAAAGACATTTTAATTCTAGTACAAGTTCCATTAGAGCTTTATACATTGTCTTATAAGGTTTGTCTTACAGCATGATGAGACAAGGAAGGGTAGGGACAACAAAGGCTAGGAAATTGTGATAAGATAATTGATAAGGTATCCAAATTGATATTCACAAAAAGAGTTCAAGTTTTCTGTCCACTTGTTCAGATGAAGTTTTAGTTCTGCATATAATGCCTCAGTCTCTTGATAAGAAATAATGGCTATTCTCAACATGTATTTCATGGCAAAATAGTACATCAAAGTTTACTTAGGACAAAACACAAATATTTTTAAACTGAATTAATTTTGTGAAGATTATACTGGCAGAGATGTCTAGAAATATGGAACCACTGTTCATCCATAAATTTGTGAATATTTCTAGACTGATATCTTTTCTGATTATGCTTATTTTTGTGATGCTAAGAAAGAAAGTTTATTCTTGTATAAAAAGAAGGATTGACAGGCCGACTTACACCTATGACTTGAGGTCAATTTAAAATCATGATGACAACACTACTCCATAACAAATCATACCAGGTAGCTGGAGTTAATATATATCACACCCTAAAAATAATGGAATCTACTACACATCAATAGTATACAGTCTAGTCCATTTGTAAATTTAGGGGTGAACATGTTACAGGATTAACAATTTAAATATCACCTTCAACAGTCACTTTTAGGTTATTTCTACTGTATACATTTTATACAATGGTCCTACAATCACATAATCAATTATCTGATATCAAAGTATTTGTCATTCCGTTCCTGATCATGCAGCTTCAAACAATTTCGCTGTCTATTGGCACACCAGACGGAGGAGGACTGGAGACAAATCACAGTTTGAAATTTGTGAAATAAAACATCTCCAACAGCTAATTGAAACTATTTCTTTAAATCTATTGGAATTCAAATGACAAAACTCTGTTTCTAGTCCATCACAGGCTTGAATGAGTTGTTTAATCAAGACCAGAAGCCAACACTTTCAAAATATTCTGATCAAATTATCCTTTATTTATCAAACAAATTTAACACTTTAAACCGAAGCATAGTAAAATAATGTTAATAATCTAAAGAGAACATGCTGTTTTGTCATATATAACCGTCAGATATACCCACTCATTTCTCAGCAGAAACTAATATGAATTAAATTTACATTTAGGACATCCATCACTTGCCGTATTTAAGATCTCTACAGGTATATTTCATTTTAAGTAACATCAACGACAATACAAAAAATTTGTGATATCTTCTAAATGTTCACAGCTAGAATGATACATGGAGTTTAAAGTTGCTTTTACTGCTGTTTTATCAATTGACAAGAGGTCAAGTATGCCCGAGGACATACACTTAATCTTTTTAAATATGGTACAGACTTCATATTGGTGACACAAAGTGTTTGTGACTATCTCAAACATGAAATATGATATTTGTCGAAGTATGATTTAAATCCAAAAATATTATAATCAATGATATACATGTATATGAAATTGAACATAATCAACATTATTAAATGCTGATGATGACGGGTGACATCAACCTGCACATGATGTTGTATCTTTCAAATTTGTTATATGTGAGGGATAATAATATATAGTTAATTACCAAACTATAAAGACAAAAAATTAGTTGATTACTGATACATGTATGTAGATACTTAATACGGTTGATTACTAATATGTAATAGTTACGAGTTGATTACTGATACATGTATACATGTCAATACTTACTACAGTGTATTACTGACATGTAATACTTACTATAGTTGATACAAATGTATGTAATACTACAGTTATTTACTAAGCCAGGCCGGCATACATCTTTATATGAAACAAATTGTCATACACCACATTTTTGTATGACGTCACTTTATACAATGTCACATTTTTATATGACAACACATTTTCATAAGATGTCACATTTATATATAAACATCACATTTTATATGACATCCCATTTCTATTATGTCACACTTTTATATGATATCATCATTTGTAATCATTCAATATTATATACATAAAACCAAAGTTATAATGCTCAAGACGATATCGTTTCTGTCAATTAGACTTCATTAGTTGACCTCCAATTTGAAAACTATGTGTTTTTTCGAAAGATAAAATGGTATCATACAAGGCCAAATAATATTTCTAAAAGTATAGCCGAAATCCGTCTTAGAGTAACCAATGTAAGAAAATGACTACCTTAGCTTTAGAAAATTTTCAAATTTAAATGGTGTTATCAGTGCCAAATATTACTTTAGTATAAAATGAACAGCTGGTACCGAAATACCAGGTAATAGGTCTATGTATACCCTCGGGGACTCAAATGGTCCACCAGCAGTGGCAACGACCTAGTGGTTATAAATATTATAAACATAATACCAAAGTTATAATGCTCAAGACGAAATCGTTTCTGTCAATTACTCTTCATCAGTTGAGCTCCAATTTGAAAACTATGTGTTTTTTCTAAAGATAAAATGGTATCATACAAGGCCAAATAATATTTCTAAAAGTATAGCCGAAATCCGTCTAAGAGTACCCAATGTAAAAAGATGACTATCTTAGCTTTAGAAAAAATCGATCAATGAATCAGATCTATGAAAAGGTTTGTGTTGTGATTGGAAGAAAAAAAAAAAATTCTACTGAATGTTGTGTGTTATGATGGAGAGAACAATTCACTTTGTGTTCATCAACATAAAAATTATATACAATTACAAGGGTTACTAATTCTTTTTTAAGATGTGACACAAGACAGATTCTTTTCTTATATCTTTTTAACTTTCATCTTTTACATCTGACTATCAGGAGGCATGACTTATAAAAATATCAAATGTTCAAATATATTTGTGAAAGGGTAAGTTGATGTGCCAAATTCATTTTATCGAGAAAAAATGTTGGAATCTATGTGCAGCTGCATGTTACATTTTATCACAGCATAACAACAAAGACAGGTTCTATGATCTAAATATCTATAAATATCTATTTTTGCAGATAATTCTTTACCAGTAATACTGCATATTCATGCTAATGTTGAAATCTAGTCTTTAAAACAATTGACCTTAATGCCACCTCTAAACATGTGATCTGTGAGTTTAAGATATAAAATAAACATGAGAGAATGCAGATGCAGGTGGAGGTACATCTTCGTGTGTAGATGAGACTTTATTTTGTCATAAATCCTGCAAATATCTCACTGAAATATGAACAAATTTGTGTAATATATCACAACTTTTTATATGCACTGTAGATGTACATAGGGCTTGACTTTGTCATAAACACTTCAAGATCTCTATCAATATGGACAAAACTATGGAATGTATGATGGTACTATCACACAACTGGGAATCACTTGGTGACTTAAGACAATACAGACCACTGTGTCCTGAATAATTCTAAATATACAGTACAAAAGACTTGAATGTGTCTAAATTTCTGTCAGTTATAAAATTAATGTCTATGTAACAAGGCTATACATGTATATATACTGTACGTTGGACCTACAAAACACATCATCACAAACATTTTTCTATCCTGACAGAAAAATACCTGAACATCTGAAACATATTTCAGTTTTGACAGAAAATCACCAGCATATGAAACATATTTCAGTCCTGACAGAAAATCATAATATCGGAAACATATTTCAGTCATGGGTAACAGAAAAGCATCACATATGAGACATATTTCAGTTTTGGCAGAAAAGCATCACATCTGAAAAATATTTCAGTTTTGACAAAATCATCATTACATCTGAGACATAATTCAGTGCCAAATAATGAAAGATGACACTCATTATAAGCCAGTTACATATAAATGTTTGTCTGGAAAAATATGATACAAGTCAATTCATGCCATTTACATACTTTATAAAAAGATAACCTAATAGATCCATTTCAGCAGGAAAATTCAATTTACATATATGTAAGGTTTTAATTACTAACTTATCAATTTATTGACAAAACAGCTGATATTTTTATCATGGGTCACATGAATGTGATTTTGAATGAAATAAATAAAAACTTGAGTGATGATAACATCAGGTATGCCCCAATGAATACTTTCATGTGGTTTTATCACTAAAGAGTTTCATTACATCATTCTGTGGTGGATTTTTCCATCCCTATTTTAGTCAAATTAGATTTTCTATTTTAGATGGATCCATTCTGACTTGTAATTCCTCTATTCCTTCACATTAAAAGAACATTATATTGCAATTATGTAAACCACTACCAACGTGAAAATTATTTTTACAAGTTTTATATCATATTTTTAATAATTGTGTATAAAATACCTGTTCAGCTTGGTAGAGACATTTTCTCTGGAGTTAATTGTCCTGTTTATTCAGTCACAGGTGACTGAGATTCCTATTAAAATCAATTTCATCACTATAAATAATTCAAATATGTGATAAAAAAATTTTACATCACAAAACGAGCAGAGAAGATAAAACAATTTTATGAGAGTTTATTAATTTTGAATACCGGTAATGTGTGCACGGAGGTGAGATGAAACTATATAAATTAGTATGATTTACACCCATGTACACAGTTAGTGCATCAGCCAATCAGGACTGAGTAAATTTAACTCAAAACAAAGTTTGTCAACCCAAATCACCACAAAACTTGTATATCAAGATTATCATTAAAATGCTAATGTACAACATATATGAGGACAAACTATTAAATAATGCTTTGTTACAGATAGATATTAGTACTGGCATTACACAAACACAATTTACGGAGTCCTCGGATGACAAGGTCAAACATAGTTAGATGTATAAGAAAAAATATGGCTTCATTTATGTAAATTTTGTGTAAAACCTATAATTATAGTGCCATGTCATTCTAGTAGCACTAATTATATGTACTTTATGTGCGTAAAAGAGGACCACCATTAGTACGAGGTAATATATACCTATAATGTACCTGTATACCCTGACAAAAGGTATTTGTCACCTGAAGTTTCAGGTAATTTTGCTTATGAATATGGAATACAAAAGGTAAAAAATAGTAACACATTCCTTATCACTTATACAAGATATCTACTGATTTACATGTTTGTAGAAAAAAATCATATCTTTTGTTTTACTGTCATTTCTACTGGTGTACATGTCTTCAGAAGATCATGACATGGTTTGTTTTACTGTCATTTCTACTGATGTACATGTACATGTATGTAGAAGATCATGACATGGTTTGTTTTACTGTCATTTCTACTGGTGTACATGTCTGTAGAAGATCATGACATGGTTTGCTTTACTATCATTTCTTCTGATGTACCTGTCTGTAGAAGATCATGACATGGTTTGCTTTACTGTCATTTCTACTGATGTACATGTCTGTGGAAAATCATGAGATGTTTTGTTTTACTGTCATTTCTACTGGTGTACATGTCTGTAGAAGATCATGACATGGTTTGTTTTACTGTCATTTCTTCTGATGTACATGTCTGTAGAAGATCATGACATGGTTTGCTTTACTATCATTTCTTCTGATGTACCTGTCTGTAGAAGATCATGACATGGTTTGCTTTACTGTCATTTCTACTGATGTACATGTCTGTGGAAAATCATGAGATGTTTTGTTTTATTGTCACTTCTACTGATGTACATGTCTGTAGAAGATCATGACATGGTTTGTTTTACTGTCATTTCTACTGATGTACCTGTCTGTAGAAGATCATGACATGTTTTGTTTTTTATTGTCATTTCTACTGATGTACATGTCTGTAGAAGATCATGGCAAGGTTTGCTTTACTGTCATTTCTACTGATGTACATGTCTGTAGAAGATCATGACATGGTTTGTTTTATTGTCATTTCTACTGATGTACATGTCTGTAAGATCATGACATGGTTTGTTTTACTGTCATTTCTACTGATGTACATGTCTGTAGATGATCATGACATGGTTTGTTTTACTGTCATTTCTACTGATGTACATGTCTGTAGAAGATCATGACATGGTTTGTTTTATTGTCATTTCTACTGGTGTACATGACTTTAGAAAAAGATTGAGTTGCCGACTGTAATTGGTCAATGACGGATAGCAAACATGCTGTTTTGTTCTAAACGTGTCTGGTGACATTGAACTTGTAGTTTTTAGATGAAATGACATCACGTGTCCTATTGCATCTTACATACTTGTTAAATTAAATATTCAAGAGAACCGTGGCGACACCCATATTGTTTTCAATACACTATAATTTTGTCATAAATGAACTAATTCAGTAACAATATTAGATTATGGAGTAAACAGAATAGATGGTTTGTGTCTTAAAATAAAAGTTGTTTTTCAACTTGGGTCAGAAAAACAACACTAATCATCTATTCCTTATTAACTCTGATCACTTGTCCTTGAACTTTGGGTTTGATCTCTGTCTTGGCATTAAGAAGGTTTAATGATATAATATGTTGTTGAACTGAAATTTAACTCAGTACCAATTGCCATTGTTTTTAAGAAACAAGATATTTAAGTTATGGCAATGTACAATGTATGTCTCATTTTGTTTAAATTTTGTGTTTTGAATTTTGAATAGTGTTTTATGCCACACACAACAATTTTTTAGTGATATGGTGGTGGCAAGCTTTTAATAGTGGAGGACAGATCCCAATCACAATGTACCTGGCAAGAGATCATCAGCCTTCTGCATGTAAACTGGCACTGTACCATTTAGAACACAACAGAAGTGGAAAAATTACTCTTGTTCCTAATCCTCCTATCTTCCATTTTTTCTGAAATGTGGAAACAAAAAGATTTTTGGCAATTCAAAAAAGATCACAAACACAAACACCTAAAGGCTAAGCTGATTAATTAAGGAGAGTAAAAAACTAAAAACTAAAATAGAAACAGTATAGGAGAGAAAGTCGATCACTGCATTCTTTTTTCGCATGATTAATTGTCCTGTTTGTCATATGTAGTGTTATAAAGCACCAATGTAATTAGCACAGCATTCTTAGCATTGTCTGAGTACAAATGATATAGATCTGGGATTGTTGAAATAATTCTGTCATTGACTCATTCCATCATCAGTTGCATGTTAGCATACAATGTAGGAATTTCCACTCTACATTTGTATGTATATAGTCTGAAATGTACTTATATGCTTAAAGGTCCTATCACAGTGTTGTATAAATGTCCCTTCCCCTTTTCTCCAGTTATGTAACACAATGTAAACATTTTTGACAGTTTTCCATGCCTTTCATTTCTGTGGCCAAGTGGTTAGAGCATCACACTTTAAACCAATACCTCTCTCAACTCTGTACCAAGTGGTTAAAGCATCAAACTTTAAACCATTACCTCTCTCACCTCTGTACCAAGTGGTTAAAGCATCACACTTTAAACCATTACCTCTCTCAACTCTGTACCAAGTGGTTAAAGCATCAAACTTTAAACCATTACCTCTCTCAACTCTGTACCAAGTGGTTAAAGCATCACACTTTAAACCATTACCTCTCTCAACTCTGTACCAAGTGGTTAAAGCATCACACTTTAAACCATTACCTCTCTCAACTCTGTACCAAGTGATTAGAGCATCACACTTTAAATCATTACCTCTCTCAACTCTGTACCAAGTGGTTAAAGCATCACACTTTAAACCATTACCTCTCTCAACTCTGCACCGAGTGGTTAAAGCATCACACTTTAAACCATTACCTCTCTCAACTCTGCACCAAGTGGTTAAAGCATCACACTTTAAACCATTACCTCTCAACTCTGTACCAAGTGGTTAAAGCATCAAACTTTAAACCATTACCTCTCAACTCTGTACCAAGTGGTTAAAGCATCACACTTTAAACCATTACCTCTCTCAACTCTGTACCAAGTGGTTAAAGCATCACACTTTAAACCATTACCTCTCAACTCTGTACCAAGTGGTTAAAGCATCACACTTTAAACCATTACCTCTCAACTCTGTACCAAGTGGTTAAAGCATCACACTTTAAACCATTACCTCTCTCAACTCTGTACCAAGTGGTTAAAGCATCACACTTTAAACCATTACCTCTCTCAACTCTGTATCAAGTGGTTAAAGCATCACACTTTAAACCATTACCTCTCTCAACTCTGTACCAAGTGGTTAAAGCATCACACTTTAAATCATTACCTCTCTCAACTCTGTACCAAGTGGTTAGAGCATCACACTTTAAATCATTACCTCTCTCACCTCTGTTCCCTGCTGGAACCTTGACCGATTTTGTGAGGAAGTTGCTTGTTTACTTGCGGGAGCCGGTGGTCTCTTCCTGGACACTTTTTGTAACCAGTGTAATAAGTTATTTCCTCTAGCATAAAAAACTGGTCACATCCATATAACTGAATAATTGTTTGGGTGTGACATAAAACACCAATTATAAACAGAAATAATACACACACAAAATAATATACACAAAAAATAATATACACACAAAATAATACACACAAAAAATAATATACACAAAAAATAATACACACAAAAAATAATATACACAAAAAATAATACACACAAAAAATAATATACACAAAAAATAAAACACACAAAAAAATAATATACACAAAAAATAATACACACAAAAATTATAGCACAAACAATAATACACACAAAAATAACACACAATATAAAACACACAAAAAATAATAGAAACAAAAAATAATACACACAAAATATAATACACACTAAAATTATACACACAAAATATAATACACACTAAAATTATACACACAAAATAATACACACACAAAATAACACACACACAAAATAATACACACACAAAATAATACACACAAAATAACACACACACAAAATAATACACACAAAATAATTCACTTTGTGTTTATTATTTTGTGTGTGTATTATTTTGTAAAGCACAAAAAATAATACACACAAAATTCCCTCTATTTTTGTTGGTGTAAAGACTCATTTCTAACTTGTCATTTTTGAACCACTTTATATACTTCCGACATCAGGGATTTTTCAGAGAAACATTTACTGTCAGCTTTTTATGTTGATTATTATTATTATTTTATGTTGATTACACAATGAATTATACAAAACCACATTTTCTTAAAATATAAATACAAAATCTATAACTTGGCAAGTTTCTGCATGACTATATAAAGTACTGACAGCGACTAAGACACTTTTTTTAAGACACCTATGCCTTATACATGGGAACATAAGTTTTGAATACAGCGAAACTTGTATATTAAGAACCTCTTAGGGACATAGCAAAACCAGTCTTAATAGAAAGATGGTCTCTACATTGAGGTTAATTTGTACAAAAATGGTACTATTGAGGACAGCAATGAACTTTATGGTTTTTATGACCAAATGGTCATCATAGACAGGTGGGTGCTAAAGCAGGTTTTACTGTTGTGTATTGAATCTTATTTTCAAGTACACATGTTCACTTTAGTATGATAAAGGCAAAAAGAAAAACTTTATGAGATTCTGTGATGAGCACATTTTATAAATTTTAGTTATGTAGACATTAGACATATCACACATCATACAGTCAAATCTGAATACTCTGAAAAATCATAATTACTCCAAAATCTCAAGCATCATAATTACTAAGCATTCTGAAGTATCATAATTACATAACATTCTCATGTATCATAATTACTCAATATTCTCAAGTATCATAATTACTCAATATTCTCAAGTATAATAATTACTAAGCATTCTCAAGTATCATAATTAAGAAATCATTCTCAAGTATCATAATTAATAAAGCATTCTCAAGTATCATAATTACTCAACATTCTCAAGTATCATAATTACTCAATATTCTCAAGTATCATAATTACTTAACATTCTCAAGTATCATAATTACTAAACATTCTCAAGTATCATAATTACTAAGCATTCTCATGTATCATAATTACTCAACACTCTCAAGTATCATAATTACTCAACATTCTCAAGTATCATAATTACTAAACATTCTCAAGTATCATAATTACTCAACATTCTCAAGTATAATAATTACTCAACATTCTCAAGTATCATAATTACTAAGCATTCTCAAGTATCATAAATTTACTAACCATTCTCTAATGAGTATGATAATTTCTGAACATTTTCAAGAATCATTAATTTTTAACATTCTTAATTATCAAAATTTCTGAGCATTCTCAAGAATGACAACTCTCAAGTATTACAATTTCAGAGTACTTTTAAGAATCAAATATTTAATGATATTTTTAAGAATTGTAATCATTTATCCTGACACACATCTGGGTGTAGACAGATGGAAGTGTATTATCATAGGTCAAATAACTGACAAGGCCGACTCTAAAATTAAGTGTTTGGAGGAGGTGACACACATAACCACAGAGACATATTTTGGACAAAAGATTTAAATAAAAATAGTCAAATTCAAATTCTTAAGATCTGAGCTGATGCAGAGTGCCAGTTTTACAGTCAATATTAAACCACAGCTAATACCTCACACAAACAGACTACTTCCTGTCACATCAAGATTTATATAACCACACATCAAAAACTCTTAATCAAAACTAAATCAAGTAGCAAAATTCTAATTAAAGTGTGAATAAAATGTCTGTGTACCTACTGTTTTATTTGACGGTCATTATTTTTGGACCACAGTAATAGTGTGTCCTGCTGATGGCAGTGGAGATGTTCTGAATATAAATGAAGATGAAAATCCCTCATCCATTTCCAAATGTAATCCGGACCTCATAAAGCAAGAGGCGTAAAGAGGAAGACATCTTCATTATACAGAAATATCCTGTAAAATAATACATCAATGATCAAAATGGTATGACAGGAAGGGTCAGAGAGTCATATGGGATTTGTAGAATCTTCTAATGTTTCTGAAAACAATGTTATTTTTAAATCTCTCTCTCTCTCTATCTCTCTCTCTCTCTCTCTCTCTCTCTCTCTCTCTCTCTCTCTCTCTCTCTCTCTCTCTCTCTCTCTCGCTGTCTGTCCATCTGTCTGTCTGTCTGTCTCTCTATCTATCTCTCTACCTGTCTGCCTGTCCATCTGTCTGTCTCTCTATCTCTCTGTCTCTCTACCTGTCCTTCTGTCTATCTGTCTGTCTCTCTCTCTCTATGTCTGTCTGTCTGTCTCTATCTCTCTCTCTCTCTCTCTCAGTACCAAGTGAACTATGTTCTGCAATACAGCCAGGTTATAGAGTGCCTCCTAAAATATAATAAGAAAACATACCATACACTAAACATATATTTGGAACATGTATATATACAATAGTGTCAATATTTATATATGTTGCAGAACTTGGTTACAAAACATATAGACAGTGTAAATATATACAAACAGTTGAATGAACTTAATTATGAATGAGCCAGTGTGAGTAGTCAAACTCTTTCTGTGTGAAGTATAAAAAGACTCATTTCTGTGTGAA
Source organism: Atrina japonica (assembly GCA_030159075.1). NCBI lineage: Eukaryota > Metazoa > Mollusca > Bivalvia > Pterioida > Pinnidae > Atrina > Atrina japonica. Next base: position 821,425 of record BROG01000210.1, on the reverse strand, counting down.
GTATAAAATGAGTCAATATGAGTGGTCAAACTCCTTATGTATGAAGTATAAAATGAACCATGGTGAGTGGTCAAACTCCTTATGTTTGAAGTATAAAATGAGTCAATGAGAGTGGTCAAACTCCTTATGTATGAAGTATAAAATGAGCCAGTGTAAGTGGTCAAACTTCTCATGTATGAAGTATAAAATGAGCCAATGTGAGTGGTCAAACTTCTCATGCATGAAGTATAAAATGAGCCAATGTGAGTGGTAAAACTCCTTATGTAATGAGTGGTCAAACTCCTTATGTACATGTATAAAGTATTAGATGAGCCAATGTAAGTGGTCAAAATCCTTATGTTTGAAGTATAAAATGAGCCAATGTGAGTTGTCAAACTTCTAATGTGTAAGGTATAAAATGAGACAGTGTGAGTGATCTAACTCTTTATGTATGAAGTATAAAGTTGACCACGGTGAGTGGTCAAACTCCTTATGTATGAAGTATAAAATGAGACAATGTGAGTGGTCAAACTCCTTATGTATGAAGTATAAAATGAGTCAATGAGAGTGGTCAAACTCCTTATGTATGAAGTATAAAATAAGTCAATGAGAGTGATCAATCTCCTTATGTATTAAGTATAAAATGAGCCAGTGTGAGTGGTCAAACTCCTTATGTATGAAGCATAAAATGAGTCAATGAGTGTGGTCAAACTCCTTATGTATGAAGTATAAAATGAGTCAATGAGAGTGGTCAAACTCCTTATGTATGAAGTATAAAATAAGTCAATGAGAGTGGTCAATCTCCTTATGTATTAAGTATAAAATGAGCCAGTGTGAGTGGTCAATCTCCTTATGTATGAAGTATAAAATGAGCAAATGTGAGTGGTCAAACTCCTTATGTATAAAGTATAAAATGAGACAATGTGAGTGGTCAAACTCCTTATGTATGAAGTATAAAATAAGTCAATGTGAGTGGTCAAACTCCTTATGTATGAAGTATAAAATGAACCAATGTGAGTGGTCAAACTCCTTATGTATGAAGTATAAAATGAGCCAATGTGAGTGGTCAAACTCCTTATGTATGAAGTATAAAATGAACCAATGTGAGTGGTCAAACTCCTTATGTGTGAAGTATAAAATGAACCAATGTGAGTGGTCAAACTCCTTATGTATGAAGTATAAAATGAGTCAATGAGAGTGGTCAAACTCCTTATGTATGAAGTATAAAATGGACTAGTGTGAGTGGTCAAACTCCTTATGTATGAAGTATAAAATGAGCAAATGTGAGTGGTCAAACTCCTTATGTATAAAGTATAAAATGAGACAATGTGAGTGGTCAAACTCCTTATGTATGAAGTATAAAATAAGTCAATGTGAGTGGTCAAACTCCTTATGTATGAAGTATAAAATGAACCAATGTGAGTGGTCAAACTCCTTATGTATGAAGTATAAAATGAGCCAATGTGAGTGGTCAAACTACTTTTGTGTGAAGTATAAAATGAGCCAATGTGAGTGGTCAAACTCATTATGTATGAAGTATAAAATGAGTCAATGAGTGTGGTCAAACTCCTTATGTATGAAGTATAAAATGAACCAATGTGAGTGGTCAAACTCCTTATGTATGAAGTGTAAATTGAGTCAATGAGAGTGGTCAAACTCCTTATGTATGAAGTATAAAATGAGTCATTGAGAGTGGTCAAACTCCTTATGTATGAAGTATAAAATGAGACAATGTGAGTGGTCAACTCCTTATGTATGAAGTATATAATGAGCCAATGTGAGTGGTCAAACTCCTTATGTATGAAGTATATAATGAGACAATGTGAGTGGTCAAACTCCTTATGTATGAAGCATAAAATGAGTCAATGAGTGTGGTCAAATTCCTTATGTATGAAGTATAAAATGAGACAATATGAGTGGTCAAACTCCTTATGTATGAAGTATAAAATGATTCAATGAGAGTGGTCAAACTCCTTATGTATGAAGTATAAAATGAGACAATGTGAGTGGTCAAACTCCTTATGTATGAAGTATTAAATGCGCCAATGTGAGTGGTCAAACTCCTTATGTATGAAGTATAAAATGAGTCAATGAGAGTGGTCAAACTCCTTATGTATGAAGTATAAAATGTGACAAAGAAGAAATGCAGAGGCAGCAATAAAGAAGTAGGAGGGTCGTATATATTAAATAAAGATAATGTGTGGTAATACAAGTAGAAAATAAAGAGATCAGAGGTGCTAAATTGTTGAAAGGCAATGTTTAAACGAGATATAAATATCTTTTCCAAATTAGGTTTTAATCTTATAATTATTAAGTACGTAGAGTATGTTAATTAGAAATACAAGTATAACCTTGTCAAACAATAATGGACTGATATAGGACTTACCAGCAGTGATACAAGTGTGAAATACTTAAAATAATGCTCATAAAAAGAGAACATAAAACTTAGGATTTGTTTGAATTTTGATATATGTGTATCGGCACACAGTGATATAACTAAAAAATATCATACACCATACTCAATATGCAAAGCATATAAATAACATACCTGGTACTTCAAATAACATACCTGGCATATTATCATCCAGTGTGTCATCAGAGGTCAAATTTAAGTTTAGTTTTCTTTCTGTTGTTTTATGTCCTGCCAAAAATGTTTCTAAATAGCATAAAATCACACATCCAGATACATATATATCAAAAGCACCCAGATGTATCAAACATACCCAGATATATATTAAACAATAGAAGATATATCAAACACCAGAAGATACATTACACACACCCAGATATATATTAAACACCAAAAGATATATCAAACATCAGAAGATATAATAAACACATCTAAATATACATTGAACACCAGACGATATATTAAACACACCCACATATATATTAAACACAACCAGATATATATATATATATATATTTATACAAAACATCAGATGATATATTAAACACCAGAATATACATATTAAACACCAGAAGATATATATTTAAATACCAGAAGGCATATCAAGATTAGAAGATATATGACTCAAAGTGATTTGATTTATATCAAATACCATACAATATATCAAACTCAATAAGATATATCCCCATTAAATTTTTCATAGCTTAGACTTTATACATGAACCATTTAAATATTATTTGAATAGATATAAACTAATACATTGAATTTCAACTTTACAAATGTATTTCTTTTTTATGTTTATCCAGATTTAAATGGTTAGTACAAGAAGCTGCATTATAATATAGCAAAAGTTAATCCAAGATAAATCTCTAAAATCAGGTTAAATTGACCTTCCTCAAAACCTCGGATAAGTTAAAGTGTAAATATTGTGATCGGATTAAAATATTTGAAAAAAAAAAATAAAGGAAATGAAAACCTCAGGGCACCAGCTTTTATAAACATCAAAAATTTTGTCTTTAGACTACAGAACATGTTGCTTAGTTTAGAGACCACAAAGAAAAAGACTGTAAGGGCATAAACAGCTCACCTTATTCAAAATATTGAATTCCTGCTTTTTAAGATTAAGCTATTTTAAAGTAATATTTTGCTCAGATAGCATCATTTAAATCTCTAAACTTTTCAAAGCTAAGGTATTCATTTTTACAGTGGGTACTCTTAGAAATACTTGGCAATACATATAGATTTATCATTTGGCCTTGTGTTATACCACTTTTTTTCAGAAATATACATTTATATCAAATTCGAGAACAAATGATGAAGTCTTATTGACAGAAACAATAATCTTGAGAATTTGTTTAGGATTTTTTGTAAAACTATAACTTTGGTATTATTAATAATATTAGATAATAAACATGGGTAAAAGATTGGTTTATAATGACTATACAAAAATCATCTTAAGCTCAAATTTAGGTTATCCATAGACAGAAAAACCATCATTAATATTCATATATCACACACTAGAGTTCATGAACACTAGAAGTGAGTTTGATAATGATTACACTGATAGTGAAGATTTTACAACTAATACATATATTTATCTGCTTTACTCCTCATTTTATCTGAAGACTGTCTACTAAGTACTTGGTAAGCTTTCAAGCTAATTAGTCTGAATGTTTTTCGTGATTCAGACAAAAACTCCATTACTATTCTGCTTGGCAATAGGTTATGTTCCATTGATAAAATACGAGGTGTAATCATGTTAAAATAATATAAGATATTGCAGAGATAAAACAAGTACTTCAATAATTAGTCCTTGAAATTACAGAGTTCATAAATAAATGAGAGATTATACTAATTAAGTGTAAAAAGTTTAGTTCATATATGTATGGTGGTCAATTCCTGATATGGATGATTAGATACTAAAATATACCAGGGGCATCTGTGGTCGAGTGGTTAGAGAATTCCATTTTGAACCATTAAGTCTTTTACTTCTAATCAGCACATGGAAGCTTACTTATAGCCTGATCTGGAGGACCTGTGACACAGGAGCTTACTTTATAGCCTTATCTGGAGGACCTGTGACATGAGAGCTTACTTTATAGCCTTATCTGAAAGACCCGTGACACAGGAGCTTACTTTATAGCCTTATCTGGTGGACCTGTGACACTGGAGCTTACTTTATAGCCTTATCTGGTGGACCTGTGACACGGGAGCTTACTTTATAGCCTTATCTGGTGGACTGTGACACTGGAGCTAACTTTATAGCCTTATATGGAGGACCTGTGACACGGGAGCTTACATTCTATCCTTGTCTGGAGGTTCTGTGACTGAGGAGCTTACTTTATTGCATTATCTGGAGGACCAGAAGCTTGCATTATAACCATATCTAGAGGGCCTGTAACACAGGAGCTATGGCATGGAGCTAACTTTATATCCTTGTCTGGAGGACCTTTGACACAGGAGCCTATCTGGAGGGCCAAGAGCTGCATTATAACCTTATCTAAAGGACCTGTAACACAGGAGCTTACTTTATAGTCTATCTGAAGGACCTGTGACACAGGAGCTTACTTTATAGCCTTATCTGGTGGACTGTGACACTGGAGCTAACTGTATAGCCTTTTTTGGAGGATCTATGACTTTTACTTCTTTAGTCAAATTGTGGTGTGCTCCTACCAACAGGGATGTAAAACAGTGATCCCAGGTTCAAAACCCAACATGGACATTAGTTTATCTTTACAACACAGTATTTTTAATGAACAGTCAAGAAGAGTCTCCAGATGACCCAAATTAAGAATTCAGTCTGAGGTCCTCCATCAAATCAAAAGAGTCAAAACATCTCTCTCTCTCTCTTTTCCAAAGGGGGAGGGTCTGCAACAATTAACCACAAAAACTAAATCTGATCTTTATTTTGTTCAATACAAAAAGCACAGATTACAAAGAATTAACTATCAGTTGGTGCAAGAGACAATATACAAATCAATCTTATGTCTGGTGAACACTGGACAAACAGACCTCTGGAAGATCCAGACGGGGGTCAATATCAAAGATCTGGAAAGATCTAACCTACATCTAGATCAGACATCAACAGTAAGGCTCCTCAATGAGATGTTTGCCAACAGATTTAAATAAAAACAATTACATGAATTATTGCCTCTTTTAGTTTTATTCCAAAATGATTTTATTGATCCTTTATATTTACATTATAGAAAGTTTACAAGTTTTCAAAAATGAATTATTGCAAAAGTTCAAAAACCAAGTGACACTGTGAGAGGAGACAACACACATAAATTTAACCCTCATTCAATGTGCCACTCTTCAAGGAAATTTATGGTATTGCTAGAAATGACTAAAATATTGCCCTGTTTTTATAAACAAATAACACTTTTATAGATACCATGACTAGATTTGTCAAAATGATAAATTCATATGAACATGCTATTAGAATTATAGTTCTGTGCACTCTGTGTATTAAATGAACAGTTTGTGTAAATGTTACAGGTACTACACATAAGGTCAGCAGAGTTATGTCCCTTGAAGAGCTGCTTGCATAACAGACAGAATTGACAAAATTTAACACATGGATGTCTAATGTAGGTCTAGCAAATGGTAATATGGGATATATCTTTGTTTTTCATTTCTGCCTCACAGCAGGTGTGACAGATCAGCAGGGGATTCTCACTTCCCCGTAGCACCTGTTATCATTTCTAAATTCCCCATATTGGTGTATGCATGCTTGTCACTTCATTGATTTGTACATTTGTACATGTAGCCTATATGCCTCACTGATTTTACTTTTTTTTTCTTTTGATTTGTTTTTATGTGGTATTTGTTTGGTTGGTATATATTGTCAATTTGTTTTTTGGTATTTTTTTTTTTTTTTTGGGGGGGGGTGTCTTTTTCTAGATAAAGCCTTTAAATCCTTGTTTAACATTACTCTGGTGCAAATGTACAGTCTACAACAAGTTTCCCAATTTGGTCACAGTACCATTCTGTGACATTTAGCAGACTTGCCAACCTTGAAAAATTTTCATGGGGGAGATTTTTCAATCTCATGGGGAGTTTCTAAATTTTAGTAAGAATTAATTGGAAAATTAAAAATTTTCATGGGGGAGATATGCATTTTTCTCAGAGAAATTATAAAAAATTTACACAGAAAATAGGGAGTCTCCCTATTTATGGGGGGGAGACTTGGCAAGTATGATATAGTGAGATTGATCGTTTGATAGGTCAGTCAAACATTGAAACAATGTTACACATTTCCCCAACTACAATAGTTCTTAAGTGGGTCCTATATCAGTATATGCCACCTTCCAATTTTTAACATAAACTGTAATTTCTAACAAAATATTATACAGAAATCTGTACACTAAAATTTCTATGAAATCGTTTCATTAACGTTTTGTTGCTTTAGTTCGAAATCTCCCGAATTATTGAATACCGTAATTCAGTATTTTTACACTTGCCTATCTCTACTGATAAATTTCAATCATTTGTGATAACATTTTAATGTAGAATAATAGAACAATACTAGAATAGGAATTCAAATAGTTCTATAGGCCTATATCACAGGCACTTGTTTCTGTCAGTACGGTTGGGAATTACGAACAAATGCCTGTGGTCTACATGCATGTTTTATTATTCATGAAAAGTTGAATATGATATTTTTGTGGTCAAAAATACATGTAAAGTACGTATTTTTGAAACCCTAAAATTAACATAATTGATTCAATTAAAAGAAAATAACAGAGAAATATGAATGTCTGTTAGTCACCCTTGACTTACGGCTTGAGTTTTTCTACAACTTTACCTATATAACGTCAATCTGAGTTCTATGACGGCCGACAACTCTGTCAACCAAGCCGTTATCGTTTTTTAAATTAGCTTACAAATTGTATATCCGGTGATGGAAGTATGTATTGACTCTGTGCAGTCTGCGCTTGCTGCACAGCAAGGAGGTAGATAAAGAACGATAAAATATGCATAATTAGTGTAATTAAATACCACAAAGTTGAACAATCTAAAATCCCGGTATGACAATACATACAAACATAATTCTTCACCTTTTACATTTCTTTTCCCGACTGACGCAGTGACGGTCACGAAGGGCATAAGTTACTTTCTTCTTCTGTCGGAGACTGGAGGTGTCCTCATACTTGAGTGTTGAATAAATGCAGCTCGATTAAAACCTGGAACTTTTTAAAATTTTATAATTAGTGTGGCATTCATTTTGCATATATAGCTACATGTACCAGGTGTCGGGACAACTCCTCCAGTGAGGGTCCGGCTGTCACCTTATCTGGTAGTCAATGCCAGTCCCTCACTGACAGTGGAAAGATGAGTGTCTATATATAGACTTCTTTGGTGGTCCTCAGCTGTCGGTAACTCAGTATATCTATGGCTATACCACTTGTCCCAATTAAAGAGTATGTAATATTTTGCAGGATCAATATCGACTAAAATCTAGGTGGTTCCCAATCATAACGTAAAGGAAGAGTCAATATTTTGTACATCAGTTCTATAGTTAATCCCACTAATAGTAATACCTTTTTTGTTGCAGCTGTAAATAACTCTAGCTGATCCAGTAGTTCAGTTACACCTGGGGAGGTATTTGAAAACATAGCTGCCCATTTAAGAATATAGTGTGATACATGCATTACTGACCATATATTATTTATAGGATTTCCTGGTATTAAATAGTATAATTAATATTTTCATTCAAAGGGGCGAATGTTCCAACACCATGCCAGGTAACACAACCCCATTACTTCACTGGCTCACATCAGTGCTGTGTACATAGCAAAGTTTTGTCACCTGCCTTTGGTACAGTATTGCTACACATAAACTGTCTGGTCCTAGCCAAATTGGGAATAATTATTTAGTTTCATTGTAGAAAATAATCTTACTAGAGTAATATTCAGCAGTTAGTGCTCTCTTTTCCTGACTCTAGGATAAATGCAACCATGATTAGCTCACAGAGTGGAGAAGTTCCTTTTTCTTAACAATTTATCTACCACTGCACTCAAAACATATTTTAAAGCTTTAGGAGTACATTATAAATTACTGGTGATTCTTGTTATATATCTGTTTGTTACTAATTTATTTGCATGTATGATTTGTTTTACCTCTGTTTTCTTTTGTTTGTAAATTGGAACAGCAATATATACATTGCATAAGAAGCTAACATCACTGACTGGAATAAATAAACAAGGCAGACAATTCTTATTTTGTATGGAATCGATATTACAACTTTATTTACGACATGTATTTACATAAGCAATCATTTTGTTGTCAGAACTGTGATGCTTCATACTGTAAACATATGCATATTGTCATCTTGTCCAAATACTTCTTTCACTTTACTGTACTTTTACCTGATTTTAACATGTTTCTTTACATACATGTATAATCAATTTCTTGCATTATATTAATTTTAAAACTATAAATCTGTGAACATAAACATCTTTGAACTCATTCTATTTTATAATGATACAATACATTCATTCTGTTATTCATGTTATATTACAGGTGCATCTAGATTAGAATTATGTGCAAATTTGATGGAAGGGGGAACAACTCCAACAGCTGGTACTGACTTTAAATTTTTTTTATGTGTTGTTTAATATGTTAATTTATTTTATATACTTTTCTTTAAGTATTCATGTTAATTTAGGCATCTCGCAGCTTAATTTGGGAATTTATTCAGAGCATTTTTTCCTTATACCAGGAAAATTACTGTAGAATTACGGCGTATAAGATTTATATAGAAAGAAGACTTATAATTCCTTATCAGTGTTTTATTGTTAAAAAGACAGCAACATAAATTCTGACTGTTTACTTATTTTAATTATTCAACATTTAAATGGAAGGGCAAGTATTGCAGTCAAAGGACAATAATTGGATTCAAACATCAGCATGGTAGAAATACAGAGAAGCAAAATTTTGTGAGGTTAAAAAATTTTGTTTTAAAAATAAATTTGTTTACATAAAATTCCATTGAAATGAAAATCCTGTTTGTATAGTAGGAACATGCTACTATTACTAGGTGTGATTAATGTCAATTTTATCATGATTTAAATTTTGTTGATAAATGAAAACAAAATGAAATTAAAAACCACAGCAAAATTTTCTGATTCTACATTTATTTAGTTTGTTTACTTTAGAATATAATTTTTTTAAAACATGATTTGTCAATTATCTGCATATTGATAAATACCAGTGTCATAGTTCAAAGGTTTTGAGTTTGAATCTAAACCATGGCAGATTTAAGATTTTCAAATAGTTTTACTGGCTATCCTTTAATCAAGAGTTTAGAGTGGAGATCAATGATTTGAGTATCATATTTTTAGCTATGATGTGTCCACCTTTAATTGGGGTGGATTTAAGCCTGACTGGATCCTAAGCTTTTGAGATTTTTACCAGTTTAAATGTATAATGCTAATATCTAATAGAAAATTGTTGAGTATCTGATAATTAAATACACCTGTTATTATTGACACACACTTAAAAGCAATATGAACAGTATGCTTCCTGTCTCTATACCAGGGTTCAACAATAAGGTTTGTCCAGTTGTCTGGGATATTCCATTTTGAACTCGGACAACTTGATGCTACTTTGCTACTTGATGCTGAATTTGTTGAAGATAAAACATAATTCAATAAAAATTATTCTTGTTTAAACACAAGATAATAATTTTGTATTATTTTATTTTGCTCGAAAATTTGCTTTCATTTTCATTTCAACCTTTAATCTAAGGATGGAAATGGCAAAAATTAAACAGGAGTAAACATGTTCAGGTATGCAGTAATAGTCTAAATAATGATTTATTGTCATACAGTATCAATTAAGTATTTAATTCATTATTCATACACAGGTATGTTGAAAGTAATCAAGATGAAAGTGAGTATACCTGTGTTTGTGATGCTTCGACCAAGGGGTGGTGATTTCTTGTACAGTGAGGAAGAACTTCAGGTGATTAAGGAGGATATAAGGGTGCTACAAGATGTTGGGGCAGATGGTTTTGTGTTTGGATTTTTGACAAAGTAACATTATTTTCTATATTATCACGAAAAATGTATAAATATTATTTATGATAATAATTGTCTTACATAGCCAGATATTCCTAACATATAATTCTTACAATCTCTATACTGTCCTGACCACTCAAAATGGCCTGATCATTCTCAGTATCCTGACCACTCACAATGATCTGACAACTCATAGTGTCCAGACCACTCACTAGGTTCTGACCACTCAGAATGACCTGACCACAAACAATGTTCTGACAAAACACAATGACCTTACCACTCACAATGTTCTGACCATTCATAATGTTCTGACCATTCACAATGCCCTGACCACTCATAATGTTCTGACCACTCACAATGTCCTGATCATTCACAATGTTCTAACCACTCACAATGACCTGGTCACTCACAATATTTTGACCACTCAGATTGTTCTGACCACTCACAATGTCCTGACCACTCAATATTTTGACCACTCAATATCCTGATCATTCACAATGATCTGACCACTCACAATGACCTGACCACTAAATATTTTGACCACTCACAATGTTCTGACCATTCATAATGTTCTGACCATCCACAATGCCCTGACCACTAATAATCTTTTGACCAGTCACAATATTCTGATCACAATGCCCTGACCATTAACAATGTCCTGACCATTCACAATGTCATGCCACTCAAAATGTTGTGACCACTTACAATGTCCTGACTACTTGTAATGTTCTTCCTATTCACAATGAAGCCAACGTGGCTCAGTCGGTAGCACTCTCAACTCTTGATTGTGAGGTCATGAGTTCGAGTCTAGCTGGCGTCCGGTTGGTTTCCTGTCCTTCGGATGAGGCAGTAAAAACTGAGGTCCCGTGTCACAGTAGCTGTCAGCAGGTCAAAGAACCTCCACTGTTCAATGGCTGTAAGTGCTGAGCATAGGCCAAAAATTTGAAGCCCTTCACCAGCATTTGGTGACGTCTCCATATGAGTGAAAGATTCTTGAGTGGGACGTTAAACAACAATAAACAAACATTCTATTCACAATGGTATAAAGTATGATCTACAGTATTGTTGATCAAAATCTATCTCAGATATGTTTTTGTCTGTTAACTAGGAATAGAAATAATATCTTTCCAGTACATGTAGTTTGAAAAATCTATTTTTATTTCAGAGATGGGAATGTTGATGAAGAACGGTGCCATGAAATACTAGGTAAAGATAATGTTTTTGATTCTATTTTAAACTATGTAAGTTTTGTTATCTGTTTCCTTGACTATGTCAGTTTAACTGTAACTTTTTCTGTGATTCACATATGTAAACATGACTAAGACAGTTTAACTGTAACTTTTCCTATGTTTCACATTTGTAAACATGATTATGTCCATTTATCTATATTTATTCCTGTGTTTCACATATGCAAAATGACTATGTCAGTTTATCTATAACTATTCCTGTGTTTCACATATGCAAAATGACTATGTCAGTTTATCTATAACTATTCCTGTGTTTCACATATGCAAAATGACTATGTCAGTTTATCTATAACTATTCCCGTGTTTCACTTATGCAAACATGACTATGTCAGTTTATCTATAACTATTCCCGTGTTTCGCTTATGTTAACATGACTATGTCAGTCCATCTATAACTATTCCTGTGTTTCACTTATGTTAACATGACTAAGACAGTTTAACTGTAACTTTTCCTATGTTTCACATATGTAAACATGACTATGTCAGTCCAACTGTAACTTTTCCTGTGTTTCATATATCATTCATATGTAAACATGACTATGTCATTTTAACTGTAACTTTTCCTGTGTTTCATATATCATTCATATGTAAACATGACTATGTCATTTTAACTGTAACTTTTCCTGTGTTTCACATATGTTAACTTTTTGTATTATTTTAGAATCGTAATTTTTAACTATTTCAATTGTACGGCTTTGTGTTATTACTGTTGATGTCTACTAAATTTATTTCTTTGTATTATAGATATTGTCTATCTCTTATTGTCCCGTTTGTGTGAAAACTCAGTATTTTAAAATTTATGTCTTCTGGTCAATTTCAACTTTATTTTGATCCATATATTTTTCAGATCTAGTTGGATCTGTACCGAAGACATTTCACAGAGGTTTGTATGTGATTCTGTTGAACCGGTAAAAGTGCAAATGATCCCTTAATGCCACAGATAAATGTCACAAGACAACACAAATGTTTGATTTTTTTATTTTCATTTTCGTTTTATGCCACACTAAACCATTTTTACGTTATATGGTGGCAGCCAGTTTTTAATGGTGGAGGAGAGAAACTGGTTAAAATGTACCCAAGAAGAGACCACCGGCCTTCTGCAAGTAAACTGGCAAACTTTATCACAAAATTCAGCTTAGGTTCCAGTGGGGCTCAAACCTGCACTGACCAGAAGTTAGAGATGTCATGGTTCAAAGTGTCATGCTTAAATCATTCAGCTACAGAGGCCTGACAATACAAATGTGTCATGCACCAAATCCAAAGATAAAACACATTGAAAGATGAAAGTCAAATTTAACGTCTGTTTTCTCAAACTAAATGGCTGTTTGGTGCTGTACTTACTACTGAGCAAAAAATCCAAGTTCACATAAATGAGTCCAACTCTTAGTGTGACTGGTTTCCTATTCACCAATAGTACATTTTTAAAATTTCAGGGGAGCATATAGTCATCGTCGTGTCTATCTGTCCATCCGACCTCATATCATTTAAACCATTTATCAGAATTTTATCATATTTCATACAAATGTTCCATGGGACTGAGACTTTCGAAGAAAGGTCGCTCAAGGACATTTCTGAAAGGTTAAGGTCACTAAGCACATATCCTTATATATTAGGCAGGCCCCATGGAGCATCTATCAAGTTTTACTGATAATCTTGTTATAATTGTTATATGCATGTCATGGTAGCCATTTAAAAAACCTTTTGTGCATTGGCATAAGGTCCTTATTCAAGAATTAAAATATAATCATGTTTTAATTTAAATGAACACAGTCCAAGTAATAATAAAAGAATATTTTTAAATCAATATGCTCTTGGATTTAAGTATTTCAGACCACTCATTTCTGACCTAGATTCAAACCTTAAACCTCCAGCTTGCAGATTTCCAAATTATTAATTCTGATGATTGTAGCTATTGATGTATCCAGAGATCCAATGCAATCATTAGAAGTGTTGATGAGACTTGGATTTGATAGAGTATTAACTAGTGGCGGAGCTTCGTCAGCTCTGGAGGGTCTTCCTGTCATCAAACAGATGGTGGATAAAGTAAGTTGCTCTTTAAAATGGTGAATGTTTATATAAAAAAGATACCCAAGTAGATAAAATATGTAGTCTGTTGATATAGGGAATGTTCATTAAAAGATAAGATAGTAGATAAAATACATTGGACTTTATAATGGTGTATGTTCATAGAAAATATACTTAAGTAGATAAAATATATACCGTATTTTATGGCCTATAAGTCGATATGGGGGATAGGTCGAATGGCCGATTTTTGGCAAAAATCCAGGCTTAAGTATTAGATAGGTCGAAACAGAGGATAGGTCGATGTCGGCAAAGATGGAAACATGAATGGGAGAACACAGAAATTGCATCGTTTATGTTTAATAACTGGTGCTAACACGATGGTAGCCTATTAAAATAATCAGAGTGATCGGCCTATTTTACGGCACAGTATTAAATAGGAGTGATTAAAAAGCATATAAGTTGCATCATATATATATTTAACATCACTTATATTACTCGTGTGTTGATTATGTATACATGTTACCTGTCAAATCATCATTAAATTCTTTATGCTGTTTACACAAGCGACCTCAATCCTTGTCTTATCCTTACATTGACCTAAATTATTATGCTATTGCAATTGTCAAACAATTAAATACTCAAGGTTTAGTGTCAATTAATTTATGTAACACCTTTTCCAAAACTTTCCCAACTTCAAAGACTGCCGCACGATCCTTATCAGTTGAAGGTCACGTTCCAGTGAACACAGCTTGTCTGAATGAAGACTTCACAGTGGGGTGCCGAGATAAGGGAATCATTCAAAAGTATAAACTGTCGGTATAAATATAATGTAAACGATGTATTTTTATCACGCAGTTTCTGACACAGTCTTGAATCTCAATGATATTGTAACTTGAAAGATCATTATTTTGTCACTTGATTATGAACACAGTGCATTACGCACACACGAGGTCACATTTAATAGTCCTATTAAGTGTAAATACAAAATGGGTGTTTGGAGTAGGCCCTAGATTATCCCATGGAAAATTTTGAATTACGATGTTAAAATGAGGAATTGCAGATACAAGTTAAATATTTCACTATTTTTTTAAAGATAAGTCGATGCGGCGAATAGGTCGAGGTCACAACATTGGAGAAAAAAAATATCGACCTATAGGCCGTAAAATACGGTAGTCCTTTGATATGGGGAATGTTCATGAAAAAAGGTAAGACAGTAGATAAAATATGTTGTCCTTTAAAATGGCAAATGTTCAGTTGCATATATGACTGGACATGACTAAGGGTGACCTTGGTTTTATTTTCTGATATTTAATTCATTAACATTTTTCAGAAATAAGTTTCAAAAGATTTAAATGTTCCATTTTATATTTTTGTATTTATTGAAATGATCTCTAGACACAAGTTCTAACATCTGATACATTACTCTTGTTTTATTTGCTATAATTTGAATTTTGAATGTTGTTTTATGCCACACTCAGCAATTTTTCATTAATATGGTAGTGGTCAGTTTTTAATGGTGGAGGAAAGAACACAGTTACAATGTGTTCGGGAAGAGACCACCAGCCTTCCACAAGTAAAAAGGCAAACTTTCTCACAGAAACAGCTTAGGTACCAGTGGGGCTCAAACCTGAGCTGACGAGAAGTAAAAGACTTAATGATTCAAAGCATATGTCTCAAAGCACTATGTCACAGAGGCACCTTTATATTGTTAGGTATCTAATATTAATGTTTGTATCTTCCATTGTAACATCCTACAAGATTTGCCAGATTTCTTGTAACAGGTCACATTTTGTCATGAAATAGCCTTGAGCATTGCATTGATGATATGAAAAAGAATAACATATTCATGGATGATGACCCCAATTCAAAATTTTTGTCATTTGTGCACAAACTCATGACGCATCCACAGAATGATGGCTGATAACAGGGATGAGGGTAAAAATCACAGGCGTGATATCCAAAACAACCAAAATGACACTTGTATTGATATGATTTAAAGCTTTAAATTAAATAAAGTGGCAACTGATATACTTTAAAATGATTAGACAGTCAAATGACAATGTGTTATGTGCAACTGATATACTTTAAAATGATTAGACGGTCAAATGACAATGTGTTATGTATGAGTGATATACTTTAAAATGAATAGACGGTCAAATGACAATGTGTTATGTGCAACTGATATACTTTAAAATGAATAGACGGTCAAATGACAATGTGTTATGTGCAACTGATATACTTTAAAATGATTAGACGGTCAAATGACAATGTGCTATTTATGAGTGATATACTTTAAAATGAATAGACGGTCAAATGACAATGTGTTATGAGCAACTGATATACTTTAAAATGAATAGACGGTCAAAGGACAATGTGCTATTTATGAGTGATATACTTTAAAATGAATAGACGGTCAAATGACAATGTGTTATGTGCAACTGATATACTTTAAAATGAATAGACGGTCAAATGACAATGTGTTATGTGCAACTGATATACTTTAAAATGAATAGATGGTCAAATGACAATGTGTTATGTGCAACTGATATACTTTAAAATGAATAGACGGTCAAATGACAATGTGCTATTTATGAGTGATATACTTTAAAATGATTAGACGGTCAAATGACAATGTGTTATGTGCAACTGATATACTTTAAAATGAATAGACGGTCAAATGACAATGTGTTATGTGCAACTGATATACTTTAAAATGAATAGACGGTCAAAGGACAATGTGTTATGTGCAACTGATATACTTTAAAATGAATAGACGGTCAAAGGACAATGTGTTATGTATGAGTGATATACTTTAAAATGATTAGACGGTCAAATGACAATGTGTTATGTATGAGTGATATACATGTACTTTAAAATGAATAGACGGTCAAATGATAATGTGTTATGTATGAGTGATATACTTTAAAATGAATAGACGGTCAAATGACAATGTGTTATGAGCAACTGATATACTTTAAAATGAATAGACGGTCAAATGACAATGTGCTATTTATGAGTGATATACTTTAAAATGATTAGACGGTCAAATGACAATGTGTTATGAGCAACTGATATACTTTAAAATGAATAGACGGTCAAAGGACAATGTGTTATGTGCAACTGATATACTTTAAAATGAATAGACAGTCAAAGGACAATGTGTTATGTAGGAGTGATATACTTTAAAATGAATAGACGGTCAAAGGACAATGTGTTATATGCAACTGATATACTTTAAAATGAATAGATGGCCAAATGACAATGTGTTATGTAGGAGTGATATACTTTAAAATGAATAGACGGTCAAATGACAATGTGTTATGTATGAGTGATATACTTTAAAATGAATAGACGGTCAAATGACAATGTGTTATGTATGAGTGATATACTTTAAAATGAATAGACGGTCAAATGACAATGTGTTATGTATGAGTGATATACTTTAAAATGCATAGACGGTCAAATGACAATGTGTTATGTATGAGTGATATACTTTAAAATGCATAGACGGTCAAATGACAATGTGTTATGTATGAGTGATATACTTTAAAATGAATAGACGGTCAAATGACAATGTGTTATGTATGAGTGATATACTTTAAAATGATTAGATGGTAAAATGACAATGTGTTATGTATGAGTGATATACTTTAAGATGATTAAACACAATTTTCAGCACATTCATACACTGAAGTTTGACACAGCTCAAGAAAAAAAGCTGTGTTGTTAACTAGGATTTTCTTTTAATAATTTTAATAAACATTGAATTGTATATATCACAGGATTGTATACATCATATTTATAAACATGTATTGATAAAAAAACGTTTGTAGAATTAAAATAAAAAAAATTAAAAGTGTATTTAAGTTTTTAAAATAAAACGTTGAGATGACTCCCAGTAATAGTAATTGGATTTGTCATCCATAATGCACCAGATTTAATCTTCTATTAGGCAGACCTCATCAAAATATAATTTATGATTTGGCATTATAATACATGGGTTATCTCCTCTTTTTCTGTCAGGCTAATGGGAGAATCATTGTCATGCCAGGTGAGTAATCAATTTTAACTTATATGATTGATGTGCTTATATCATGTGATTGATGTGCTTATATCATGTGATTGATATGCTTATGTCATGTGATTGATATGCTTATATCATGTGATTGATGTGTTTATATCATGTGATTGATGTGCTTATATCATGTGATTGATATGCTTATATCATGTGATTGATGTGCTTATATCATGTGATTGATATGCTTATGTCATGTGATTGATATGCTTATATCATGTGATTGATGTGTTTATATCATGTGATTGATGTGCTTATATCATGTGATTGATATGCTTATATCATGTGATTGTTGTGCTTATATCATGTGATCGATATGCTTATATCATGTGATAATATCTGGATTAATACATAAAACCTCCTGCTTGCAATCAAGCATTAGAAGTCAAGGCCAGCATTTAGAAATAATTAGATCTGATCTGGATTCAATCATAAAACGGTCTGTTTTCATGTACAAAACCTACCAGTGAATCGTTGTTTGCAGCTCATTTGTCAAAGAGAATCTGATGCAAGTCTAAGTCAAAATAATATCAAATGGTAAAATTAAGGTATCATTACATTTTTCAGGAGGTGGAATTCATGAAGGAAATTTACAGAGAATTTTAGATGGAAGTGGGGCTAGAGAGTTTCACGGTTCAGCAAGATCTACATTATCTTCAGAAATGATTTTCAGGAAAAGTGGTGTACCAATGGGTGCATCACTGTCACCAGAAGAATATAATTTCAAAGTGACAGATTGTCAGAAAGTGAAGAGATTAGTAATGCTAAAGAATGACGTAAATAAAAATTGATGGTTATCTGTAAAAATACTTGTCTATTTTGTTTATTAAGACTGTGTTCTATTGTACCAGTCATTTTGGGTTGAAATGAAATTTTAAGATATAAATATAAGATGTACATATATAATATGTTCCATAATGAAAAGAGAGGTGGTTTTGGTTTAATTTCATGATTTGATATCTGACAACTTCCATTATAAAACAAGAGAAAGTGAAAGAAGAGGTCAGGACCAGTGTTCTGTTTCACAAAGAAACTAAAGAATTACACTTAAACGACTCAGAAGTTCATGACAATACCCTCATTGAATAAATGGTATACAATCTACAAAATGTTGTTTAAATAATTATCAATAAAGAGACACAGGAACGGATTTGTACGTATAAAGGAGTTTGATGTAACTTTAAAAACCAGAGTGATGGAGTAATGATCAAGGGATATAACTCTAAAACTCGCTGTTTTAGCAAATACAATCTTTGTGGTCAAATCAACATTACTGTATGTATTGAATTTCCCATTATTATTACTGCAATGATGTGTCCCAGTTGATATACTGTTGTAATAAGAATTTAATTAGTGCGAGATTCAGATAGCCATGAGAATGTATTTTATATAGAAATAGTATAATTGAAAACATTCTTGCAATATTGCCATATGTCATGGTAGACTATTAATTTCAAAAGAATATGTGCCCTCTAGATAAAAAGATTATGAGGTCACTAATTTTAAGACAAAGATGATGTGTGATCTCAATGCAAAAAGGTTGAGCAATCAACAGATCCATATATCATGTGTAAAGTTCTAGTGGCAGAGTATTAGATATTGGGTCTACAGTAAAACTCTAAGGTACCAAAGTATAAATCTTCAGGATATCCAGGATACAAATCTGGTAAATATCTGACAAACATGGACCTCTGGATATCAAGAGGTGGGATCAGATGCCATGGAGAAGTAAGTATCCCCTGTTGAATGTTCACACCCATATTGAATCCACAGTCAAATTTAAATGCAATAAGTGAGGAATAAATCCTCGTCACAATTGGTACAGAGTATTCTACAACTGCTATTGAACAGGTAACTTGAACATTTCATTTAGTGAAATGGAGTGATCGCAGACAAGGCTATTGTAGCGACTGTAAAAGTTGCGGAAAGTTGACATAGATTGCGATGTTTGATATATTGCAGGATATCAATACTTACACGTGGTTTATGATGGGAAAGCCTAAAAATTTATGTTTGTCAAACAGTCTGGTTGTCAAATTCCCTCTGTGTCTATAGTAAATAAAATGTCTCAGTAGGCAGCATATTTACTTGTTGAAATATATTGCATTGACATGTGTATCTAACAGGTTTAAGACAATAAAGCCTTATTTATGTCAGTAACTGGATTCAAAAAATGACCTTTTCACAGAGCTTGACCTTTTCAATGAACTTGACCTTTTCACTGAAGTTGAGAGGTTTCCATGTAACATTTGTGATGGGTGTGGCATGCTAACAGGGGGCGCTGACTCCCTAGAAATACCTGGTCCCATTCCTTTTGGGATTCGCAATTGTTCATCGTGTTGAGCCTGTTGTTATATCTAATTTGTCGTGTTCTAATGGAGTTGGAGTTTTGATTATCTTTTGGTGCTTCCTCATCATATTTTATCAGATTTATTATGATCACATAAATAGTTGTAAAAATTAAAACAAAGCAAAACAGCATGTATATATATATATTTATAAAAATCTAAATAAGACGTGCAATGTTTGATGTTATAAAACTGTCTAACAAAATATCACAGAATATTATCTAATCACAGCAGTAGTTACAAAATGGCAGAAGATCAAAGAAAACAATAAAAAATGGAAACAAAGATTTGAAGTCATTTTATCTAATACAATAGAATTCCATTGTTTTAAAACATACAATAAAACCTCTTTATACTGTCCCTCATTTCATTTGCCAACTCGCTATGCCACAATTTGAAAGTCCACTTTTCCTATTTTCCTATAATTTCGTTGAAGGTTTCGCCTCAACCTATCACCGAGCCCCGTTATAATGCCAAATCTGGGCTGAACAAATGTTGACAGTATAATGAAGTTTTACTGTTCTTGATAAATCCTGCATCTTCAAGTTAAATACAGTGTTATGTATATGTAAATGGACATCAAGCACCCAAAACATAAGCACTTAATTTTTAATAATTAATAACATTAACATGAGAACGCCCATACAAGTAAGTATAAATTACAATCATACTCACTAAATTTCTTTCAATATCACAGAGTTGCTTAGGATTTTCTCACATTAGTTTAAAATTTCTAAATGAAAAAGACTTCATTTCTAGGTAATATAAACAACTTAATTTAATTGCCATTTTCGATGTTGGCATTAAAGTTTGCCAGTTTTCAATGATTACGAAGTACTAATCATTGTTGATGTTATTGGCATCTTAAGTTTGCTGTGGTTTTATCGATAGTTGTCAATATGATCTTAACATTGTAATATGACTGAATCTACAGAAACTATATTGGACTATTTGTCAAGCAATGTATTTGTCGAATAATGCGCAATACTTATCATCTGGGAAATTAACAAAATAAAACAAGCTGTGATAAACATCCTATAGAAATATCCAAGATGGCAAAGTAAATAATTATGTATTAGCTATGGACTTTGATATAAAGAATGCTATGGAGAGGAGTAGGCTCTACATTGAAAATGTTTTAAAAAAAATAAAAAATAAAAATAAAACACATTACAAATCACATGCATGTTCTCATTTGTGCTGTAGGCTAAATATGAAAATCAAAGGTTTTTGTTGAACAGATTTCAAATTTTGATATAGATATTCCACAAAACATAGATTCACTAAAAATGAAAAACATTAAAACTGGATTTTTCCAGTGTAGAATAAACATGGGGTTTGTACTTACTTCATTTCATTTCACAGCTCGGAGACTAAAGCTGGACATACCTATTAATTCTGATATATTTTTAAAGCATGTTTATTCCACAACTTGAATAATGATGCGGAACAACAAAATCAATTGGCATCTTTCTCAGTAATCTATTTTTAGAATTTACATGAGAAACATGACACATTTCACTATATCGGGTAAATCTTAACAAAAAAAAAACAACAAATAATCTACAAATGATTGTTGTTATTTACAAAATTATTAAAGAGTGTTCACATGGCTGGATTGATTACAATGGAAACAAATAGGACATTGCCGATCTTATGGAGTTATTGTTCAACAATAGTTAACTCTGGAAATAATATTACTAAGAAGTGTTCACATACACTAGAAAGTTAAATTGTATTTGGTTGTTCATAAAGTTTGTACCAGTAACAGCCAGGAGTGTTCACATGGCTTGGTTGTTATTCCCATGGGATTATCACATGAAACCTATAGAAAAATCCTATTTGGCTTTTGTTAACAAAGAATGATTTGTAAATTATTCTTGTTGAAAGTTAACATGGTTAGATTCTTCTTCACTAAAAGTTTCCAGTGCTTATAATCAGATTGCTTTGTGTTCACATGGTTAGAGTCTTCTTCACTAAAAGTTTCCAGTGCTTATAATCAGATTGCTGTGTGTTCACATGGTTAGATTCTTCTTCACTAAAAGTTCTAGTGCTTATAATCAGATTGCTGTGTGTTCACATCATTATATTTTTCTTCAGTAAATATTTTTCCAGTGCTAATATTCAGATAAATATGTGTTCACATGGCTAGGTTCTCCTTTACTTAAAGTTTCCAGTGGAAATATTCAGAAAGTTACGTTTGCTTGTTTTTAACAAAAATTGCACATGTGGAAAATTATCCTGGGGAGTGTTCATATGGTTGTCTTTTCCAAACAAGAAATTGTCAATGGTAATAATTTGATTGCACATGTACTTTAGCCATAAGTGAGGAATGATCACATGACACTCATCTTAACAAAGAATTTACAACAGGACTTTGTCTGTGAAGAATGTCAGTTTCGTTTACAAAGAAATTTACACTGCATGATCATAAATTATCGCAGTTTGCCAGAGTGAATTTGACCTTGCAAGTGTCATTCTTGTACAATGTTACTAATCTGAATTTATAACTGATTTACCAAATCATGATCTATTTACAGGTATACTAAAACAGGTGTATGTAAGCAGTATTTAATTTGAACTACAATTTCTTTTATATGCATTTTCATGAAAGAAAAACACTGAAATTTTATAATTAAACTCACATTTAAGGCCACCTCTGTATAAAGGGCACATGCTTTCAAAGGTCATTAAAACATAACCTTTGTTACATTTTCATAATGAATAAACCTCTTTATAAAGACCACGTGTCTATAATTGTCACTTCTGACTGTTCCCTTGAGAGGCCTTTATAGACAAGTTGTGTGTATTCATTTTGCTGTTTTTAAGAATACACATGTACATAAATGTTTAAGATGCCATTTTGTATAAAAGTTTTTCATTTTCTGTGTTTACTTCCCTAGGCAAATAATATGATCATAGTTGTTTAGACAGACATTGTATGTTTGTGTACTTCATAATGTAATAAAAATTCTCACTAACTTTGAAATACAGAGGTAGATTCATATTCTATAAAAAATGAGGTTAACATTAAAACTAATGAATAAACATATCAAGAAGCAATTCATTTTGTACTCTCTCTCTCTCTCTCTTCTCTCTCTCTCTCTCTCTCTTGTTTTCTTCTGACTTAACAACCTTTGTTTATATATAATATCAAAATTTCTTGCTTGTATTGGTTCTAAGTATAGCTGCTATGATGATACTGTGTAAGATTAATGTCATCTGATTTATGCTATGATGTTTCTTGTTGTTGTGTGCTATCATTGGCTTCTTTCTGGGTCTCTGACTTGTCATTTTCATTTGTTGCTTCTTGGTTTCCAGATTCATTTGATACTTCCTGATTTGCTGTTTCAACTTTTTCTTCTTCTTGATTCCCAGATTGTTGCTGTATCTCTGAAGTTTCCTGATTTTCAGGTTCCTGTTGTGAATTATCAACTGTTTCCTGGTTTCCAGCTTCCTGTTGTGTTTCATTGACTGTTTCCTGGTTTCCAGCTTCCTGTTGTGTTTCATTGACTGTTTCCTGGTTTCCAGCTTCCTGTTGTGTTTCATTGACTGTTTCCTGGTTTCCAGCTTCCTGTTGTGTTTCATTGACTGTTTCCTGGTTTCCAGCTTCCTGTTGTGTTTCATTGATTGTTTCTTGGTTTCCAGCTTCCTGTTGTGTTTCATTGACTTCTTCCTGATTCCCAGATTCCTGTTGTGTTTCAGTGACTGTTTCCTGTTTACCAACTTCCTGTTGTGTATCACTGACTGCTTCCTGGTTCTCAGCTTCTTGTGTATTATTGACTAGTTCTTGGTTTCCAGCTTCCTGTTGTGTATCAGTGACTGATTCCTGGTTTCCAGATTCCTGTTGTATACCATTAATTGTTTCCTCCTGGTTTCCAGCTTCCTGTTGATTTTCAGTGATTTTTTCCTGATTCCCAGATTCTTGCTGTGTTTCTTCACTTGCTTGCTGTTTACCAGTATCCTCACCACCCTGCTCTTTCTGTACCTCTGTTACTTGCTCATTCACATCATTCTTGTCATCTGCATTTTCATTGTCCACTTGTTGATTTCCAGAATCAGAAGTTGATTCCTGAGTTGTTGATTCATTGTTAGGATACAGAAATAGAGATAGAGCTGCAAAAATGTAGAAAAACAAAATGAAATGAAACAAAACATATGATGATTTAGTGGTAATACAGCGAAACCTATCTTCAGTTACCATTGTTATGAAAGAGCACCTGTCTTGACAAACTTAGACATCCACTCTGTTAAATGGTTGTGTAACAAATTATGAGAGACAAGATTTATATGGTCTTTAAATACAGGGTTTCTATGGAAGCCTGTTACTGTTTATTTATTTAGAAATACAGGAATATCATCTTTAAAATTAAGAAGTTCGGAAGTATTCAAATGTAGACATTAATGGATCTGAAACCCCAGAGTACACACCTTCTGTATCAAAATATCCATCATTGTTGTTATCAAACTGTTTAAGGATATTTTTCACATTGGCAATCTCATCTGCATTCAATGGTTCCCCATGTTTAGACAATACTTCAATCAACTCTTCAATTTTAATTCTGCCATTTGGAAATAAAAGGTTTATGCTTTGTAGTAAACTGTTTCTCATTTCATCTGCTGTTTGCACTAAGTCTTTCACCCATTCTTGGAATTCATCAAAGTTCAGCAAACCTTTATCTTGAAAATAAGCCAAAAAGATAAAAATGTATTATAATTCAAACATATAATGTAAAAAATAGACTTTTAATTTTTTTTTTATTCTTGGATCAAAATGTATTTCATGGCAACAAATTTGAAAATATCAAGTACTGTGGAATCACTGATAGTTAATGAAAATTACTGGTGTTTGAGGGACTCAGTGGTTGGGTAGTTAGAACACAACACTTTAAATGTCTTTAAAAACTGGCTTTTCCATGACTAGGTCAACCAGTATTTTATGGGATGCATTGAAAGAGAATGGGGCCTGGCAGGATTAGCCAAAGTTGAATTTAGATAGAAGTAATTCTTTAGAATTGTGGTGCGATACCCAGGTCGCTGTTGTTAGAAGCAGAATGCTACAGCACTGTGCCATTTCCCCATAGCTTTCTATGTTAAATCAACGCTTTTTAATTATATGCCACAAAGTAATGTCTGCATCAATTATTGTCAATATTTACATATTTATAAAATAAGTATATTCATGATCATCTGATATTAGCCTTAAACTCCTTTGAAACTTTATTTTTGAGAAGTAAGATTTTTTTCTTTGCAGTAAGTATTAAAAACTGTTGTTAACACCACTTATTATGAACAAAGAAGGAAATGGTACTGTGAATTTCGCTAGTAACTTACAAAAACTTGCAGTTTTCATGAAAAGATATTGATACATTCCAAACCAATTTAGAAAGATAGTCCATAGACTTCAACACAAATGTGCAAAAGTTTACAAGATTTCATTGAGAACACAAGTCAGACCACCAATTTCTATAAAGTTGATTTAGCATAGAAAGCTGTGGGAAAATGATTTTAGTTGACTCATTTTTGGCATGGGACTGTATATGTATTGTAGCAATATTTATGACAATTTTGTGTATAGTATATTATTTACCATCTTTATGATGACTCTTGAAGAGATCATCAACTGTTTGTTGAGAGGGGTCAATACACATTTTCTGTAGTATGACCTTGAAGTTTGCCTTGTCAACCATCCCATCAGCATTAGCATAGGAATCATAGTTCTGTCTACACCCTGAAAAAAAAATCAAAAGTTGTAAAATAAAAGTACAGTGGAACCTCGCCTAAAGACCACCTCACTTAGGAGTAGCCTACAACTCACATTTCGGACCACAAGTTTTCAGTATCTCAAAAAATATTTGATAATAGACAACCTCACTTATGAGACCACTTAAAGTCAGTCAGTTAGGTGGTCTTAAAAGTGAAGTTCCACTGTAACATCTAACTAATCAGACCACTTTAAGTCAGTCAGATAGGTGATCTTAATAGTGAGGTTCCACTGTAACATCTCACTAATCAGACCACTTTAAGTCAGTCAGATAGGTGATCTTAATAGTGAGGTTCCACTGTAACATCTCACTAATCAGACCACTTTAAGTCAGTCAGATAGGTAATCTTAATAGTGAGGTTCCACTGTAACATCTCACTAATCAGACCACTTTAAGTCAGTCAGTTAGGTGATCTTAATAGCAAGGTTCCACTGTATTAAAAATACATTCTGCTTCAGGATAAAAAATACCTTAAGACTTGAGTTAAAGTGGCATTGATGAAACGGTCCTAAGTTTTGTCTTAAGATCAAATAACTTAAGACTTAGGACTAACGACTTTTTGATAAAACAGGCCCCAGGTGGTCTTTTGTCAGAGTGGTCTTTCAAGGCAGCTTCCACTGCATAGCACAATACTTTATCCATTTTAGGTTTGTACATCTTTACAGTTGATTTCAGCTCTCGATAAAATCCGATACTAGTACATTACACAAGTTATATCAACATTATAAATCCTCCCTAGTCCTTCTCAGACTGCCTCTACTTTCACAGACATTTTTAAAATGAGTTTTGAATCAAATATTTATTTCTGCTATTTTAATTCTTCTACGACATGTTTAATGCATACATTAATATTAGGAGATTTTTCTTTGTTTTTGATTATTTAAGCTAATTTCTGTTTACATGATTGACATTTGACATTTGTATAGAAGGTTAAGCCAGGGTTGTAATGATATCATGCAAGTGTTTATACTTACATTCCAAAGTCTTCATTGAACCCTGAAAATAAAAATATATATATGTATTTAAGTATGCTTACTATCACTGATTATACAATAATTTGTGTAAGATATCCCACAATTCTTTGATAATTAGTTTTAGGTGATAGAATACCTGTATACCATGGTATACGTATACATTTGTACCAGGTGATAGAATATCTTTATACCATGGTACAAGCATACATTTGTACTAGGTGAGAGAATATCTTTTATACATTTGTACTAGGTGATGGAAAACCTTTATACCATGGTACAAGTATACATTTGTATTAGGTGATAAAATACTTATATCCCATGCTATTACACATGTATAAGTACCAATCGTGTCAGGTGATAAAATACCTGTATACGATTGGTATAAGTATACATTTGTATTAGGTGATAAAATACCTGTATACCATTGGTATAAGTATACATTTGTATTAGGTGATAAAATACCTTTATACCATGGTACAAGTATACATTTGTATTAGGTGATAGAATACCTGTGTACCATGCTATAACACATGTATAAGTACCAATCGTGTTACCATTGGTGTAGGTATACATTTGTATTAGGTGATAAAATACCAGTATACCATTGGTGTAAGTATACATTTGTATTAGGTGATAAAATACCTGTATACCATTGGTGTAAGTACACATTTGTATTAGGTGATAAAATACCAGTATACCATGGTTTGAGTATACATTTGTACTAAATGAGAGAATACAAGTATACCATGATGTAAGTACACATTTGTATTTATTGATATAATACCTGTATACCACGGTATAAGTATAAATTTGTATTAGGTGATAAAATACCTTTATATCATGGTATAAGTAGCCTATACATTTGTATTAGGTGATAGAATACCAGAATACTATTATATAACACATGTATAAGCATACATTTGTATTAGGTGATAAAACACCTGTATACCATGATATAAGTACACATTGGTATTAGGTGAGAGTATTAGTGATTTCTCCAAAGATATAAGGGAGTAATTCTTAGCAGGTGTCATAAAATGGCAATAACACACATAAAGGCTCTACATATAAAGATCAGCACACAGTTACCTAACTACATATCTAATTTGCATAGGAATGTCCAAACTGACTGCATGATCAAAACATACTGTAAATAAATACAAATTATAGGCTACAGTATATTGTCCTAAACAAACTGATAAAAACAACATTGTGTTGATTTGAATGCAGCTGGAATATGCATTATATCAAATTAAATTTTTTAATACATAATATTAAATAATATATATATATATATATATATATATATATAAACATTACTAAATTACAAAGAAAAACCCAAATATTCTTAAAATAGATATTGTGTTATTCTGAGATCAAATTGTATATAAATACAGTGGAACCTGTCTGAGAGAACCACCTGACTTTTTTAAAAGAGCACATTCTGTTGTTGTTGTATTGTTGTTTAACGTCCCACTCAAGAATCTTTCAAATGCCGGTGAAAGGCTTCAAAGTTCGGCCTATGCTCGGTACTTATGGCCATTGAGCAGTGAGGGTTCTTTAATGTGCTGACACCTACTGACACAAGACCTACTTTTCTTTTTTACTAATCCGAAGGACAGGAAAAGCCAGAGCACAGTCTAAAAATCCACTTTGTTAATTAATATTTTAAATTAAACCTCTTTTGAAGACCTCCTGTCTTTATAGACCACATTTCAATGGCAAGTGGGATGGTCTCTCAAGACAGGTTCCACTGTATCTGACTAACACATAATCAAATACATACTCTACAGAATATGTACTGGTATCACTGAAGGGTATAGCTGTACTTTGTTCTTGGCCTCCGTTATAAATGCACTTAAATTCTTGTACAGATTATCATTTTCCTTTTTGTGTAAAATTGTTTAAGATGAAATTAAAATACAGAAGGTATGTAAAAATGAAATGAAAACAGACATTTAAATCGTGAAACTTTAGTTTGGCACAAAAAAAGCTAAAAAGCATTTTGTGATATCAATGTGTTGGCCTCACTTGGGGGAGGTGAACTTTTGTGTAAATTATATATAATCAGAATGAAGAAACATGTCTTGTAGTATAAAAATAGTGAGTTACCTAGGATATGTATACAATGCTAATGATTTGTAGCTTTATGATGCCTCTTTCTCTCATATGAATATTCATATCAAATGTCATCTGAAAATTCATATCTAAAGATATTTAGCACCAAACAAATCACCATGTAAAAAAAAGGAAAAATGAACAATGTAAAAAGGTAAAATGTGTATTTTAAAAATAAAAAATAATGTACAATAAGTTAAAAAAAGGGCAAATTAGTTGTTAGAACATCAAACCAGCATTATTTGCCCTAGATACATAGACATGCTAAAGGGGGCAATCCCACTTAACTTTTTCAACACTAAAGACCATAATAGACTGGTCTAAGACAAAAAAAAGAACATTCTATTTAGATACTTAGGGTGGTAGTTTTAAGGCCAGGACTATAAACACCAAATAACTGAATAGTAATATAATCCCCTCCAATAAAAGCCCAACTCTTCTATAACCAGGAAAAAACCAGCACTTAATACAGGAAATTAAATGTAACATAGATTGGTTTACTTGCCTGGTGCTTTACCAATGGAGCTAAAGTGGAAACTAGTGTAGTATAAGTTATAGTAGGAACACTGTATAACTAAACCTACATAATCTACATAAAAATAAGCTTTTAGAAATAAAGGTATGTGGATGTGAAACTTTTGTACTCCAAATATTAGGTTGAGTATTTCTTTTGTGAATGGGAATTTAAATTGACAGACATGAACCACAATTGACTCCATACAAAATTAGAGAGAACTTGACACAAATAATGATATAATATATATATATATACAAGTACATGTAATAATATTGTAAAGGAAGTGGGGCACACTTGACCCTTTCACGATGACTGCATTCCTCCTAATATCACCTGCGCAATTAACACTTCCGAGTGGTAACAAGAAGTTTGATACCCAACACAAATTATACCCATTGAAATTCCAGTAATACACAGGGTATTTCACTGGGCACTATTTGTCTTGAATATGAACTGTTTTGAGCATGGACTTCTTGACACCACTCAGAAGTGTTTGTCTGCAGGTGAAATTACTAGGAATGCAGTTGTTGTGAAAGGGTCTCTTGGGAAAAATAAAATACAGTAAAACCTTCTTAAGTGACCACCTGTGTATAAAGACCACCTGTGTATAGAGACCACTCTTTTGCTGTCCCCAATAGTACCCTTTGTGTACAAATCAACCTCTATATATTATAAAGACCACCTCCCTATAAAGACTGGTTTTGTTGTATCACTAAGGGGGTCATTATATACAAGTTTCACTATATAGGCTTATGTCTATATAATTCAACAAGTTTTTTTGTTACATGGACAGTCAAAATGTTTAATAAATCGGGTATGCATAACATAATTTTTCTATACAAATTTAGACAAGGCAAAATACATGTATGACTATGTCAAATGATTTTCCTCATTACAACATTTGTGTGATCCTGAGAGACTTTAACAATTGATGACCACCAAGTAAAAATAAAAAATGAAAATGAATTGAAACTGTTATGAAATGGTAGAGATCTTCACAAAATTCTTCCTCTCAAGATAAGAACGACTTGATCAACTAGTTACATGTACGGTCAAGATTATTCCTTGTTCATAAAACCGAAACTCCATTTGTATGAAACTAAAACAACACCAGCAAACAATGCTGTAATTGGATATACATTTGTAGGAGTGAGATGGGAAATGCTATAACTTGGGCTCTTTGATAGCTTTCTAAGATCCCTTACTTAATCAACTTTGATAATAAATTAAAGAAAGAAACTTAAGTTATTTGACACACACCAAATTGTTGCAAATCAACAAACAAACAAATATCAACCCCCTCCCCCAATTCTTCAATCACTTGAGCATAAATACAGTAAAACCTGCTTTAGTGACCACCTGTGTAAAAAGACCAGTTTTTGCTCTCCCCAACAGTACAATCTGTGTACAAATCAACAGTCTACATAAATACCACTCCCTATAAAGACCGGTTTTCTTGTGTCCCGAAGGTGGTCGTTATATACAAGTTTAAGTGTATGAAGGTACATGTACATTTAATTACATTGTCTGCTGCTGTTATGATATACAAATGAACAAAGCTTTGTCAAATGGATTAAACTAAGTGGATTACAAAATGTGATCTCAGTAGACATATCATCTTTTATTTGAATGGTATCTCAAGGCAGGTTCCACTGTAGTGTACCATGAATCATTAACTTATCAACCCCTGAATAGCAATGGACTCATCAGTAAATGATTGACTTCGACCAACTCTATGTCTTTAGGGGTGAGTTAAATGAGGGTCAAGATCTTCCAAGTTTCATATCTTAAATTACAAGGATGGCTGATACCTGAACTCTAATCATATATTTCACATAATCAACTTTCAACTAATTCTAAAACCAAATTTCATATCAGCTTCACAGTACACATGAGTCACTACTGGATGAAGTGCATTTTAAAGAAGGAATCTCTCTGTAGGGTGAAGTGGGATCTTAAGATATAAGATGAATATCTTTTTAAAGATTAAATACGGGTAATGATGTACACATTTTACGTCTCATTATGCAGATTTAAAGATTATTATTATGTACTTATATAAAATTTCATGACATTTAAGAGATAGGAACAGAGATTTTATTCTGGCAATATTGTATACATTACGGGTGTAAACAAACACAATCACTGTTGAGTTAAGTGATTATGATAGTTAACTTATGCTTTCAAATCTTACTTATTTACTTACATCTCTTCATAAAAGTAGAAAGAATTATATTGTACAAACTATCGGGGGAATGGGGTCAAGTTAAACCTTTTGCTAAAGAAAATCTTGTCTTACTCGAGTGGGTCAGTTGAACTTTTACTTTGCTTTAAATATTTGAATTAAAAATTAAAAGACCTCTTTCAGTTGGTGTTAGTGCGTTTTTATTATTACCACTTACTTTCACTTAACACTTCAATCAAGTATACCTGCCCTGTAGATAAATTGTTTTAACTCATTCATCCCTCAAGGCACATTTAGACTGGTCTAAATCATTTATTTACAGAAGAGTCCATTATTTTTCAGGGTGTGATGAGTTTAGGCTTAACCAGGTGATGAAAACAACATTACATTAGATCCACTTCAACTCCTACAGCTATACGTAGCACAAATTATGTACATATCAAAACAGCTCTCAATATTAAAAAACCATTTAAATAAAACAATACAGTCAAATTAACATTAAAGGCCACCTCTATATAAAGGGAACATGTCTTAATAAAGGTCATTCAAACATAACCTTTGTTAACTTTTGTGTAATGAATAAACTTCTTTATAAAAGCCATCTGTCCATAATGACTATTTCGGCCTGTTCCCTTAAGTGGCTTTGTGACAGAAAAATTGTTTAACCCATATAGGCCTACTCAACATACAGACATCTTGTATTAGTGTTTGTATATAATGATACAACAAAACCAGTCTTTATAGGGAGGTGGTCTTTATACGGAGGTGGATTTGTACTCAAATGACCAGTTGGCCTTTATACACAGGTGGTTGTTAAAGCAGGTTTTACTGTAATGTTAAACAGAACTTGGTGAAGACTACAGGATGGAAAATGCTTATTTGTTGGATGGGGCTTGAGAATTACTCTGCTTTGATTAAAAGTTATCAATTTTACTCATTCCCTAAAGACATATTTGGACTGGTCCAAGTCATTTATTTATAGAAGACTTCATTACTATTCAGGGGTTGATGAGTTAAGGGTCTCCTGAGCCAGAAGCCCATGCTATTGGAAATTGTAAAAAGTTTCCTTGGACGTTTTTGAATGAGATGGTATCCAATCGGTGTCCACATTGTGACAGTTGCTCCAGGACTACTGACCTAATTTCAACCAAAGTCAATATCTTGTGAAATTGATAAAGTAATTCTTTACTGTATCTGAACCAGGCACTATTGTGATATTTCCTGATTAAGTTTTTCATCCATGTGAGCAAGTGTAATTTGTTAGGCCTCTTGACAAAATATTTGTTAATTGATAAGCATGATAGCTTACATACATTGTGTAACTAATATCTAACAACCACATCATCAACAGATGTAGGTCATTTGTGTTATGATGACATTTCACAAAATACCAATATGACAAAATAATGGTAAATTGTTTGAAAAAGGTAAAGTTAATCAACAAATAAAAAAAAAAAAACAACCACAAGAACAAAACAAAAAACAATGAAAACCAACCTCAACAACAATACAGTGAAGTCCACTTATCATATGACATTAGTTTTACTAAATTTTCCAGATTTCAAATATTCATATCATAACCATAAAGCTCAAAGTACAACACCATATATCAGATAGATTACACTTTACACTAAAATGTCATATCCATGTAGCTCAAGATACAACACCATAGATCAGGTTACACTTTACACTAAAGTGTCATATTATTTCACTTTACACTAAAATGTCATATCCATGTAGCCTGAGAGAGATGCAACACCAAAGATCAGATTACACGTGGCTATAAAATGTCATATCGATGTAGATCAAGATACAACACCAAAGATCAGATTACACGTGGCTATAAAATGTCATATGGATGTAGATCAAGATACAACACCATAGAAAAGATTACACTTTACACTAAAATGTCATATTATTACACTTTACACTAAAATGTCATATCCATGTAAATTGAGATACAACTCTGTATGTGATTCCAGGCACCACTATACATGATTCAAGGTACCACTCTATTTGTGATTTAAGGTACCACTCTATATGTGATTCAAAGTACCACTCTATATGTGATTCAAAGTACCACTGTGTATGTGATTTAAGGTACCACTCTGTATGTGATTCAAGGTACCACTGTGTATGTGATTTAAGGTACCACTCTATATGTGATTCAAAGTACCACTCTATATGTGATTCAAAGTACCACTGTGTATGTGATTTAAGGTACCACTCTGTATGTGATTTAAGGTATCACTCTGTATGTGATTTAAGGTACCACTCTATATGTGATTCCAGGTACCACTCTGTATGTGATTTAAGGTACCACTCTATATGTGATTTAAGGTACAACTCTATATGTGATTCAAAGTACCACTCTGTATGTGATTTAAGGTACCACTCTGTATGTGATTCAATGTACCACTCTGTATGTGATTTAAGGTACCACTCTGTATGTGATTCAAGGTACCACTCTGTATGTGATTTAATGTACCACTCTATATGTGATTTAAGGTACCACTCTGTATGTGATTCCAGGTACCACTCTATAAGTGATTCAAAGTATGTGTGATACAGAAGTTTTGACAGGTGCTATGGACTTATGCCAATGCTGTAAAAAGCCACATTTACTCTGACACAAGAGCTTTAAAGTCTTGTCTGACAGACACACGACTTTCTCTATTTATTTGATTGGTTGGTGAAACAGCAGTCATAATTTGTGCTAAAAATGTCTTTTTAGGCTTGGTGTGGATTCAAACCTGAAATCCAAGGCTAGCTAGTGAAATGCTTTACTGCTAGACAAATGCAAGTTGATTTGATGATTTACCACTATACAACTGCAAGCTAGGTAGACAACTACAAGTTGGCTAGAAAAATGTTTTATTGCAAGACAACTGCAAGTAAGCCACACAAATGCTTTCCTGCAAGAAACAAGAATTTAGCTACACAAATGCTTTACTGCTAGACAAATGGTTTACTGCTAAACAACTGCAAATTAGATAGAAAAATGTTTTACTACAAGAAACTGCAAGTTAGCTACAAAATGCTTTACTGCCAGACAACTGCAAGTTAGCTAGACAGATACTTTACTGTAGACAACTGCAAGCTAGCAAGATGCTTTGCAACTGCACCATAGCAAACTAGGCGAACAATTACTTTACTACTAAACAACTGACAGTTAGCAAGACAAATTATTTACTGCTAAACAAATGCAAATTAGCTTTCCAAATACTGTACTGCTAGACAATGCATTATTGCTAGACAACTGCAAGTTAGCTAGACAAATGCTTCACTGCTTCTTATCTGCAAGTTAACTAGAAAAATGTTTTACTGCAAGACAACTGCAAGTTAGCTACACAAATGCTTTACCGCTAGGCAACTGTAAGTTAGCTACACAAATGCTTTACTGCTAGGCAACTGCAAGTTAGCTACAGAAATGTGTTACTGCTAAACAACTGTAACTTAGCTACAGAAATGTGTTACTGCTAAACAACTGTAAGTTAGCTACAGAAATGTGTTACTGCTAAACAACTGCAAGTTAGCTACAGAAATGTGTTAATGCTAAACAACTGTAAGTTAGCTACAGAAATGTGTTAGCTGCAGAAATGTGTTAATACTAAACAACTGTAAGTTAGCTACAGAAATGTGTTGCTGCTAAACAACTGTAAGTTAGCTACAGAAATGTGTTACTGCTAAACAACTGTAAGTTAGCTACAGAAATGTGTTACTGCTAAACAACTGTAAGTTAGCTACAGAAATGTGTTAATGCTAAACAACTGTAAGTTAGCTACAGAAATGTGTTACTGCTAAAAAACTGTAAGTTAGCTACAGAAATGTGTTACTGCTAAACAACTGTAAGTTAGCTACAGAAATGTGTTACTGCTAAACAACTGTAAGTTAGCTACACAAATGTGTTACTGCTAAACAACTGCAAGCTAGCAAGGCAACTGCTTGACCACTTCAAGCCAGATAGACGAGTGCCCATCCACTGCATGTAGTTCTAGTAGATTTACATCATAGTCTAAAGACAGGAAATACATTGTACAGATAATATAGATCAGAATTTCAATATGGAACATTTAGTTTTATTTTTTTCAGCAATCCAAATTTAGCACTGGAGTAAAAAAAATTGTCAATTTGAAACTGTATTTTCGGAAGAATAGAACAATGGGACCTGGAATGGCAAAGTATTTGAAAAATAGACAATATGATAATCAGGTACATATTGAAATGTGAGTATATCAATACTGAGGGTTAAAAATGTTCTCAATGGTGTCTTTTTCTTTACACTATAAACTTCTCTACAAATTAAAACTTGGACATGTTAATGATTAATGGTTGATAAATGAAGTAAGAACTAAAATTAGATAAGTTTTAATCAAATCTGAATAAATTCATTATCACAATAAAAGAAAAACCCTGATAGAAATTAAATGAATGCATACCGCTATATCAAACAAACAAACAATCAAAACAATGTGTCATCGTTGTCAGAGAAACATATAAATTTAAACCACGCCAACTCTATAGAGAAATGTAAAATCTTGAAAGTTTAGCTGTCATTAAATTACATGCAATATATCAACAAATGACCTGGGAAAAACAAAAAAGAAATTGTTTGTAAGACTTACCATTTTTGTTGTGAGGATTTTTATCACCTGCTCTTGACTACTGGAGATTTTCTGTTTACTCCAACAGGTATCCTACGAGAGAATATCTATACCAGGTATTTAAATACCTGTTCATTCTATCATATCAACTCTTACCCTGGCCTGTCTCATTATATTTGCTTAAATACACAGGTAAACATCTTTTCAATCTCTATGTAGTTAAATGAATATCAAATTTAGGTGTTCAGAATGTCATGAACCGACGTTTTTTTATAAAATTTATATTTCTGTCTTATTTTTTGATATGTCAAGTATGAATTAGAACACACCCCTCTAAGGGACCTCAAACGTCAACATCATCGCTCATAGTTACCATCTTCTATTTCATTCATGTCTTTCACATATTTTGAATTTTCTATGGTGCGAATGGCATTCTGGGACTAATGTGGTTGTAAGATTCTAAATCCCAGCAATTAAGACTTTATAAAATACAATATTATAGGCTAAAGATAAACTTCTGTTCAAATAAATTCAGAAACTGTGGTTGCCACTGACAACAAAATTAACATAGAGTTTCCTTATATTCAGGATTACATAACTCAGACAACACAGGAGGTCGTTTCATGGACGGTATCTATGTAAAATATTCAATCAGGATCTTTAAATTTGAGTGGTGAATTCATTTGCTGTAAATATCAATATTTAATGAAAAGATTTTCCAACAATGAATCTTCTTAATCACATTCCAACTGTTTCGGTCTGCTCGCCATGAATGAACACAGTAAGAAATACGCAGAAATAATTATTTGTATATCTACACAAATTGACTGTATGTTGTGTAAAAAATTTCGACCAACTTGAATGATTGAATTTATATTCAACATATAACACATATAAAAATAGAAGTATTTTATTTATATGATTCTCAAGCATGGCTGAGCAAATAATTCAATGTGAATCGTAAACCTTTGAGGTAATAAAATGCTGGGTGGTGTAGTCAATACTGAAAGATTCAAGATAAATTACTATGCGATAAACACCTATATATAGAACTAACACCGACATGACAGACTCCACTTCAAAATAAAGATTTATGTTGGACAGACATGTAGATCTCATGATTGTTGCCTTGACCCTCTGAGGTCATCTTCACTATTTATGAATGTTTAAATTTTCATTATTTACAAATGTTTGAAATTTTATTGCATAATTGAGGGTTTTTGTTTTATTGGGAGTGGAAATAAAAACTGAAATCTTTAGTAATACTTAAAATTCATATCCAAGTAAATTTTCATATTTTTTTTTTCAAAATCGTTTACTTATATAACCAATATTTTCCAATGTTTATAGTTACATCAAGAATATTGATTTACTGATAAAGAAATACAGTAAAACTTGCTTTAGTGACCACCTGTTATAAAGACTGCTTGGTCATAAAGACTCATTTTTTGTGTCCCTAAGAGTGTCTTTATATACAAGTTTCACTGTATTACAAACTGAAGGTAAAGGACCACAAATAAAGACTTGTGCTATGGTCATGTGATAGCATGGGAAGGCGGCACTAGGTGACTGAGTACTTTG
This sequence comes from Atrina japonica, assembly GCA_030159075.1. NCBI lineage: Eukaryota > Metazoa > Mollusca > Bivalvia > Pterioida > Pinnidae > Atrina > Atrina japonica. Next base: position 783,574 of record BROG01000210.1, on the reverse strand, counting down.
ATAATCTCTTATCTCTAGTCAGCACATGCTTTAGCCCCACAAGAGCCTAAGCAGAAAATATGGGATATTTAGACACTATGGGAAAGCTGGTGATCTTTTCCAGGGAAATAATTTTCATCAAGTTTTCTCATCCATCATTTAAATACTGCCATTGTAGAACTGAAATATTTAGAATTGCATTAACTCAGTAATTCCTGAAAAACAATGGACTCTTCAGTAAATCAATGACTTAGACCAGTCCAAATGTGTCTTTAGGAGTGAATAAATTAAACACTTAAAGAGACAGGCAAGATCTGAGAATATAGTGATATAAACCAGTCACACCAGTGACTTACATGTAAATGTTACACAATAGTTTTGAGATCTTTCCTTTTTCAATGCACAGCACCTGGAGAATGAAAAATCATCATTTACTTTCATCCCTTATTTATGACGGTTGTCAACATAACAACAGCTATCTGTGTTAAAAAGTTGGATATTTTTATTGATTTCAACAATCTTTGATTTATAAAACATATTTTCAGCTTGTAAAAATATCCTTCAATAGACAATTTTACAATAACAACTGTCCTGTAACATTGGCCTACAAGATGATGCTTATTATTTTAAATTTGGGATCCAATTCTTTTCATTATCTTATATTTTTTTACAGATCAAAGTTTCTCATTTTTGTTAACAGTATGATTTAAATATGCGACAAGTTGGAAAACATAGCAGTAAAACTTTTATAAGTATGTTCTCTTTTGTTAAAATTACACAAATGGTAGCAACAATTTCATCTGCAGTGCGAGGTAAAAATATTTCTAAAAATATCCACAAGAGGACCTTACCACAATAACATAAATACTGTACAGTAGAACCTTGTCTAAAGACCATCATGCTTAGCAAACCACCTGAAACCAGTTAAGACCACATGTTTTCAGTGTCTTGATAAATATTTAATAAGAACAGAATTTCACTTAAGAGATCACCTCACTAATCATACAACTTTGAGTCAGTCATTTAAGTGGTCTTAATAGCGAGGTTTTGCTGTACTTTTTTTTTTTTTTTTTTACATATGCTACATTCAGTATATCTAAAACATACAAGCATTATCAATATGCTTGGGAACAATTATGAAGCTTCCAGATTTGTGTGCCTTTCCTTATATGTCTGACAATGTCATCATTAAATCTATATCTTTTTGTGTCTTATGAAACGGGAAATATAGTAAAACTCTGATATAACGAATTCCTGTGGGCCTTCTATAAAATTTCGTTGTAAGTGTAATTCGTTATACATTTATTGTGAATTCGTAACTTGAATATAACAAATTTGTTATAAAAAAACTTAATCATTTTACATAAGAAAACTCCACTGAAATATTTATACCTACGCTTGCATTAAATTAAAGAATAATGACGGATATTTCAGAGAAAATGTTTTATTCATTTCATAATTATATAATTACTTATATTTACGGTTAAAACGAATTGTATTAGATATATTTGACAAAAATGGTGCTGCTGCGAGGAATTGAACGCCGATTCCTTGGTCTAAAATGATTACAATATTCCAATGCACTATATGATACTTACCGAGATTTAAGGGAACAAAACAGAAAATATGTTACTTTAATGTGTTGGACTTCAGCTATATCATTAATCTCTAGATTCTAAAATTAACACGTTACATGTGTACATACGTTGAAATAAATGTAAATAACATAGCAATCATTTGTTATTTTATATTACCAAACACGCTAAAAAATATCAGAAATTTGGTATTTGATGTATCAATGTAGTTTGTATGACAGGGGAGATTGATTAGATCTTAAAAAATATGAAAAAACTTTGTTATAAAAAGTTTATTTTGCAATCTATTTCATGTCAAGGGGAACAGGAATTACTTCGTTTTAATCGTAAATTCGTTACAAGTGTGTTTCCCCATAAATGCAAGATTTTTGTATAGAGTATTAAGGAATCTACCGGGGAAAACAAATTCACTTTGCTATAGCCGTAAATTCGCTAAATTCGTGTTTCGCTATATTTGAGTTTTACTGTAATTCTTTTAACAAAGTAGTCCTTTGTTTTACATTTGTTTTTCATACTGAAAAGAAACACTAAAAAATATAAAACCAACTATACTTCACGTATCACATAATTTTATTGTAATAATTACAATCATATCTCATTGCAAATTATGACAACATTCACATAATTCAACATCATTATATTATTAACAATGGTTAATTATTATATAATATGGTCTTGAATAAAAATACTCTACTCTATTGGGGAACAGACACTTGAAATATCCTATTTTCCTGTACACTTTAAAGATTATGGATCACAAACAAATGGTTGAATTCTACATGAAAAATAGGTTGAAATCATGTGACTGTGTATCTTCGAGTCTAGAGTATCTTCATATCAATTGTTGCGTCCGTGGTTGTAGTAAATGAGTTTAGGTCAAACTTAAGTAGGCCTAATGTTAATTTTGTTAACTAAGCCATGTAATAAAACATTGATGAAATCATTCTATATGCACAAGATAAATCTGCAAAGTTTTTTTTTAAACTTTTGATATTATTCAAACTGGCCATACAAGTCACCCATATCTAGTTCTATCAACTCACTTTTTAGGGGACATTTCCCAATTCTATATAGGTCTACATGCCCATTATAAAGAGGTACCAACTTTATTTGTTAGACACCAATGTCAAATTATGATTTCTTAAGATTGTATCTTTTATTAAGCTTTAGGAAATCTCTTTGGTCCAGAAGAGCTAGAATCATGAAGTTTCCAAAGTGTTTGGGTCCTTGCCCAATAAATGCAACAAAACTTGAGGAGAATTAACAAGGTGGTTTTTGAGAACCAAGAATGATAACATACATATATTTGTCTGTAAATGAAAGCACAAAAGCACCAAAGGTATAACAAGCAAATCAATGGCAAGAATGCATACCTGTATATACATTAAAACCTGTATATAGGGGCCATCCAAGGGACCAGAAAATATTGGTCTTTATGTGCAGGTGACCTTTATACACAGGTTCAATTTAGTTGAAGTATGCAGTTAAGGGACTTGAAAAAAAAAATGGCCTTTATAAACAGATAATCCTTATAAAAAGGTGGCAGCTATAGTAGGTTTTACTGTATATACATTTAACAAAAAATACAAGATTTTAAAACTAGTTATAAAAACAGGAAGTGATCTATCACATTCTGATTTTAAAGCTGAAACGGTATATGCTACATAGTCTCAGTTCCTACCACTTCTAAAGAATATTTTATATAGAAGCCCTTTAAAGGAGGGAAAAAATACATTTGTAGTTCTTTGGGTAAAAGAAACCCAAATTTAAATGAAAATAATGAAATAGAGAATCAACATTATGTCTAAAACATTATATAAGAATAGAAATTTATAAGTTTCGGTATCATAAAAGAACTCAAACGTCCCCAAATATGGTCCAATTGATCAAACCATATGATTTGGGAGCTTTACTGATATAGTCTGAGTCACATTAGGTCATGAATTTCAAAATGAATTTGTAAAGCAACCAATTGTTAAAATAAAAATATTTTTACTGATATAAGTAAAAAACAAAAAAGTATATCCTATATCTTTAAAACATACTTTTCTCTTTGTTTGGTCACTTCAATTTTTGAAAATACTCCTCCTACAGGAATCTCTGTGTTATCCATGCAATGTCAATAAATTGGGTCATGTGAGTAATCATTAATATACTCGAGCCTCTCTTGACATGAAGGGAGATAACTCCCAATATATTATTGTTGTAAGGAATCAATGGTTGTGTATTAACAGCAACCTTTCTTTTCACAATACAATAAGATAATACTCGAAAAGTTCTGAAAACACGTCTATTGGATTAGCCTGAGTTCCTGGCCCAATCTTAATTCGTTGATACTGACGGCATTGCATCAGTGAGCCAGGATCCCAGGATACTATCGGATGATTTTATCTAGTGTTAGACTGAGATCCTGGCCTAATCATACTTTGTCGATCAGTGAACCAGGCTAAATCAGTATAACCAATAAACGTTCCCTTTCTCTCACTTCCACTCTCAAACTTTGACAGATGGCCGCGATTGCCATTGTAAAATTCTCGTAGTGGTAATTTGAGTGCAAATATCTAGTACAAAACAGATCAATTTTTATTTGTCATGGGCATGGATAAATTAGTTAGTATGCATAGGATACCGCTACATTAAATTTAAGTGGTAGGTATTAACAATTTTATTTTAATAAACCAAAACCAGTGGACAGAGCTAATGTGGCTCAGACTATAATTCTAAAATGCCTTATTTTCTTATATTTAGTTAAATACAAAGATTTTATCATGAATGGTTCAAAAGTTGTAAAGAAAGTTGAAGTTATGGATGGTATGACCTGTACTAGACCACAACTGAAGATGAAAGTTATGGATTGTATGATCTGTACTAGGACATGGGTAAATGATAAAATGGTATGATCTGCACCAGAACATGGGTAAATGATAAAATGGTATGATCTGTACTTTAACATGGGTAAATGATAAAATGGTATGATCTATACTAGATAATAGGTGAAGATGAAAGTTATGGATTGTATGATCTGTACTAGCACAAGGGTAACTAGGACACAGGTAAAAGGAAAAGTTATAGATGGTATGATCTGTACTAGCACAAGGGTAAAGGTAAAAGTTACAGATGGTATGATCTGTACTAGAACATGGGTAAAGATGATCTGTACCAGACAACAGGTGATCTGTAACAGACAACAGATGAAGTTAAAAGTTGTGGAAGGTATGATGTTTTAGATGATAGAAGATGAAATTTTTAGACAGACAGGAAGTTATAGAGATCAAAACATGACAAGATACATGTATATAATTTACAATAAACTTTTTAAATTTTTTATCTTGAAGGATTATGTACGTAACAGATCAATTCTAAATGTAAACAATTATTGTAATACAGATGTATTTAAAAAGCATTAGTGAGCAAGGTTACATGTACATATCCTATGCATCCCCCATCCTTTTGCCTGTTAAAAAAACTAACTACTTTAGAAAAATTGGAACTTGATCTGTAGTTCATTGTCATAAGTATGCATCAGGTTTGAAAAAAAATCTTGGGTTTTTAAGTATGTAATCTTAAAATCAACATCTTGACAAATGACATCAAATATTTGTACAAAATGTACAAAAAAATATCTTAAACTGGTCTCAAGGTATTGTATGGAAACAAAACATTTTCCATATCTTTTGTTGATTAAGGGCCTTAACTCAGAAATGAAAAAGTCAGTTTACACAAAAATTATGTTTATTCTAAAAAAAAAGTAATCAAAGACTACAAAGCTCTCCCACACAACCATATCTTAAAAGCCCACTTAAATTTTGTAGAAGTGAACTAAATTTCTAATCAAACTCTTTAAACAATGTTCTTGGTTTAGTTCAAAAACAGAAAATTTTATCAATCTATATTTAATTCAAACAAGAAAGAACCATTTCATTCCTTACTCAAACAAAAAATGAAAACCATTTGTATTAGATTGAATTGGAAATTGAATATACTAATTCAAAATTTTAAATTGAATATCAGTTCATTTTAAAACTTAAACCATTTCATTATAAAACTAAAAAACTTAGAAGATGAATTACTTTAATTCAGAATTATTTTGCAATAATTGAATTATTTTGCAATAATTGAATTATTTTGCGATAATTGAGTTAATTTGTGATAATTGAATTATTTTGCGATAATTGAGTTAATTTGTGATACCGTCTGGATTATAAGGTGATCATGCTTAGAACAAATTGTTACGTAGTATCTAACAACAGGTTTTGCTGGTATTACAACAAGAGGATGCGATCTTTTCTCCTTTCTTTTTCTTATTTTCAAGGTACACAAATGGATCTTCTTCCTAATTAAAAAACAAAATAAAAATAGAAGAAACAATAACATTAAAAAACACATAGAAAGAACCATTTCATTCCTTACTCAAACAAAAAATGAAAACCATTTGTATTAGATTGAATTGGAAATTGAATATACTAATTCAAAATTTTAAATTGAATATCAGTTCATTTTAAATTCAGCTACAAATTAAACCATTTCATTATAAAACTAAAAAACTTAGAAGATGAATTACTTTAATTCAGAATTATTTTGCAATAATTGAATTATTTTGCGATAATTGAGTTAATTTGCAATAATTGAATTATTTTGCGATAATTGAGTTATTTTGCATTTACAATAATTGGATAATTGAGTTAATTTGTGATACCGTCTGGATTATAAGGTGATCATACTTAGAACAAATTGTTACTTAGTATCTAACAACAGGTTTTGCTGGTATTACAACAAGAGGATGCGATCTTTTCTCCTTTCTTTTTCTTATTTTCAAGGTACACAAATGGATCTTCTTCCTAATTAAAAAACAAAATAAAAATAGAAGAAACAATAACATTCAAATTATCTACCAACTGCTGCTGGCAAAAGCTCACATTAAAATTGTAATTTGAGCCAGGTGAGCTAATGTGCACAAAATAATTATTTAAAATATACCTGTAGCACAGATATAAATGTTCTGAAAAATAAGAGATAAAGGAACTGATAATTGATATAGAAAAGTAAAAAATAGTTGATATTGATCTTCACAGTGTTTACACTAAGTAAATCATTAACTGCTTATGGTCCATGTGTTAGAACTTTCACCACTTAAATCAAAGGCTTGGGATTCTAGTCGAGTCATAGTATAGGTTAGATGTGGTTTAGATATGCAGCCTAGTGAGCCCTATCTTAAGCCGGCCAGCCTACACAGCATTCTGTTGGTTATTAGCATTTGCCCACTGTTGTCTATTTTATAAAAAAATTTCTTCAAGAATTAGATGATTAATTTGACAGTCTGTGATAGGCTGATTTTAAAAATTGCCATCTTAAGATTTTTCAGCACTGATATTTCATTTGCTAAGCACTTTGACAGAGGTATTGCAGAAAAAACAGGAAATCTAGGTCCGATGTCAGGGTTAACACAACGGCATAATGAACTTCTCACTGCATTGATTAAGTACATACATAAAACATATATAGTTAAATCTATTGCATTTCATCTCCAAAAAGGGGGTGGCTCCTAACAAATGAGTAATTCTTGGTGGTAGGTTAAAAAAACTGAGACAAACAAATATAATTTTTAAAATACACCAATGTTCATCTTTATGTTATATCAATTGAACATCTCCTCAATATATTTCCTATCCTCCTATTAATTTGATCTCAACCAATTTTGTTTTAATTAACCACAGCATTGAAAACAAAAGTTCAAAACAAGGTGATTTTGGTAAAATTAATAAATTAATGCAGCACCAGAGGCAAAACACATGCTAAGAATCATACAACACATAGCTGTATTAACAGTAAAAGCAGGTAAACCTGACCTCAATTAAGCTTTAACCAGATGTCCATGGCAGCATAAAGCCCACCTCAACTTTGAAGAGGTGAACTAAAAATCCATCATATTTATACTTTAGATAATTGAGCATAAAATCTAAATAAAATACATGTACTGCTTAGCACATTAGAGATTACCAAGACTCTGTTGGTTACAACACACAAAGGGAAAATTATAATTCCAACAGCTAAGTATAACTGATTTTTCTTTTGTTTTCTTATTGATGTTTTTGGACACATTCAACAAATTTGTCATGTATCCTGTAATCTTTGAACTCTGAATCATAAGTGATCACCTGGTTGTCATGGATATCTGTGTATTATGTTTGGTGTCTACCAAGGTAACTAAAGATATCAAGATGTTGAGAGACTGAAAACACTTTAAAAAAGAGCAACAAATGCAAACCAATGTGCTACCTCATTTCCTATATGAAATGTACATAAAATCACAAGAATGTGACTGACTTCTGCCAGGTTAATTAATTATTATCATACTCACATCAACAGATGAGCAGCAAGTGTTTGGACCACAAGATGTTTTGGACATAGGTTGAAAATCAAACTCATCTGCAAAGCGAGACTTTTTCAAGGCCAAAGCCACATCTCCACTGATACATGCTACATCACCTTCCTGAAATAAGTGAAATTACCCGTAGATTGGTAGGTTTATATCTGTTTTGTCTTATGCTTGAAGAAATAAAAAAAAACATGTATATCATCTCTACTCATACATATACATGATGAACTGATATAACAGAGAAGGGTTCTCGAAACATTGCTATTGTACCAGACAGCTAACAAGTATTATTAGAATGTTTGTGATTTTTTTCAGGGTCAAAGCTGAAATTTGCTTCTTTGAACTTCTTCAACCAAACTAGAATACATCTACATATAGTGAGTAGCAAAAAATAAATACTCAGTCATATTTTAGCATTAGGATGACATATTATATAGTTTATAGTTTATGTAGTTTGTAGTAAAATGTAGTTTAGTTAACATGATAACATTACAGCTGTACCTGTATTACCAGGGTCCAAAATCACCATATTTACTCAATACTCAAGTTCAACTTTTACTTAATTAGTTTGACTATATAACTGTTTGTAAAACCTTTAGGTTTGAGTGATTAGGAAACATATTATTATTTTACATCATTCACATATAAATTTTTGCATCACACTTATGATTTTCCAATAAAAAAGAATAAATATGTTGAGCATGTTACTCAAAATTTGAATACGTACTCACACAAACTTTTACTATTTCTCAAGTTTTCTTCAATTGAGCAGTAATTTTGATCATTATTTACAATTGTACGTCGTCCATATATAAACATGTCCAAGTACAAAATAAAGTTTGCATGTTTTTACCTGAAAATCATGAAAAGTTAGTTGAGCTTGAGAACTGAGTAAATTTGTTGACATTCCAGATTAATAGATGCCAAAATTAAGATTTTAAAAGGAGAAATAACTCCCATAAGGGGCAAACTGACAATTTTGGCCCTACTGACTTTTTTGTAGATCTTTGCGTGATGAACATTTTCTCTTCTTTCACTTTTACTCTACCTCTTATACTTTTCAAGATATTGTCAAATTGCATCCAAAAACATGAAAAATCAACTTAAAAGGGAAATAACTCCCATAATGGGCATCCTGACAATTTCGGTCCTGTTGACAATTTTTGGAGATCTTTGCATGCTTAACATTTTTGCTTTTTCACTTTTACTCTACCTATTATACTTTTTCAAACTAATGTAAAAAAAAAACATCCAAAAATATGAAAAAATCTACTTAAAAGGGAAATAACTCTCATAAGGGTGACCTTACAATTTTGATCCTGTGACTTATTATGTTGATCTTTGCATGCTGAACATTTTTGCTTCTATCAATTTTACTCTACCTATTATACTTTTCAAGATAATGTCAAAAAACATCCAAAAACATGAAAAATCTACTTAAAAGGGGTAATAACTCCCATAAGGGGCAACCTGACAATTTCGGACCTATTGACTTTTTTGTAGATCTTTGCATGTTGAATATATTTCCTTTTTCACTTTTACTCTAGCTATTATACTTTTCAAGATAATGTCTAAAAGCATCCAAAAACATGAAAAATTCACAAAAAGGGGAAATAACTCACATAAGGGTCAACCCAACAATCTTTACCAAAATGTAATACTTGTAGATTTTTGCAAACTGCTCATTTTAAGGCAACGTTTTTTTCTCTACCTTTAATAATTTTGGAGATACATATATTAAATAAAAAATATCTGCTGACTCAATCATTTTATATTTAGCCATGGCAGCTATGTTTGGTCCTAGCCCCTTTTCATCTGCAAACTTTATGCATCTTTACGTAGTTATACTTCCTGTCAAGTTTGGTTCAAATTGGTCGAATGGTTCTGGAAAAGTATTCAAAAATTATATTTTCCATTTATCTAGGTTTCTGTGACCTTGACCTTTGACCCCATGACCTTGAAATCAAGTCAAAATGATCCTCAGGTAATTCCTAACAACTTTCTCATATATCTTTGTATACAAAAGGTCGATCAGTTATGAGTTATTAAACAATTTGTAATACAATTATACCCTGTGTTACTGAAGTACCCCCTAGTGGCTCTCATTTTCATTTGCAAACTTTGTAGATATTGACTTTACAATCATACATACAAAATTTGAAATTTATCTGATCATCACTTCATGAGAAGAAGATTTTTAAAGATGTACCAAGTTTTGATCCTTTCTAGCCCTTTTTAGGGCCCCTATTAATCCTATCCCTTTTTCATTCGAAAACTTAATGTGGCTTCACATGGGGATGCTATATGCCAAGTTTGGTTATAATTGGCACACTGGTTTTTGAGAAGAAGATGTTTTAATGCAAAAGTTAACAGACGGACAACGGCAACAGACGCCAGACTTTTGGCTTATACATGTAGCAATAGCTCACTTGGCCCTTCAAGCCAGGTGAGCTAAAAATTTATACACATCACAAATTTACACAGTGATTATTTTTTTCATAAATGGGGTTATCTTAATAATGACTTATGAAGAATATCCTCTTCTTACACCTTTCTAAAAACTATTTAATATAATACCTACATGTAAGTGTGGTGGTGTGAATGGTTATGTCCTTTGTTCACTTGTGATTGTCACTATACTTTTTTTTTTAATTTGTTTATATATTTTCCTCTCCTTTTTTCTTATGTCAGAATGCGGATGTCAGTGTCTTTTTTTTGTTATTTAAAAATGGTACCTCACTATTAGGAATGATTAGCATGATTAGTTATTAGTTATTATTAATAGAATGGCACTTTTATGTACAGTGGTGAGTCCAGAATAACTCAACTCTGGCGTCATTCTTATTTTACATTGTCTGAGTACCAAATAAATTTAAAAAAAAAAAAAGAAGAGAAAAAAAAGAAATGTTGATAAAATTAGTTAAAATTTGGCATTTACAAACCTATAATTTTTTGTGTGTGAATTTGGTGGTTGTTGTTGTTTACATTAAAAAATAATTAGCTGGTTGGAATCTCACAGAAATGGAAAGTTGAACCCTCATACTTTATTGTATTTCAGCTGTGATTAGATTTTCAGTTCACTTTAAAGTAAAAATTTAGAATGTAACTGAAAAATTGTTGAGTGTGGTGTAAAACATCAGTCTAAGAAAATCAAACACATTATAGTGTAATATTTATAGGTTATTCAAAACCTCATTAACAATTTACCAAACTTCATGCCTGACATTACTGAAGTAAGCACAAACACTAATTACACTGTAATGTTTCAGCTCACAATTAAAATATGTACTATGATCAATCTTATATGTAATCATTACAAATTAAGCCTACACGGTCCATAATCTTTATGTTTTCTTGACTATTACTGCTATGTATGGATATTATATGCGTGTATAATTAATATGTAATATTTAACTGTGCTAGCATTGCAAGTCTTGTAATTTACATAACTGTTTGTTAATTTCTTAATCTCATCACATTTGATTCTCTCTCTGTTTGCCTCTCTCTCTCTCTTTCTCTCCCTCTCTCTCTCTCTCCTTCCTTGTCTGTCTGTCTCTCTCTGTTTCTATCTGTCTGTCTGTCTCTCTCTCTCTCTCCAAATACAGTGAAATCTTGCTATCGAGATGACCTTTCTGACTGACTTAAACTCATCTCATTAGTGAGGTGGTGTCTGCAGTGAAGTTCTGTACTTTTATAATTATATCAAGAGCCTGGAAACTAATGGTCTGAAATGTAAGGTGGTCTCCTATGTGAGGTGGTCTCCTAACCTAGATGGTCTTAAGGCGAGGTTCCATTGTAATGTCCAAGTCAACATATCCTTCTTTACTTTTGTTTAGCATTAAGTTTTTTTAACTTCTGTTACGGTAATTTCAATTATATTTTTACGATACAGTTCAGCAACTCTGGATCTGTATAAAATATTTTTCTAGACCTACAAAAAACACTGGACTTGCCATCTGAAGCCTTAAGTCATTGGACTCAATTATTGGACTCTTCCCAGATCCATTGTAACCAAGTTCAACAATATAAAAAAACCGGTATCTCTTACACCTGAATCAAGTAAATACCATCCAACATGGGGATATCAATAAGGCATGAATACACGGATGCACACTCACACACACACTCACACGCACACACACACACACAAACACACACACACACATCATATATAATTTACCTTAAATACATTTTCATGATCAAAAACAAATTCTTTCTCATAACCAACTATTTCCCCATTGTATATGGCCTGAGTTGCTTCTTCTTTCTCATCTTTTGGTAGTTTAAACAGTCTATAGGTTACTGACACAAACTTAGCATCCCCTACAATAAAATCAGACACAAGTCAGTATGTCAAACCATCTACTTAGATGAAGTAAAGAGTGTAACAAAAAAGGAAAACAATAATGACAAGACTGAGATTCAAACCAAAATAAAATTATTACAACATCATGACAAGATATCAATTACATGTACTTGACATTTCTGTACTTGCAAGGGAATATCATGACAAGAAAATACTCAGTTATATGTACTAGACATTTCTGTAAGTCAAACAAGAAGTTCTTATCAACATTGAAGTCAGTCATTATTAAACAGAAAATTGTGTGCTACTACTGCCAATAATTACAAAACACCAATAAAGATGATGGCGCTAATTAAAAATTTTAATCCATTTGCATACAATCTCGGGCAGTGTTCATGAAATGGTTGTATTACGTCTGATAACCGATATATCTCACCTAGAATCTGTTTAAAATCATCTCTATCAATGTCAATAGGTGCTGCAGTTACTAAGTAAGGTTTGCTGAAACCGATTTCTGATGCCAAGCTAAACAAATCCTTCCAACACAATGCACCTGATATACATTCACCTGAAATACAATGTATGATAGAAATACTATGTAATGTGAGAATACTGTTGTATAATTAGATAACAATCATTTGAGGATTTAATGATCAATCACATATCTACTTTGTATATTAAGTGGTGTCAATCTTGAAGCTCCATTTTTCAATTTTTCTTTCAAATTACATACACTGATATATCAAAGATGCAAAACATACTGTGTGAATGTGTAACAGTAATAGTGTGTCTGATATGCATAGTGTTTATAGAGAGTGTTTGACATGCTGTGTGGCAGACCAGCTTACAAGTTATAAAACATAGTATGTTTGGTATTGAAAAGTGTCTTACGACACACCACCTATTTTTCTGCTATATGGTGGCAGCCAGTTTTTAATGGTGGAGAAAGAATCTGGTTACCCAGGAAGAGATCACTGGTCTTCTGCAAGGAAACTGGCAAACTTTCTACAAAAATCAGCATAAGTTCCAGTGGGGCTCGAACCTGCACTGAGCAAAAGTGAGAGACTTGTCCAATACTCTATCCACTCTGCCAAGGTGGTCCCAATACAAAGTAAGTTTTTTGAATGTGTGAGACATGTAATGTCAAGTACAACTGAAATATGTGATGCTGTAAGCCTCTTAAAGACAGGCTGTATGAGCATGTAATGTTAAGTGCTACTGAAATGTGTGGTGTTCGTTTGTTTGTTTATTGCTGTTAAACGTCCCACACAAGAATATTTCACTCATATGGAGACGTCACCAAACGCCGGTGAAGGGCTTTAAATTTTGGCCTATGCTCGGCACTGACGGCCATTGAGCAGTGAGGGTTCTTTAATGTGCCGACACCTACTGTGACATGGGACCTCCTGTTTTACTCTCTCATCCAAAGGACAGGAAACCAACCTGCCATCGGCTGGACTCGAACTCACGATCAAGAGTCAAGCGCACTACCGACAGAGCCAGGCCAGCTCATTTTATAAGCCTGACAGGTTGCATGGGCATGTGATGTTGTGTCTGTAATAATATGTAAAAGTATAAGTATGACCAGTTATGTGAATGAGTATGGCAGTATATAGTATATGTTAATGTATAATCCTAAGTGTGACATGTTGTGTGAATGTGTATGACAGTGTTTATCATATGTGACTGTATAATCCTGTGTGACATTTTGTGTGTATGTGTATGGCAGTGTTTAGCATATGTGATTGTATAATCCTAAGTTTGACATTTTGTGTGAATGTGTATGGCAGTGTTTATCACATGTGACTGTATAATCCTGTGTGACATTTTGTGTGTATGGCAGTGTTTATAAAATGTGACTGTATAATCCTAAGTTTGACATTTTGTGTGAATGTATATGTCAGTGTTTAGTATATGTGACTGTATAATCCTGTGTGACATTTTGTGTGTATGGCAGTGTTTATTAACTGTGACTGTATAATCCTGTGTGACATTTTGTGTGTATGGCAGTGTTTATTAAATGTGACTATATAATCCTGTGTGACATTTTGTGTGTATGGCAGTGTTTAGTATATGTGACTGTATAATCCTGTGTGACATTTTGTGTGTATGGCAGTGTTTATTAAATGTGACTGTATAATCCTGTGTGACATTTTGTGTGTATGGCAGTGTTTATAAAATGTGACTGTATAATCCTGTGTGACATTTTGTGTGTATGGCAGTGTTTATTAAATGTGACTGTATAATCCTGTGTGACATTTTGTGTGTATGGCAGTGTTTATTAACTGTGACTGTATAATCCTGTGTGACATTTTGTGTGTATGGCAGTGTTTAGTATATGTGACTATATAATCCTGTGTGACATTTTGTGTGTATGGCAGTGTTTATTAAATGTGACTATATAATACGGTGTGACATTTTGTGGGTATGGCAGTGTTTAGTATATGTGACTATATAATCCTGTGTGACATTTTGTGTGTATGGCAGTGTTTATTAAATGTGACTGTATAATCCTGTGTGACATTTTGTGTGTATGGCAGTGAAATGTGACTGTATAATCCTGTGTGACATTTTGTGTGTATGGCAGTGTTTAGTATATGTGACTATATAAACCTGTGTGACATTTTGTGTGTATGGCAGTGTTAAGTATATGTGACTATATAATCCTGTGTGACATTTTGTGTGTATGGCAGTGTTTATTAAATGTGACTATATAATACGGTGTGACATTTTGTGGGTATGGCAGTGTTTAGTATATGTGACTATATAATCCTGTGTGACATTTTGTGTGTATGGCAGTGTTTATTAAATGTGACTGTATAATCCTGTGTGACATTTTGTGTGTATGGCAGTGTTTATTAAATGTGACTGTATAATCCTGTGTGACATTTTGTGTGTATGGCAGTGTTTAGTATATGTGACTATATAAACCTGTGTGACATTTTGTGTGTATGGCAGTGTTAAGTATATGTGACTATATAATCCTGTGTGACATTTTGTGTGTATGGCAGTGTTTATTAAATGTGACTGTATAATCCTGTGTGACATTTTGTGTGTATGGCAGTGTTTATTAAATGTGACTGTATAATCCTGTGTGACATTTTGTGTGTATGGCAGTGTTTATTAAATGTGACTGTATAATCCTGTGTGACATTTTGTGTGTATGGCAGTGTTTAGTATATGTGACTGTATAATCCTGTGTGACATTTTGTGTGTATGGCAGTGCTTAGCAAAGGCCTATATGACAGCGTATTCCTGTTTATGATGCATATATATAAGGGGGTCAGTCCATGTTTCAAGATATGTTGATTTCATATGTAATAAATTCTGTAGATTTTACATTACCCCAGAGAATTTCATGCTTTCTGACTGATTCTGGTAGATTTCTGTCTGCATACACATCACTAAAATACAGTTCTCCACCAAACTGTAACACACAATATCAGCTTTGATTATACATGCTACATACATACATGATAAAAAAAATCAAGCACTTTTGAAGGGCATTTCAAAGCATTTCTCAAGCACATCCAATGGGCTTATTTGAGCTTTCAAGACTTTGTAACCCAAACTTAAGTTGGTAACACATTGTCAGTTACTTTAACATTTAAAAAAATATTTAAAAAATTTCAAAAGTGCAGTATCATAAAAACACTTTACTCCAAATGGAATATACTAATTCCATGCATCTATATGATTGAGTTAATTATTTCTTTAGTGATGAAAAAAAAAGCAAAATGTACAATTCAAGCATCCTGAAAACAAAATCAAGTACAAGGTATCTATCATTGCTATTAAACACTTGTCAAGCGTATGTTCAACTCTATATCTAAGCACTTTTTAAGATGTGAGTGAAACACTTTATATGTCTAACCAGTTCTAGCTTTAGACCGAATACATGTATATACAATATTTATCACTTGCTTCTGTGATACTAAGAACTATTAACCAATATGAAGACTCACATGACCCATGTTAATGCAAAGAGTGTTCCAATCAATCAATTTTCAATTAGTTGTCTGGTAAAAACATCTACCAAATTTAGAATCTTTTCTGAAATCAAAGATAAAAGTTTATCTTGGAAATTAAATTATGATGTAAAAAATTGTCCACTTTCCGTCCCACTTGGCCAAATTAGCAGTGATTAGTGGTGAGACCAAATTTGAGTTACAGTTTACATCAATATGATAAGGGCTATAAAATATGCAATACCCAGTGAGGCACAGAAGTTAAATTTGCATCTTATGGACTTGTAATTTTAACAACTAATCCTGGGCACATATTGTATTCAACCCATTAAGCGCCCAAGGTGCTACAAAAATCAGGGAAATGGGTGGGTACTTAATGGGACCAATCAGCAGTCAAATTGACGTAAAACAGTTAATTTTTGTAAGGCACAATGGTAAAGTTGGTGCAGTTATTACCGGGGACATTTACCAACATAATTCTGTTGCTTGGAGTCTACAGATACACTGTTATTTATGGTTTTTCAGGTCAATATCTTCTTGTCAACCAGCTAGAAAAGATTCTTGGTCACATGTAAAAATGTGGAGGGGGTATTTACAAGGGCATGGGCGCTTAATGGGTCAAATATTGTATATAATTCTTACTCTTATATAAGTTGGCACATTTTTACAAGCACAATGAGGCTAACTCAAATTGTAACAGGGATGACAGGCTAGGTTTGGGAACAATTAAAGATCATCAGAGGTACAGTATTGCATAGAGTTATCATTTAATAGATTGTTTTGACAGAACCAGGATGTGTCACTTTATCTTGATAGACCTATACATGCAAATCATGGGGATTTCAACTTAAACAGAAAGCAAGCATGGATGGACCACCACTATAAACATACACATATAAAATGTAATTTGGAATAGTCTATTGAAATTAAAAGACAGAAAATTGAGTATTGGCATTTCATTATTTTTTCAGATAAATTGCTCTTACCTTTAAAACATTGTATGCCTCTTGCAATACAGCTTTTTTATCTGGGGACAAATTCACAACACAGTTTGACCTGAAAAAAAAATAATTCACATAAGTTGATATTACAATGTACATAATTAATCAATTAACTATCAATATTTTTAATCACATTTATGTCATAAAGCTTGGTCTTCCCGATTGAAAAAAATAAAAGAGATGACAGCTCTCAACATTGACTTTTTATTCACTAATGGTACCCAGGCATCTCATTTTTCATCAAAACTAACATGTAAATGAAAAGAATTAATACCAATAGTTGTCTTACTTTGAGTCAGATATCTTTGACTTGTCAGTCATAAGGTGGCATTTTAGTCAAGCATTTTGTCATGAAATGCTACACATCCATATGCCAAGGAATACATTTTTTAATCAAAATTAAACAAAAGCTTAATAATTTAATATTTACAATGTACATTATAATAAGTATTTAACTAAAAGAATAAAATAAGTGCAACACTGGATACAAATTTGACTTGAATATATCGCTTCTATGCAACAAAATTATCCAAAACAGTTTCTATGGCAGTCAAGAAAATTGTTGCATACAAACTCATCAAGCAAAAGTTTTTCTTCAAAGTATTTGTTTTGATACATTAGACCTTGTTTTGAAAGTATCACTCAATATAATATATACCTTATACAGTACAAAAATCACAAAGGATTCTTAAATGTACAACTTACACAATTATATCGTAGAAGTTTTCCTTCAGTCCAGCTTCTGTCAATCTCTCAATATATCCTTGTACATATTCAATATTTGGCTTCTTATATCCAAATTTCTGGGTGTGATAATCTATAAATTTTCTTGAAATTTCAATCTGGTAAATAAAAAAATCTATAAATTGGAAAATGAAAATGGGAAAACACAGAAAGTAAATACTGTTCAGAAAAAATATGTCCGTATGATAATGTTAACTTTAGTAAACTAGGAATATAATCACAATGTCAAAGATTATACAATCATCTCCTACCTGTTCATCTGTCATATCAATGCCAGTTACATAACCACTTTCTCCAACCAGCTTACTGAGAGCAAAGCAATCACGCCCACTACCACTTCCAAGGTCAAGGACTTTCATTCCTTCTAGTTTGGATGGTATTACTAGCCCACAACCATAGTATCTGAGAAAACATAAAAGTTAACAATGTCATTGTGTCTTTATCTAATGACAAATTAGTAAGACATGGGGTGTCCTTGGGCAAAAACAATTTGGTGACTCTATGGTAATGCAAGAACACCATCAGATCTTGCCCAATCAGCGATATCATGATGGAGAACAAGAAGATGAAGTCAAACATGAAGGTGATCAATTATTGCCATATCATTGGTTCAGGTCACAAATGCTAAAAAGGTGACGTGAAAAATTATACCAAGAACATTGTTCTGGGTCAATGTTTTTTGTGTTTGGGTGAGCTTTCTTACTCAAGAGAAGTATTCTAACTTCTGGTGTCAAGAACACCTCGAGCATGGACACCCATGATGATTCCCAAATGAATACATCTGGTGCTCTGGTAGTGATACATATACCATTACATATAAAATCATAATACTATCACTTAAAATAATTGTACTGAAATACACTGAGCTGTATAATTATATGTTCAAACAATTTAGATTTTCAATTATAATTAAATCACAGGACTTTCTGTGATAAACCTATAGAGAGATTGGCATTGTAATGTCATACCTTTATAAAAGGCCGTTTGGGCCACAATTGTGATGAACTTGCATAATAAAACATACTTTTCCCATGCAAAAAGTGACATTTTTTGGTAATTGAACTTGGTTGGCTGTTATTACAAAATGTAAATCTGTAACCCCTACTGAACCAAATACACTCCAGAAAGCAATATGTTACTCTATCCTAATTATGTAAATAAACTTGGTTGTAAATTTATGTAAATTAGAGTTCTTTGTATTTTTAAGGAGCAAATAGTTAATATGCACACATGCATTGACTGAGTATTGGACTATTGACCAACAGTTGGTGCCCTATACAAAGTACAAAAAAGTCCATGAATCTCATCCCCTCAGCATAAAAATTACTTATCATGTATGTGAAGGCCTCATGTCTTGAAAATCTGTAAGTATTTTACTGTAAAGTACATTATTCTGACACAATTTATAAAATCAAATCATGTAATGTATGGTACTTATAAAATAAACATTTACAAGAGGCCCACAGGGGCCTTAAGTCGCTGAGCGACAACATTGCAGAAAGCATAAAAATGTATGAAAGATAAAATTTATAAACATGAAAAACAATAGGCTCATTGGGCCTTAATAATCACCTGAGTGAAATGTATTTTACTGACAATATACTGAAAAGCAACCAAAAGCATGAAAAATTTATTGAAAAGGAGAATTAACTTGCATAAGGGTTGACTTGCCTTTCTGACTTTTTAATAGATTTTTCAAGATACATGTAATGTGCAACAATGGTCGAAAACAAGTAAAATCCATTTAAATGGGGAAATAACTATCACAAGGATCACCCTCACAATTTCAGCACAAAACAATTCTTTGTGGTGATCACTGGATAATAGGGAAACACAGCCCAAAACATGAAAATATCTACTTAAATGGGGAAATAAGTCCCATAAGGGTCAACCTGACAATTGATTTCCTGTTGACTTTTTCATAGATCTTTGCATACTTACCATTTTTGTTTCTTTCTCTTTCTCTCTATCTGTTGTACTTTTTAAGATAACAGGACAAAACTGTTAAAAAACGTGACAAATCTACTAAAAGGGGAAATAACTCTCATAAAGGTCTACCTGACAATTTCAGCTCTTGTCTTTTTGTAGATCTTTGCATGCTGAACATTTTTGCTTCTTTCAACTTCTTTCTATCTATCACACTTTTCAAGATAAGAGGACAAAACTGTCAAAAACATGAAAAATCCACTAAAAGTGGATATAAAAATATCTCCCATAAGGGGCAACCTGACAATTTCGGCCCTATAGACTTTTTTGTAGATCATTGCACACTGAACATCTTTGCTTCTTTCCCTTTTACTCTACCTGTTATACTTTTCAAGAAACATGTAACAGGACAAAACTAAAAAAAAAATAAATAAAAAATCCACTAAATGGCGAAATAACTTGACAATTTCGGCCCTTAAACTTTTTTGTAGATCTTTGCATGCTGAACATTTTGGCTTTTTTTCACTTTTACTTTACCAATTATACTTTCAAGTTAATGTCAAAAACAAAACATCCAAAAACATGAAAAATCCACTTTAAAGGGGGAAATAACTCCCATAAGGTGCAACCTGACAATTTCGGCCCTATTGACTTTTTTGTAGATCTTTGAATGCTGGACATTTTTGCTTTTTTTCATTTTTTCTCTATCTATTACACTTTTCAAGATAAAAGGGCAAAACTGACAAAAACATGAAAAGTCCATTAGAGGGGAAATAACTCCCAAAAGGGGTGACCTGACTATTTTGGCCCTATTGACGTTTTTGTAGATCTTTGCATGCTGAACATATCATGCTTTTCAAGATATTGTCAAAAAAACGTTCAAAAACATGAAAAATTCACTTTAAAGGGGTAATAACTCCCAAAGGTCAACCTGACAATTTCAGCCCTATCAACTTTTTTGTTGATCTTTGCATGCTGAACATTTTTGCTTCTTTCACTTTTACTCTACCTATCATGCTTTTCAAGATATTGTCAAAAAAACGTTCAAAAACATGAAAAATTCACTTTAAAGGGGTAATAACTCCCAAAAGGTCAACCTGACAATTTCAGCCCTATCAACTTTTTTGTTGATCTTTGCATGCTGAACATTTTTGCTTCTTTCACTTTTACTCTACCTATTATACTTCTCAAGATAATGTCAAAAAACATCCAAAAACAGGAAAAATCCACTCAAATGGGGAAATAACTCACATAAGGATTGACCCAACAATTTCCATCAAAATGAAATATTTGTAGATTTTTGCAAGCTGCTCAATTAAGGTAATGGTTTTTTCTCTAGCTTTAATAATTTTGGAGATACATGTATTAAATCAAAAATTCATGTATCTGCTGACTCATTTGTTCTATATTTAGCCATGGCAGCCATGTTTTGTCCTAGCCCCATTTCATCTGCAAACTTTAAGCAGCTTTACATGGTTATACTTCCTGTCAAGTTTGGAACAAATTGGTCCAATGATTCTGGAGAAGTAGTAAAAAATGTCCAAAACTTTACAAAAAAAATCTTATATTTTCCATTTACTTAGGTGCCCGTAACCTTGCCTTTGACCCCATGACCTTGAATTTTGTCAAAATGATCCTCAGGTAATTTCTAACAACTTTCTCAATATCTTTGTATACAAAAAGTTGATCAGTTATGAGTTATTAAACAATTTGTAATACAAATATACCCTGTGTTACTGAAGCACCCCCTAGTAGCCATTTATGGACAGATTTCATTTTCGTTTGCAAACTCATCAGATCATTGGTTCATGAGAAGAAGATTTTTAAATATGTACCAAGTTTTAGTACTTTTTGGCCCCTTTTAGGGCCCTATTCGTCTTATCCTTTTTTTATTTGCAAACCTTAATGCGGCTTCACCCGGGGATTAAAATTGGCACACTGGTTCTTGAGAAGTAGATGTTTAATCGCAAAAGTTAACAGACAGACAACAACGGACAACAACATACACCAGATATTTGGCTATAGCAATAGCTAACTTGGACCTTCAGGCCAGGTGGGCTAAAAAGGAGTTCATATTTCACCTCATCAATGATGGACAAACCCCAGTAATCTCTATACTTGCCTTGCTACTACATCATCATGTACGGCAGTAATGGCCTCCCGCACTGGTTTGCTGACAGCTCTACCAACAGCAACACAAGCCTGAGTCTGAAGGTCATCTGCTGATTTCAACCTCTTTCCATAATAATCTTTGACACTGTCATGAATGTTTGATGAACTGTCTGTATCAGCCATTTATGAAGACTAGATAAGAAAGAAATACTGACTTACTGTTACATTTACATAAACTGAAACAAGTATACATGTATGTGTATATGATAAAGTTCATACATGTATTTAGAAAATTGCAAAGACATTCAGATGTCGAACAAGAGGCTAAATGGGCCTTAACAATCACCTGAGTTAAATTTATGATTACTATGGGAATATGCAGACAATTGCATGAATTGGTTCATGAGAAGAATATCTAAAAATGTCTCAAGTTTTGGTCATTTTAGGATCTCCTATGGGTTCTAGCTCTTTTTCACTTACCAATTTAATGTGGCATTACTTGAATTGGGGATGGCCAAGTTTGGTTAAAACTGGCATGGTTGGTTCTTGAAAAAAAATGAATAAATTGAATATTTTCTATAGTTGATACATACAACAATGAGGAGGAATGATCACAAAAATATGAAACATTTGTAAAAACAACTTTTTAGCCAGTTTTTCACCTTAGGAAGACAGTCAGCGCTCTACAATGCGACCAAATCACTCGGAAATGCGACCATTTTTTAGATTTTGGCGAGTGTTTATCCTCATTCAGTCGCCACATTGCGACCAGTTTTTTCCCCGAGCCGGAAATCAAAAGTTTGTCCGTTTTCACTGTGAAATTACATTATCGAAATCATGGTCTGTTATGCGCTTAACAACAACCAATTTGGTTATTCAGTTTCAATAAACTAGAGCATCTAACTCACGTGGATTGCTGTATAAAAACACGTTGTATCGCTTTCATGTTTTCGACTTGAAATTGTCCTAACAGCACACGATGGCATTGTCTTTTCTCAGAAGCATCATTAGACACTACTAAGTTTAAACGATCTTGGTTAAAGGGATACTGGAACCGAGTTATGTCTAGTGTTTGACTAGGCCGAACTTTCTGCCCCAATTTCGATTTTAATTTAAGCGATTTTTAAGTGGTAAAATCAGGGCAGAAAGTTCGGCCTAGTGTTTGACGAGGAGGGCAGGCAGACCACAGCCTAATTCCTTTGGGGATTCTATCGTGGCCGTTTTATCGTGGGGCAACACAATAAAACGGCCGTCTACAGAATCCCCAAAGGGATTAACCACAGTCGGAACTGGAAATTTTTTGTGTCTGTTAATCAAAATCGAGAGTCAAAATCATCCGATTGACGGACAAACACCTATAAATTAAAGAACTTTATAGGTGTTTGTCTGACGATCAGGTCACGGGTGTTGGACTCTAGATTTTAACTTACAGACAAAATTTACAATTGTTGTGGGCAGTCTGTTTTGTAAATTCTGTCGAAAAGTCTGTTTTGTAAATTCTGTCGAAAAGAAACTGGCGCTAAAAATTAAAAAAAAAAGTTTAAGGTTGCCTCAATATTAGAGCAACAAAAATATAGGCATATAAACACTCCTGGATTGAAAAAAAAAAAAAAGGTGCAGTTCATAACCTTGTTTTAAATGGATTTAAACAATAAAATGTTACATCAACTTAGAAAATTAATATTTTATTTCATTTCTGTATTTTCATCCAGTGGATTTTTTATGAACACACACACACATTATATATATATATATATATATATATATATATATATAGTAAAAGTTCCTGGCTGGCTAGTAAAATTTCCGGTTCACTGGCCAAATGAAGAGTGGATTTTTTTTAGTGTTGTAGAGCCCTGGACAGGAATAATTCCTTTTTGTTTAGATTTGATAGCAAGAAACAGGTTCATATGTGCAAAATCTTTTCCAAAAGTATCTAAATCAATAGGTGATAGCACTGATGGTAAAAAAAATCAAATGATTTAAAAACTGTTGGGGGATAGACCAATCTTCCCCAGATCTTCTTAAAAAGACAATAAGCTAAAGGGGCCTAAGGTGCTCACATGGCAAATTTGATCAGCTATGCAAATTATACAGGTGTGAGACTTATTCTCTGACAAAAATCAATGTTTTTACCAAATATCTATACATAAGATTATTTTTCTGTTTACTTGGGTACCTGAGAACTTGAACTTTAACCATTTGTACAAAAATTCAACCTGACTGAGTTTGTAAGGCTAACTTATATATGAGCGCTAGCGAGCTCTTTATTGTAGAAATGTTGCAACTTGAGTCAAGTCCAATAATTACAGCATCCTCTAACAGTCAAAGTCCTCCAGTGTGTGCTTAACATGAATGATTAACGCCCTTGATCAGAACTATTCAGATCAGATAGGGCATGAAAGCTAACCAGTTAAAATGTTTCTCGTCACTCTTTAAAAAAATGGGAAACCCAATCAGAGACAGTCAATATATGATTCTGCAGTTTGGATTTCCGTTTCAAAACTGAGGATAAATCAAGGATAAATAAAAAAACCCAAAAAAAACCAAAGAAAATATATTGAACTTATACGGCAAATTAATGATATGTTTACAATTGCAATTATACGATAAATCACAACTTTCTTTTACCAGTAATTTGTAAAAAAAAAATCTTGTGTTACAAAGTAGTCAATGCAACGTCACAAAATTCTGATGTAAATTACTATGACGTCACAATCTGGCACAGTAAAAGTTTATTTCGGTTGAAGCATTCTGATTATGTATGAATACAGGTGTTAATGTAGTAATCGAAGTGAGTGAAATATAACGACTGGATTATTCAGGTTAGTGTGTACTATGGGCTTCAAAAAGTTTCAACCAGCACATCCCAAATGACTTATGAGGCTCCAGCATACCGGTTCTTAGAAACATGTCTCCCAAAAATTTCTAATCTGATTGGTTGAATTATCCATGTGGTTGAGTACAATGGATTTATGGGCAGCCCGATCCTGTAATTGTCAGATTAGTTACAGCCTAGATATAACAGCCCAATCCCATAATAGTCGGATTAGTAATAGCCTAGACGGCTTACCAACATCTTATTGTTCCAATAAAACAATGCTTTACTTTCAATTTGGCAACAATTTCAGCATTATAAATAATACATAGGTAAACCTATGGAGAGGGCAAAGGCATTCATCAACAGTTTTACATGTTCAGTTAACACCTTTGAGGATTTCGTCGTGTTGCCCCTGGCAGTGTTTTATCACGTAAATGTCCCGGTCATTCACTCATTGTTTTAAATAAAATATTGAGTGGCTGACTGTTTCCTTGGTGCTAAAACTTAAATAGAATCTATGTGGTATTTATTAGTCATGACTTAAATGCACGAACATGTTTTTATGCTATATATTTTTTCTCTATCCCAGCGTATCCACCGTTTCGTGCAGTTCACATTACCAGAATAATGGAGGCGCTTCCTGATCAGGTTCGATGTACAACCCTAGTCGTTAAGCTTAGTCTCGGTCTACAAAACGTTTCTTAGTGTTGCAGTTTATTACTTCATTTGCAATGCGCTTTTAAACAATAACTTTGCATTTCTGACATTTTGTTTATGTCACGCGCAAATGCATGATGTGAGCAAAATTTTTACCATTAGCAGTACGGGTCCCCGGATGTAGTAGGAATAAAAATGTGAGCTTCTCTACATATATGATTATGAGGACTTTGCCCTCTATTATTATATTAAGTGAGCAAAGCGAGTACTTTATTTATTGTAATGGTAAGGGGGTAGAAAATGACCTGTACATACATTGGCTGCATTTAAATTAATGTTACATTAGTGATTACGATGCTACAATGACAAAACTGCGATTGCTTCAAGACAATGATTTGGTTCATATTAGAATGTGTTAATTCCCCTGCAGATTTTAAGCAGACGCTGTTTTTCTTCCCATCATTCACACGGAGATCACGTGATTGTATTAACTCGCATGTGGTTTTCCTAACCCGATGCGTTAGGCTTACGCGTTACACATGTACTGTGTAAACTGTAGTGAGTGATGCATCACTACCGAAACCTTAGTTCACGAAAATAGATCTAAAACGGTGTGCTAGAACTATAAAAGGAATATACTTACTTAACTACAGTATCCTTCAGGAAACTACAGTAACTTGTCAAGTGTTGATGCGTAAATTACGTAACGCAGACTAAACCGAGTCCGTAACTTTGTCTTACTATAAATGTAAAGACAGGGAAAAGGATGTAGTACAAGGTGTAACGAAAGAATTATTCTGATTCTTTAAAGTGTTTGATTCATACATCGACACGGCACTAGAATAAAAGCGTCTAACCGCATAGACCTCTTATAAGGAAGTGTCAACAGCAGAATAACATGTGCAAAGGGGTTCATGAAATAGAACAAATTCATATTGAATATAGGTAGGTAGAGTACAATATGTAGGACTGAGACTTATCAGCTAGTGTTATGTTTTCCCATGCTGTCATTTTACAACAAAATGGGGTTAAACACTTTGCTTATCTGACTTTGCAGTGTAGCGTAAGCTAAACATACAGTCTGCAGATACATAATAATGTCATATCGATAGTCATACTCAAAGCTTACATGTATCCTACATTTCTATAATCTACTTCAAACAATCAGAAATACGTCTCTGAAAAAAAACGAAGTATTGAACAGGTCTGTAAAGTTTAATCAAAGACCATAATTATATATGCAAATGACTTATGCAATCCATACAAGCCCTAATACTAATAGATATAGACTAAGAGATAATTTATATAAATATTTCACGTGATAAAGTCGTGGGAAACTATAGAGTAAACTAAATGAACTTACTTTGATAGGCCTATAATCATTATCTGTTTTATAAAATTCTATCAATGTTATTCTTATTCTATCAGGACTGCTTTTATTCGATTTAACACTTTCTGAAATCTAATTTTTTTGCTCAACATACCTGCCAACCTAATTTCTGTGGAAATGCAGGGTAAAATCAGAGAATTTACTTTGATTTTACCCAGCATTTCCACAGAAATTACTGCCAACCCTCCTGGTAATAGATGGTTTAGAAGCATGTATTTAATCAGTTTAAACATGAGAATATCAAACATAATTACAAATTCCCCG
Organism: Atrina japonica; assembly: GCA_030159075.1. Taxonomy (NCBI): domain Eukaryota; kingdom Metazoa; phylum Mollusca; class Bivalvia; order Pterioida; family Pinnidae; genus Atrina; species Atrina japonica. The sequence goes on along the minus strand of BROG01000210.1, from coordinate 756,435 downwards.
TGAGAAAATCGCAAAATTATAAACAAACAGCAGTTCAGACAACCTGTTTGATATGAATGTCCTCACTTCAGAAATAACGAATCAAAGACAAGTCAGACCAAGGTCAACTTGGAAATATATATTCGAACACTCAGCTCATTTTACAGGACCATTTGCACCTGTAATTTTGATTGAAATGTTTCACAGCTATGACTCTTATGATATTTATTTGTTGTCATCTTTGTAAATATATGAGAAGTGGTACCTTGTCATTGGTCAAGTGCGCGTAACCCGACTGCTCAATTTAACAAGTTCACCAGAATGTGTGACGCTATGTAAACAACGTAACGAAAGAGTGCAGGTTACTGGTAGGATTTTATTTATTTTTACGTTCAAAGTGCATATTATTTTATGGATACTAAAGTTATGAATTTAAAATTAATTATAAATCTATTTATTATGTGTCTTTATTGAAGTCTTTGATGTAAAAATTAATGCTGAATGTTTATGATTTGTGTGAAGTGTATGTTTTGATTATGTGTCATCTGTCCATTGTTTCGCTTTAGGAGTACAGGTATGAAATAACGGTCTTTCTGCGGCCTCACCCTTTAAAACAGAATTGCGAGCCAAAAAATAAATCAGGGATGTTTCAAAAGCATTACAATTTTTTTTTTCCAATTCAAAAGTTGTTAAAAAGTTATGATGACATCTTTTATACTATTCTTGTTGGAACTATATTGCATAATGAGAAATGAAAAAGAAATTGAAATGTACTGTACATTAATGCACTTTGACAAAATGTTGATCAGGTTTTAATGCAATTTGAATTTTTTTAAACCATGTTGAGCCTAGCTCTAGGCCTGTCTCAATGTTTTTCAAAATGCATATAAAATGGAACCTGTACATCATCCATGTAGTAAATGAAATTTGTCAGTTACCAGTCAATTATTAAATGATGAATAATAATGAGTTGATGACAACAAGCATGTGTAGGTGTGTAAACACCTTAAACAGATAATACAGATATCTACATAAGATAAGTACACTGAAGCCTTTATATAGGGGCCACCCAAGGGGCCAGAAAATATTGACCTTTATATGCAGGTGACCTTTATACACAAGGGTTCAATTTAGTTGAAGTATGCAGTCAAGGGACTTGAAAAAAATGGCCCTTATAAACAGGTAATCCTTATATAGAGGTGGCCGCTATAGCAGTTTTTTAAATCACACTGCATAGTGTCACAAGGATTAATATCATTAACATGTGGTTCCAGTGAAAGGACCCATTCCTAATGCAAAATATGCTAAATTTTCCCCTGTTTTGAGCAAAAATGTCTCAATTATGTTCACCATGTAGTTCACATTCGCTATTAAACAATTAAAAGAAGAATTTAGTACATGTATAAACAGCACTTCAAGGCCTGCAGATGAAAACCATATTGTTAGTTAATTAAGATAAGCTAAATGAAGCACACGTTTTGTGTCTTTATTCTTATGAATTAAATGACTATCGTTACCTTTTTCCCCAATTTGGCCCATTGTGATGTAAAAATCCCAATTGGAAGGGTACAGAACCCTGTCCCAGAAAGGTTGATTAAACCCTGTGTTAGTATACTATTACGTTTAATTACGTACATTGTATAATTCAATTAATTGAGGGAGATTTGATAAAAAACTTTGTGATCACTGATGAACTGTCTCGAGAGGCCATCCCTTCTGACATTGAAAAGTGGTCCTACAAGACTGGTGGCTGTACAAAAAGAGGTGTAATTTAAAGGATTATATAACCAAGTGGTTTCCAGAATGTGATCTCAAAAGACAGATGGTCTCATACAACAGTGACCTGTTTTTAAATAAATTCTATTAACCCATTCACCCCTATGTAGACATATTTGGGCTGACCTACATGTAAGTCATTAGTCCATTGTTTTTCAGGGGTTGATGACTTAATCTTTTATTTTTCCATCATTCTGTAAGTCTGTTATAAACTTTCTAAAATTATTTTTGATTATACATGTACATTTAGAACCAGTGGGTCCTGCAGTTGTAACTCTTTTGATATAAAGCATCAAAGGGGAAAATGTTCACAAAATATGTTGTTTAGGATGGTCTTCCTCTGCTTTTAAGTTGGAACAAATTTTCGCATATACATGTACATGTCTGGATCTTACAAACTCTATCAATACACTCAGACGTACATTTGTACAGTAATGTTTAAAGTAAAAATCTTGCAACGGAACATGATGAAAAGAAAGGATGATATATGAAACATGACCAGCTGTTTTTGTAACTGATTTAGCAAACAATAAAAACAGGATGTACTTAATATATAATTCCTGAAATACAAATAAGATTATGCTGATATCAACTGCTTGACTTAATCACATTTAATCAGATTTACTGTGCGACAATGTAGATGTTACAGCTTTGTACATTGTAAGAGTACAGTAACTCTAATACATACATGTAGCAGCTAGCTGTGAAGTAGTGGATTATTGTCATCTGTTCAGATCTTTGTGTAATTCTAGATATAACATGATAAACTGATAATGTACATGTACTCATGTATATGAACAAAGTTGGATTATATAGTATTGTACTTATAAAGATAGAAGCTTTTATTCATCTGATATTTTGTAATTGAACAAGAGGTATATGCAGTCCAACAAGTTTGTTTAGATAGAAGTAAATGCTGTAGTTACATGTAGAATTTATACGTGCCTACAAATAAGTTTTAATACAGGAGATATACTGGTAAGTTTGAAACATGTTTACATGTATGTACATTGTGTGTGCTACCAGGGATGTCAATAGAAGGCAGTAACAGGAGAATTTAACACCCTACTCTCAATAAATAGCCACTTACTTTTGACAAAATTATTGATAGACTTCTATACAAAAAGACAGAAATTCTCCTGCTACTTTGACAGTATCACCCGTTACAATAAAAGTTAATTATAATGACATCCTTGGCTTATACTTGTACCTTTGTTTTAATGATTTGAACTTTGAACTTTATAATTACAGATATCAGTTGCTCATGGTGCCTCTTTGTCAGTATTTGATGTCTGACTATTTTTTTTCTACACTTGTGGTGCATATACACATATAGTAGTAGGCTATACCTGTATAACACTTGGATTCAGGATTTTGTATTTCATATTATAATCCTGAATTTCAACAGTTTCTACTACATGTATCTTATTTCAATACTTTAGAAAAATATCAGTAGAAACAAGGCGTATGCATCTTTCTGCAATATACCAACTTCACACTTGTTCTTGATACTGTAAACAAACTTGATCAGTTTTGATATGAAGTAGAATGTCAATGAACATTTAAGTTATGTAAATTATGGGACTTTTTGTCTAGGTGAATTTTCTGGTTTCATGATTGATTACGTAATTTATGCAGTATTATGTGTAATGGAATATTGCAATTGTTTTTAGTGAGGGAGAGTAAATATGTACATAGCTTGACTGATATGTTCTATGATGATACATAAGAGCACACGAGACATGGTGACTTTGTGTGGAAGTTGAATTCTTATATCATCATCCAAAAATTATGTTTGATGTTTGTTACATTGACCAAGGCTGGTAAGCAGACAGTTTTGTAAACGTGTTTATTATATACGTGTAATTTAGACATATTCAAGAATTATCAGAGGCACCAAATGGGTTAATGATCTATTTCAATGCAATGCTTACATGTACATTGAGAAAATATATCTGCTGAAGAACACAAAACTACATTGTAAATTAAATTAAAAGCTAACAAGTCTTGTACTGTTATTTACACGTGTATATATTACAACATAGTCGTTTGTGATTTACTTGTACTTCAGTCATTTTTTTACAATGACAAGATGTTCAGTGTGTCATCACCACTGCCTTGGGGCTTTCTTCAACTTTGATATGATATACATAAATGTATATATAAATACGGCACTGAAGAAGTAAAGAACATACAAATGTACATATCCTGGAAGTAAAATGCACACTATTTTATAACAGTGATATAACTTACATGGTAAGTCAGTGGATTTGTAAATATAAATATGTTCTATCATACGTGTACATGTAAAGGTCATCAAGAAATATGTATACATGTAACTAGAAAAAAATGAAAACAACATTATACTTGTTATACAATAACGTTATTTTCAAACAGCTGTGCAAAATGTACAGGATCTGACAAAAGTACAGTAACAGGACAGCAACAACAAACAAGACAAAACAACAACAAATTAATCCTTTTTTTCTGTCTACAGGTAGTTAAAAAGAATACACAGAAATATTAAAGGAGACACTTGTACAGTACATGTAGAAAAAAATGGCATCCAATGGAAAAATACACGCAGTGACAGAGAAGTCTCCTGAAGACAAGAGTGCTAACAGAGTTCTATATATAGTATTTCTATCTCTAGTAATAGATCTACTGGCCTTTACTCTGATATTACCTTTACTGCCGTCTTTACTGGACTACTATGGAATGCACGATAAGGTACAGTCTTATTATACCCATAAATGTCATATGTACATTTGTAGTGTAACACACATATAGGTCACTTACCTTAATCTCTAGAATTGATAAGATAAAAGAGCTGTTTTTAGCAGAAGTGTAAAATAATGGAATGTCAAATTTTATGACATTGTAAATTTGAGCACGGCCATTAATTTAGTCCATTCTTGTAAATTTCAAGTTCACACAGAAATCCTGTTTTATCATTTAGATATTTTTATATGGAAATCACATGGTGAAATTAAAATTGATGTCAGATTCACAAGGTCAATAGTTCAAGATGGCGTTGATAAGTTTTACAATATGTCAGTGTGATATAAATGTAGAATGAACCATCAATCATAACTTAAAGGTGCAGTTTCATCATATTTCACCAAAATATTTTAATTTTCAATCATGTAAAATTTCTGTTGAAAAAAAATAATAACATGCTTTACATTGTATTATAATGACATCCCTTATTGTACAGGGTTGTAAAAAAGATGTATACTGTCACAATCACTGTGTGTAATCATAACTTAATCTTTATAAAAAAAATGTTAAATTATAAGTGTTTTGAAATCTATATTATTCTAAGTCGATGTAATTATGTTAAGTTCATCAGACCCAAAATATGTGTATAGCAAATAAAAGTTTGACCCAATATACAACACTCAGAAAAAGAAAAAGGAATAAAATATGTCAGTGCTGTCACTTATACATGATATAGTATCAAATGTAGGTCAATAGAGTATCAAATATAGGTCAGTACTGTCAAATATAATATCAAATGTAGGTCAATGCTATCATATAGAGTATCAAATATGGGTCAGTACTGTCAAATACAATATCAAATATAGGTCAATACTGTCACATACAGTATTAAATGAATGTAGGTCAATACTGTCAAATACAGTATTAAATGAATGTAGGTCAATACCTTAAAATACAGTATTAAATGAATGTAGGTCAATACCTTAAAGTACAGTATTAAATGTAGTTCATTACTGTCAGATATAATAGCAATTGTTGGTCAATTCTGTTAAAGTATCAAATGAATGCACTCAATCCTGGAAATATTACATACTATATACAATATCATATAGGTCAATACTGTCACATACAATATCAAATGGTTGTATATGTAGGTCAGTACTGTCATATAAGGTATCGAATTAATGTAGGTCAGTACAGTCACATACATGTAGGTTATCAAATGAATGGAGGTCAATACTGTCACATGCCATATCAAATGAAAGTAGGTCAGGACTCATACAGTTTCAGTTGAATGTAGGTCAATGCTGTCACATGCAGTATGAAATGTGGGTCAGTATTGTCACATACAATATTAAATTTTGGTCATTGCTGTTGCATACGTATCAAATGAATAAACATGTAGGTCAATACTGTCACATGCAGAATTAAGTGAATGTAGGTCAAGATTGTCACATATAATTTTAAATGAATGTAGGTCAGTAGTCACAGTTATTTTAGGTCAGTACTGTCACATAGAGTATCAAAGGTAGGTCTATACTATTACATGCTATATATGTATTTTTGTATGAAGTTTAACATTCTTAAGAATTTGTATTTCCTTGTAATTTACTTTTACTTTCTCTTTTATGTAGGAAGGCTTATACAAAATCATAAAAGATTCAGTGACGGGGTTTCGAGAGCTCGTTGGAGCTCCAGATACACCAAGATGGAATTCAGTTTTGTTTGGAGGTACGCAGCAAATTAAAGTTTTGTAACTAATGCTTGGAGAATAAATGTTATCCTGCATCAGCAAGCTTGTGTGTTGAAAATTACAGTGGAATCTCATCTCGAAACTCATGGGACCTATTACTTCGTGATATCCAGAATTCGAGATAACCAAAATTTTGACTTGATGTATTATTATATCTATAAAAATCAGGACCAAACTTTCAACTTTGACATATCCGGAATTTCGACTCAACCAATTTTGACATAACGAGATTCCACTGTATTTTAGATTTAATCAAGTGATTATGCTTATGAATAATGTAAAATTTTACCTACCCCATTGTACATGTATGTGAAATATATCTAAAATAAATAATTTAGAGAAAACGATAAAAATATGGATGATATAAGTATAGATATTTAGTAAGATTATGTATATGTTTTTATATTTTTACTATTGTAATATCTTGCACCAAACATTTATATGGAAACATCACCCGTTATAGTGAAGTGCTACAAATTGTTACTGATTCTTAATGCATTGCAATTTTCTTAATATGGCATCTATTATTGAAAACATTTTGGTTAAAACCCTTTTGAAGGTTTTTTTTTTTTACCAAACATAATATGGAAAATTATACTAATATCAAAACCTTCAGAAAATATGATGATTACAAGGAAGTCTAAAAGTAATATTTGTTTTCCTATTGTGAATATTTATGCCCCTGCCTCCCCTTTGAATGGTCTGCCAGGGCATATAGTGTTTGGATCGTCTGTCTGTAATATCGCCCAGCTTACATATAAAGTGTAATATTTCAAGTTTCGATTGTGATACAGTTACCAAACTTGCATCGTAACTTCACCTAAGGGTTGTTTACACTTGCCCCTGGGGGTGCATTTTGCTGACATCACATTACCCTGGGGGCGACATGGGGTCATTTTATTTGCCAGCATAGAAATTTGTTGGGACTGGAGGCATTTGTGTTTAATAAACACATCTTGTTCATATTGAAATGATAAAGTAATAATCATGTCAATTTTAATTCTGTTTAATAATTTACAGGTCTTATTGGGTCCTTGTTTTCCTTTCTGCAGTTTATTGCATCACCAATGGTGGGTGCAGCATCTGATGTTTATGGAAGAAGACCTATTCTCATTGTTTCCATGGTAATCATTTCATTTCAAAGTCAATTAGTTAATTATGTAAATCCAAAAGATTTCCTTAAATTTCATTGGTTTTGTATCACCTTGAAAGAAAATAAACACTTATATTAGGGACCATCATTGACCAATATTTGCTAGCTAGAATTATGGGGCTTTGCAAGCTTCAAATACTACATTTTGATGTTTCTGTCAGATTACTTGAGTTTTTCAGTGGATTCCAACAGAATGTTGTATTTCATTATATATTAATGAATTTTTACACAAGTATAATAAGATTGATACATGCTTTGATTCATCAAACATTAGTATACATGTAAAACATGACAGATTTCAACTGATATTGATACTGAGTAGCCCAAACAGAACAGAACTACCTTTTTGTAAATGTAAAGGGGCTGATACCCTATATCATTTATGTTACTAATAGATGATCATAAGACCTTTTGCATTACATTTTTTTTCATAATATTTCACGTCGTTGTTTTCTTTCAGATAGGAGTTTCATTATCCTATGTGTTATGGGCTTTATCACACAATTTCACCTTATTTGTGATTGCCAGAATCATTGGTGGCTTGAGCAAGGGTAATGTCAGTTTGTCCACAGCTATTGTCGCTGATGTTTTACCTCCGGAAAAAAGAGGAAAAGGAATGGTATGTCTCATCACTAACTTACTTAATATGCAATTTCCATGTCATATCTGAGTTGCTTCCCTTGCCTATAACTTTCTATACTGAAGTTCACTAAAGGTAGAAAATAGAGGAGAGTACAGAATTAAAAAAAAAAGCAGTCATGTCTTGCAAAATGTTTTTTATTTCACTGTCTTGTATAAAAAACCAAAGTGAACATTTGCTCCTTTAGTCAAATATCCTTGGATGGAAAGTGTAAAATTCCAATTGTTGGTGGAACAGGAAAGAAGCATTGGCTATTGTTAGTCATAAGTTATAACCTATTATCTACACATTTCACTTTGTTAAAGACAAATATATGGTTCATTTGATACCATACATGTAATTCATGAAGTATTTAACAGAAATATCTTGACAGTAAATGTGACTGGCCAATTTGGGTACTGTTACAAAAGTGGCAGCCAGTATTTACCGGTGGAAGAGAGAAACCAGTTACATTGGACCTGGTTACCACATAACCAGTAAGAGACCACTGGCCTTCTGCAAGTAAACTGGTAAACATTCTCACACAATCAGATGATCTCCCAGTGGGGTCAGAGATTTCATAGTTTAAATTCCTATGCTCTAAATACTCATCTACAGATGTCCCCTTTTAAAAAAAGAGAATTACTGACACCAAAGAACAGATACATGTGTTCATAGATATGATACTGAACTTTTCTTACATAGGTTATTAGCTGTTAAAATTTTTCACATTTTCTTTTCTCTCTATTCTAATATCTAACCAAACAAAGAACAGATACAGGTGTTCATAGATGTGATACTGAACTTTTCTTACATAGGTTATTAGCTTTTCTCTCTATTCTAATATCTAACCAAACTTTTGCAAATTGCTGTCAAACAACCTTGGATAAAATATATTCAAAGTTAGTGTCAGTGAAGTGCTATGTTTGATATATTTCACTCTGTTTTTCTTTGCAGGCAATGATAGGAATTGCATTTTCTATTGGCTTTGTATTTGGTCCACTGATTGGTGCCATGTTTTCCCTCTGGGCCAGAGAGCAGCATGGAGCATTTTATGTAGTACCTGCTTTGTTTGCACTTTCTTTGGCAGTTATTGATGTCCTGTTTATACTGGTGTTCTTCAGAGAAACATTGCCAAAAGAAAAAAGAGTAAGTACATAATACATGTTATATATCTTATTTAACCCAGTAAGTGCCCATGGTGCTACAAAAAGTAGGAAAAAGGAATGGAGCTTATTGAGACTAATTAATAGACAAATTCTCTTAAAACAGTTAATTATTTTATTAGGCATGGTGGTAAGGTTGTTGTAGTTATTACTGAGGACACACATCAATATTCTTCTGTTACTGGGGTCCATATATAAACTGTTACTGGTACTTAAGTTTTTCTGGTCCACATTTCCTCGTCAACCGGCTAGAAAAGATATTGATTGTGTGTAAAAAAGGTGAGTAAACTAAATGTGAACTATAGAGGAGGGACATTTATAGGAACATGGACACTTATTGGGTTGAATACGGTATATCTTGATGCTGTTAATTTTATCACAGCAGAGTTACATTTATGAATAATCTTATTTATAAAAATGACCTGCACACTCTATCAAGATGTAATTTATAATTACTCGATATCAAATCAACAGCTGAGACACCTTAGAACATAGAATGTATATTTTTGTCTCAAGTCCACTTACACTCCCCCATAGGACAGTAAAAAAATGTGAATTTGAACAATGCCTGTATGCAAATTTTAAGGAACATTAGAAGTCTTTACCAATAACAATTATTTCGATTTTTTTCTACTTTTATAACTTGTACTTGATGTACAATAATAAATAAGAGTTATGTACATGTATAATAAATCTTAAATCCTTGTATATTTTGTGAAAAAAAAGGTCAGGTCTAGTTTGGTAATCATATGCAAATAGTAAGGTTGAATTAATCAGTTGCAAATGAATAATTGTCAAACTGGGTTTGTTTCTGAAGCAATTTTCACAAAATATATAGGAATTTAAGAATTTTTATGCCTGTACAGGTATATCTCTTGTTTTGTTATTATATATCAATCTAAGAAGTTATAAAGGGAAAGAAATTATTTTGAAAAAAAAAAACCACAGCTAATGCCCCTTGAAAGCTTCAGACTACTGTGCACTTCACAATTTTTAACTTAATATTCTCCAAGGTCATCTGTTTTATCCTTTCTGATGCTATTCATCTATTAAAATATTCAGTAAATCAGAGAATCACTGTGAATTGTGAAAGTAAAATAAGAAAAAACAAAATTCTGAGTTTTGATGAAACATTACATGTCCCAGTCGGCAGTTATAAAATCTTAGCCAAAACTTTAACAGCAAAAAGTGATGTCCAAACCATGGCAAAATTTTCAAACTGTCAAAATTTTATTTTTATTTTTCATTCTGTGGTATTTATGCTAGACCCCAAAAGAATTCCTGTGTAAGTAATCAATATTCTAGCTCTATTATTAACTGTGTGCTGAGCAATTACAAAACATTTAATTACAACCTTTACTGGATGGATTCTGTCTATGAAAGAATATGATGGACTGCTAACAAAAGGAATTCACTTCCATGTTCAGGGTTTTCAATAATTCTACAATTAAGAGGCCAGTAAGAAATTGAAAGAGGCCTTCTGCTAGTACAGCTCTTCACACATTTAATACAATCTCACAAGTTTCTAGGCGGCCAAAGTTTGTTTATAAGCAGTCACTTTGGCCTCCATCCACCTCTTATTGAAACTGCTGCATGTTGGATTGCTAAATTTACCTGATATAACAATTTATGGTAAAGAACATTGTGTTGCAATAAAACATCAGGCTGGAGGAGTTATGGATTAGAAAGGATCTTCACTTTTTAAATAATAACAACATTTCAAGATGGTGTGTAATAAATAGCATATGCTTTGTATATAAAACAAAACACATGTAAATTATAATATTACTTGTATATTTCAGGCCACATCTATATCAAGTGGACTACAGAATACATCTCATCTCATCAACCCTGTGTCCTTATTTCATTTTTCTGCTGTTTCCAATGTGTCTAAATCAGGTTTGTGATATCAACAGTTATGCCCCTTGTTATAAGCAAAGCAGTTTTTTGGAAGAAATAAGAACTAAGATTGATACCAAGATATTTTCATGTCTGCTTTTACATATACAATAAAACCTGTTTTAGCGACCATCTGTGTATAAAGACCGCCTGGTCACAAAGACTGTATTTTGCTTTCCCCAACAGTACCATTTGTGTACAAATCAACCTCTATATAAAGACCACCTTCCTATAAAGACTGGTTTTCTTGTGTCCCTAAGGAGGTCTTATATACAAGTGCCACTGTATATTAAAGTAATCCGCAGGAATGTTTGCCAGATTACTTGCAAAGGGTCAATGTTTTTCTGCCATTACTTTGTTGCCCAATTTTCTCCTCCAACAGTGAAAATATAAATTGTGAATGTGATGTAAATAGAATTAAAACAATTCAGTTGAAGAAAGGAATCATTTTTGGGACTAATTTAATGCAGTCCTTAACTAGAGCATGGAGGCCCTGATTTTGATATCATAATATTATGGTTTTGGCTTGATATAATTGTTTCGATAGAAGGAGATTGTGATTTCGATAATTTCATGATTTTGAATTGTTATAATTGTTTCGATAGAAGGAGATTATATTTTGATAATGTCATGATTCTAACTCAAAACAATCACGATTTCGATTCAATTAGATCAATGTTTTGATATAACGAGATCAATGTTTTGATATAACGAGATCAATATTTTGATATAACAAGATCAATGTTTTGATATAACCAGATCAATATTTTGATATAAAGAGGTGAAGATTTTGATATAACGAGATCAAGATTTTGATATAACGAGATGAAGATTTTGATATAACGAGATGAAGATTTTGATATAACGAGATCAATATTTTGATATAACGAGATGAAGATTTTGATATAATGAGATCAATGTTTTGATATAACGAAATCAATATTTTGATATAACGAGATCAAGATTTTGATATAACGAGATCAATATTTTTATATAACGAGATCAATATTTTGACATGACTAGATCAAGATTTTAATATAATGAGATCAATGTTTTTAAATAACGAGATCAATATTTTGATATAATGAGATCAATATTTTGATACCTTTCATGATTTTTGATGATCTTATTACAGATTTGCTGGGAATGCAGAAGATTGGGTCCATCTACTTCTTGTACCTGTTGATCTATTCTGGTCTGGAGTTCACTTTAACATTCCTGACACATAACAGACTGCAATATGATAGGTAAGTGATTCGTTATGATAGGTAAGTGATTGTCTACAATATGATAGGTAAGTGATTAGTTATGATAGGTAAGTGATTAGTTATGATAGGGTAAGTGATTAGTTATGATAGGTAAGTGATTAGTTACGATAGTTAAGTGATTAGTTATGATAGGTAAGTGATTAGTTATGATTGTTAAATGATTGGCTACAATACAATGACTTGACAGGTCAAAGTCTAACCTAAAAGACAAATGACTTTCAGATCTTAAGTTTAGCATTATACAAAAATACAGAATGCATTATCTATATATAATTTACAACAATAATACATGATTTTATGTTCTGGATACCTGTCATTATTTTGTAGAACACCCTCATCAATCATATGCATAAAGCAAAACTAGTAATGATTTGATGTTATGTCTTGCCAAAAGTAAATGAATTGATTATGTTGATGTTTCTTAATTACAAAGATACATGTACATTTATGTTTTCAATTAATTATAAAAATTCTGTCTGACAATCATCTCAAGTCATTGTTTTTCTATTGCAGTATGCAACAAGGGAAAATGTTTTTCTTCATTGGAGCAATCATGACATTAGTCCAAGGTAATTGTAGTTACATTGATGTTCAAGTAAATAATAATGATTATATCTGGAATCTCAGGGGCTAGATAGAACCCCTTATTTAATATTTCAAGAGCAGAGGTTAATTATTAGACAGGGTCATGTGCCCTTTCTGTTGGAAAGTTTGGCAAGGAAACTGACAAACTTTTTCACAAAAATTCAGCTAAGGTTCCTGCGCTGACCATAAGTAAAAGACTCAATGGTTCAAAGAATGACATTCTAACCACTCTACCATGAAGCCTATCAAAGATTTGACAGCAACACTTACATATACATTGGCTTTTAGTCAGTAACACTTCTGACAGCATAACTGTGCAGTAAATCTTTAACTTTCAAAAATGGACAGATTGTCTAATTAAATTCTTTTGTATATTTTCAAGGAGAGCTGATGTATCAAGTAAAAATCAAGTCCATGTCAGATATCCATAAAAATAACATTTATGTGAAAATGAATAGAGTCTGTAAGTATAAGCCAATTTAAGGCTAAGTGCCTTTACTGGACAGATTTTGATTCATATTACAAGTACATGTATGTGTTTATTTGTCAGGCGGATATGTCAGAAGAATACCACAGGGAAAAGAAATCAAAACTGCAACAATGGTAAGATGTTTTATGTAACAGATGCTGGGGCAAATTATTCTGTACAATATAACTCTACATATATAGTGTATTTATGATTTCTCCACATAGATATCATGTAATGAGATATTATGTTTACCCTAGAAAATACTGAACTCTCTAGTCTACTTAGGTATGTTTAATCTATGTATCTGGGTCATTGTAAAAGGATGACGCATTTGATCTTGAATTATTTTAATCATGGATTGTGCTTGACAATTATCGTCAGTAGACCGGGAGAGAGAGTTTTACCATTTGTTAAGTAGTTTGTGTTTCCTTTATCATTTGATTGAGACATGCGGCCTTCCATGGCCGAATGATTAGAGCATCACAATTTGAACCATGAAGTCTCTCACTTCTGGTCAGTACATGTTCAAGTCTTGCTGGAACTTAAGATTATTTTTTACGAGAAAGTTTGCCAGTTTACTTGTGGTCTCTTCCCAGATATATTGTAAACAAGTTTCCCCCTCCACCATTAATAATTGTGGCCAGGATATAACTGAGAAATTATTTAGTATGGCATTAAAAAAAAAATCAAAATTAAAAATAAAAGATTAAGGCATGAATTTAAGATCTGGTTATTGTAGGTAACTTTGATAACAAAATAGCTCCTGCAACCAGTTCCATATTAAATTTGTTTATGAATCTTTATCTGATGAAAAAGTAGGAAATTATTCAGTAATAAATGCAAGTGTTTCTTGAATGGGAATCTTAGACAGAGATGTGAAGAATACACACTAAGAGAGATAACTCTGGATTACCTGGAATTAAATCAGAACAATTTAACATTTCTTTTTATATTCTTTGGGGCCTGTGAAATGAATAGTTTACTTTCTTTATGAGATATATATCAGTCAAATATTGTAAAAGCTAGAATACAAATTTGTCATATGCTAATAATTGCTTCCAGGAACCTTTCATGTTGTTAGGGAAAATTACACACATTCAAAGTACTTACTGAAAATGATGCACACATTAATTTGTCTGCTTTTTGCTTATATTATACAAAAGTGTACATTAAAGATATTTGTCATTCAGTGGATTGATAAATCCACATAAGTCAGTGTACTTAATATCAATCAACAAATTTAAATATTTTTTATTTTTCTATTCTGTAACTTTGAAGAATCTAGAGGAGTATAGAATATGTAACCAATTCCCATTGATTATGATTCAGGCATAAATTGAAGATGGAAAAAAATGATTATTTAAGATGTACATTTCAATGAAAAGACAGATATATTTGACAGTTAGAGTAAATGATTATATTTAGTTTTTTAGTTGATGTTGATGACGATGGTGTTGATGATGATGATAATGATGATTGTGTTGTTGTTGTTCAATTATATAGATTGATTGTGTTTAATTAGATTATTACAGTAATATAGATAATCCTTTCTGAATTTCAGGGAATGACTTTACTGATCCCAGCATTTGTGGCGATGGCTTTTGCTGGTTCTGCTAAATTGATGTACCTAGGCCTAGCTTTATTTGCCTTTGGTAGGTGGAATTGTCATGTGGCATTTTTTTCATTTTGGGTTACACATAAAGATACAGATAAATTACTCAACATCATTTGACTTGTTTTATCATTATTATATAGGTAACTTTTTTTTAAAACCAGCTTAGGCTACTACTGGGAAATATAAATGGCAGTCTTATTCTTGAAATGAAAACAACACTCCAGAAAATATTGGAAAGATCTAGTTTTTTTTTTTACTATTTCTTTGACTACTCTTTATGCCTAGATTTTATATATGTAGTTTATTAAGATATAAGTCACATACTTGTATAATTACATGGATGTTTATGACCTGATTTCATCTTTAGCTTCAGCCACTGTTGTGCCATGTTTAACAACACTTATATCTCAATATGGAGGTCAAGATCAAAAAGGAATCGTCACAGGTGTGTTCAGGTCATTAGGTGCACTTGCCAGAGCAATGGGACCAGTCATTTTTTCCACAGGTAAATTAGTAGCTGTGATTTGTATATTTTGTTTGTTGGATTCCAATCAATAGTCATATATTTTGATAAGTATAATAAACACAAAGTAAGAGTCATTTTCTGTATAGTTTAAATTTAGAATCTTTAATATTGTGTTAAGCTATATGGACCCTGGTGATATTGTGTGCACAAGCTCTAGGTTTGTGTATATTCTACTTTGATATAAGACATCTATGCTGATGTACTACAGTTGTAGTGATGTGTTCAATATTTAAATCTATTCTCTGTTATTTTGCCATCCACACTATACTTGAGTTTTGGTGACATGTGTTTTATCTCAAAAGCTGAAGTGATTAATTATATACCCAAAGCTCTATTCACATCATCACATATATACCCAAAGTTGAAGTGACATCATCAGTGTTGTATATCCAAAGCTCTAGTGACATCATAAGTTGTATAGATAAAGCTGTAGTGACATCATGAGTTATATATCCAAAACTGTAGTGACATCATGAGTTATATAAACAAAAGCTGTAGTGACATCATCAATAATACCCAAAGCTGTAGTGACATCATGAGTTATATATTCAAAGCTGTAGTAAAATCATGAGTTATATATCCAAAACTGTAGTGACATCATGAGTTATATACCTAAAGCTGTAGTGACATCACCAATAATACCCAAAGCTGTAGTGACATCATTAGATATATATTCAAAGCTCTTGTGACATCATGAGTTATATGCCCAAAGCTGTAGTGACATCATCAGTAATATACATAAAAGCTGTAGTGACATCATGAGTTAGAGCCGGCCTGCTTCAGTCGGTTGTGTGCTCGACTCTTGATCGTGAGGTCATGAGTTCAAGTCCAGCTGGCTGCAGGTTGGTTTCCTGTCCTTCGGATGAGAAAGTAAAAATCAAGGTCCCATGTCGCAGTAGGTGTTGGCACGTTAAAGAACCCTCACTGCTCAGTGGCTGTAAGTGAAGAGAGCCAAAATTTGAAAAAGCCCTTCACCGGCATTTGGTAATGTCTCCATATGAGTGAAAGATTCTTGAGTGGAACGTTAAACAACAAACAAACAAACATCATGCTTATGCTTATGCTGTTGTGACATCATCAGTAATATACCAAAGCTGAAATGACATCATAAGTTATATACCCAAAGCTGTAGTGACATCATGAGATATATACCCAAAGCTGTAGTAACATCTTGAGTTATACACCCAAAGCTGTTGTGACATCATCAGTAATACCTAAAGCTGTAGTGACATCTTGAGTTATACACCCATAGCTGTTGTGACATCATCAGTAATACCTAAAGCTGTTGTGACATGAGTTATATACCCATGGCTGTTGTGACATCATATATAATATACCCAAAGCTGAAATGACATCATAAGTTATATACCCAAAGCTGTAGTGACATCATCAGTAAAACCAAAAGCTGTAGTGACATCTTGAGTTATACAGCCAAAGCTGTTGTGACATCATCAGTAATACCCAAAGCTGTAGTGACTTCATGAGTTATATACCCAAATCTGTAGTGGTATTATCAGTTATATACCTCAAAATCATCCAAAATATAGAAAATAACTCATCCAAGTGAAGTTTAGTTTTAAGATATTCCACTTTATTTACCTCTTGTATACTAGGTATTGGTGCCATGGTGACCCTGTGTGTTATATATCTAAAGCTCTGATGCCAATGCTAATATGTCCAGAGTGTGTTCATCTTACTAAATCATATTTTCTTTTCTTGTATACAGTGTATTGGAGCTGTGGTGATATGGTGTGTTATATATGTGGAGCAGTACTTTTATTTTTACCTTTGCTGATGCTAAAGAAATTCAAGGTCACACCCCAGAAAACCCAGTAATTACCAGCTCCCACCATTTCCATGGGTAACTGCTGTTGAGTTCATGAATATTGAATGTGATTTAAACTTCTTCCACAACTGGTCTCTTACAAATATCAAAGCTTCATTGTTAAATATGTGCATATTTTGAATATGTATTTTTGTATATTTTGTTTAAAAAAAGAGATGTATATACATGATTGATAATTCTTCATGTTGGTGCTCATTTTTATCATTTTATAGAATTTTATGCTTTATACAAGGACTAAAAATGTTTTCATAAAATGTGTGGATGCTCATATATATAAAAACTAACACCTTTTATAAATTCTACATCCACCAAATGTCGTCTTATATGACATTTTTTATATGTATATATAACTCTGATGACATTTTGTTATACATGTTAAATAATGTCATTGAATCTTATGTTATAGATATTGATAATGACATCGAGTACACTGTCTTATACATGACACTTTAAACATTTACGTTCCACATGTTAGTTATATAGTTAGGTAATATTTGGATATCTTATTGTATATTTCTTGTTGTTTATGGGATACTGCCTATTTCTTATTGTATATTGGATATTACTTCTATGACTATGACATCGAAGACACTATCTTATACATGACACTTTTAATTAAACATTAATGTTCTACATGTTGGTTTATACATGGATGATATATGGATGTCTTGTAGTATATTTCTTGTTGTATGTGGGATATTACATATATCTTGTTGTATATGGGATACTGCCTATCTCTTGTTGTATGTGGGATATTACATATATCTTGTTGTATATGGGATACTGCCTATCTCTTGTTGTATGTGGGATATTATACATTTATTGCCCTGGTTGTAGGGAGACATGAAAATTTGTTTACCCAAGGCAAGTCATATTTCTCGAGGGCGAGCACTGATGGTAATATGAATTGTTGTGGGTAAACAAATCCTCATGTCTCTCTACAACCGGGGCAGTAAATTGATTATTACAAATACACACCAATTGGACACATCACTTGTAATCCTAGCGGTGTCATACAAATGCTTTCACTATTGATAATACTACATTTGGATGCAAACACTTAAGTGATCTTGAATGTTTATAAAAGCATGCAGTAAACGCACCAAAACAAGATGGTGCATTTTCTCAAAAGGGTTGATAAACTGTGAAAAAAGTGATGAAAATGTACTGTTCTAATTGGGCCAGTAGATCTTTATTCCACTGGCCCTGTGGACCACCTAGAAAAAAGAGTTAATTTCAAGCCCTGTTAATTGACATCAAATATACTGACATCTAGTCTTACATGTTAAAACAACAATTCTGTATATTTTATGTTGCACAGGTTCATTCAGCAATCTATGTAACCTGTAATATTATGACTGAGTGCAAATTCGGTTTAGCTGATAATCATGAATTGAAGTGCTGTATATGGCTGTGTAAAGTCATTTTTATCTATGTAAGGTTAGATTTAAGGTTGTCATTTAGATTTTTTTGGCACCTGTATTATAACGATTGTGACATTAATGCTGATTACATGACATGCATGTTGACGATGTGAAATGTACATGAATGAACATGACATTTACATGATATATGTTAAATAAAATCATTGAATTTGTATACCCACAACAGCATGGTGCTTTATACATGTACTTTGAAGATTATTTGAACAAATTTTATTGTCAGTGAAATTTATTATTTTGGTAAATGAGTAAATCTCGGTATAAATTTGATTCTGTAGTAGTGTGGCTTAGTATTTAGTTGTATTATGTTTAAGATGCATTTTTACTTTTTTGTAAATCTGTTTACATATTCATACAGCATTTCATTTCTGCTTTATATATCTTTTGAAAATAATTATCAGCCTTTCAGACTCAGGGATAGTATTTTTACCACATCAACTTCATCAATAAAAATAACATCTGATAATATCAATCTGCTCTAAATGTCTGTAAAAGATAAAAGATTATAACACAGCCACAGTGTCTGTTAATCTATCTTAATTGATACCCTTATTTCTCAGCTCAGACTGTATTTAGATGATGTAGGGGTGATATGGTTATTTCTGAGCACATCTAGCTGATGTAGATGTGATATGATTATTTCTGAGCACATTTAGCTGACGTAGATGTGATATGGTTATTTTTTCAATACATATATATGATGTAGATTTGAGATGATTATGTTTTGGTATTCATTGTGTTTATATAATGTAGAGGTGATATGGTTATTTTTTTTAGCACATTTAGGTGATGTCAATGGGATATAGTTATTTTTCAGACTATATTTGGGTGTCAAAACAGACTATATTTTGGTTATGTAGATGGGATTTGATTGGACAACATTTAAGTTATGTAGATGAATATCAAAATGATTTAGATACATGTTTATTGTTACTGAAATGTCTCTGTGATTAATATTGTTTTATATGGACCACCTATGAGTTACTCAAGTAATATTGTTCTTCTGATTTAGTTTTCCATGATTATATTAACTTGGTATATTGTCAAAAGTTTGATATTATTACAGAATTTGTTATTTATTTGTACAAAATGCTGTCTAGAGTCACAAAAGACTGTAAATTGGTAATCAGTTATGTTTGTATGGAGAGAGAGAGAGACAGAGAGAGAGAGAGTTATGATATTTTGTATTTTAGGGTGCCATGATCTTGTATATAATAACATTGTCACTGTCGCATTCATTCATTATAATTAAGACAGGAATAAATAGACATTTTTGTTTTGAGTGTTCTGTAGTTGAATTGATCACCATATCAACAAGTTACTCATATATTTAGTTTGTTTTGCTAAACACTATATCTGTACATAATGGTAGCAAACCAAAAGATGACACAATTCTCATCTAGATGTCCAAAGGTGCCACACTTAAAATTAATGATACTCATGATACATGTTAATAGTTAGGTGAATTAAATTATGTCAGAAATGTAGATAACGAAAATAAATCAACCTGTGCTCTCCAAAAGATCTACATGTAGATGTATTGTTTAGTAACTAAAGAAGGTAATATTAATCTCATTACATTATTTCTTCCCTGACCCTGTTTATACCCTGTATCATAGGTGACATTTTTTTTTTCAATTAAACATAATTATATATTATCCTCATATGAAATTAATAAAATTTTCATTGTAATTTCACTTCACATGGTATCGTAGTTAATGTAAAAAATTATAAGAACATTATAGTATTAAGATACACTATATTCTTTTCTCTTGTAATGACTTCACTGTTCCTGATGTTAGTACTTATATTGTCTGAAAAGTGAACTACACTTCCCAGAAACAAATAAGCTGGTTCTTTTCAATTTGAAATGTTCAGTTGAAAGAAAAAATATTGTATGGTTTTAATTCACAAAGTTCTATTGTACTAAATTTTACATTACAGAGGTCTATGTCCTTTTTATATATCTCTACATAACTGTGTACATATAATGATAAGATCAAAATTTCAACATAACACTGTCCTGTACAAGTTTTACGAATTTGTTTAAAATAGAAAATACAAAGATATTAAAGAAGTATGCCAGTTAAAGTATTTCATACATGACATTTTATCACAATGATATATTACTTTGTATCCGAGCTTAAATATCACAAAATCAAAAGTTTTCTGAGTCATAATGTTATTCTTTATAATTGCGGTAACATAAAAAGTCCTATTTATAATTATGTGTAGCTTTGTGAGTTTGACACACAAATCTCATCAAGATATACATGTTTCTGAGCTACCAAATATTATACAGATGGTTAGCTATCTGAATTAATATCATGAAAAATAATATGAAAGAAGTGTACATGAAATGAGATAGTTTTATTGCAATTTAATTGATTTAAATCTTGATTTTATAATAAAGTTCTAAAAATGAATTGATAAAATCATACTCTATTGAGTTGTTATTTTTTCAAGAGAGCGTTTTCTGGAATTTTGGTAATTAGTCCACTATCTATTTTATACAGTGGCTCAGTTATGGATTGGTTTGTAAGAGGAATATCCAAGGTATAAATGTTGACCTGATCAGTAACTTTATATTCAAGCATAGTTCTATTGTGATCACTTTTTCCCTATCATTGTCTGTTTTTCATCGTGTAATGCTTACTTTTAACTATTTTACTTTTCACTTGACCAAACTTGTTAAGAACTATCCCTGTGTAAAGCCGCATAATGTTTGCGAATGAAAAGGGAAAAATAAACAGAAAATATATGTTGTTCGTCATTTTCTAAAAATGTTTGACTTCACAAGAACCAGTAGGCCAAATTTTATTGAACTTTATGGGAATTCAGCTGATGTGAAGCTGCATATACTTTTTGAAGGACATTGAGGTAGTACCAGTGGGGGTTCCAAATATGTCAGATTTTTTTAATATCTTATAGTGAACCAATGAGCAGCATATTCCCACCATAGCTCTAAATTTCATTCGGGTGACAATTAAGGCCCATAGTGTCCCTTGTTTTTTTATTTTGAATATATATTTTTTTATAATACTTCGAACTTGACTAAAATGTTAATATCATCAGCTATTATCCACCCCAGTTGTAAGAATCTGGTTGTCAAATCTGAGGACTGAACTTTCAGATTCTTACCCTTGACATTTCCCTTTCCAATCCACACACCCATGTTTGAATGTTTTTCTCCCATGATTCAAACACATGTTTATGTACCCAAATGAAATCTGAAGCAATCTTTTATGCACTGTATTTTCATAATATAGAAGTTCCACGTTATAAGTTATATTGTGACATCATAGTGGATGTAGCTTGTCGACACACTAGGGTATGGACAGAGCAATTCTGTCATGGCAAGATGGTAGATACGCCTGTCCAAGCTAGGAGAAAAATATGTCATTGCATTTCTGAGCACATCAATAAATATTGTTAGTTAATAAATGATCTTGTATTAATTTTGACAGATTTATGCAAATAAGCTATTAGTGTACAAAATCTGTTCAAAAATGGATTTGTCAGAAACAACAAATCATTGCACTCTTTTAGTGTTTTGTCCAACTTTCCCATCTTTCTCCATTGCTAAAAGTAAAAATCCCTTCATACCTACTCTATGTTAAATCCAAATGTCTTCGAATTTGACGTGCAGTGTGAGTTATGAGCTATTAAATGACAGCGATGTGGATCAATGAGGGAATGAAAGACTCCAGTAGAAATATTTCATGCCCTGTTTTATTATAGATAAAATATTATTTAAAGCGACACATTGATTGGACCATAATTAAACCATAATTTTCACCATTTTAGCTGGTCCAGAGTTTGTCAGGAAAAGCGATTCAGGCGGTTTTCATATCTTAAACTTTGAGTCAAATTATGGTTTCTATAAGAATGAAAAACACCAGGTACTAAAAATTGGATTTTGTGCTCATTTTTATATCCTAATTTTTATACAATGAAGCAGACAATCGTAATTGCGAATCTTCTGGGCTAGAACTGAGGTTTCAAAGTGGGCAGTATTTAATTGATATAAGAATCACATATATCAAAGTATTAAATGAAAGTAGGGTCATAAGACAATATTCAAATCAGGTGAACATTGGACATACATGGACTTCTGTAAATACAGAGATTGGATCAGGTGCCATGTAAGCATCCCCTGTCTACCAGTCACACCCACCAAGAGTCCACAGTTAAATTCAAATGATAAAAGGGAATAAACCTTCGTCAAAATCGGTAAAGATGATTCATTATCACAGTATAACGCTATTTGCAAACAAGGTAATTATAGCGACTGTAAAATTTGCGAGATGGTTAAATGAAATGCGATTGCTGATATCATTGTGAAAACAACTTATCAGTAAGTAAATATCCTGAGTCGGTCTGGTTCGGTCGGTAGAGCGCACGACTCTTGATCGTGAGTTCAAGCCAAGCTGGCTGGAAGGTTGGTTTCCTGTCCTGAGGACTGAGACAGCAAAAACAGAGTCCCCATGTCACAGTAGATGTCGGCACAATAAAGAACCATCACTGCTCGGTGGCCGTAAGGGGCGAGCATAGGCCAAAATTTGAAGCCCTTCACCGGCATTTGGTGACGTCTCCATATGAGTGAAAGATTCTTGTGTGGGACGTTAAAGAACAATAAACAACTAATTTTCCTCTGTATCTAAAATGTGCATATGTTGAATTAAATGACATTTGGATTATATAATATATAATAAACACTTAATATTCTGTCTAACACCCAAGATTAGATTTGAGATATGTTCACGTTTTTATTTTTAGATAATTATATACCATATATAACAATAAATATAAGATACATTCAAATATTTAATGTTTTCGACCTGCATAAAGACTGACGTGATAACCAGAATAACATAAGCTAGTGACTAGTAAAAACTCAATCAAAGACAATGCATTTTATTTTGCAGGTTTATGTAGCAATTATAATTTAGGAAGAATCCTCAGGAGATGACAATTTTTGAAAACAAAGACGGCAACCAGTCGTACTGAAGAGCTACAAAATTTATCCTGTACTTATGTCAATGCATTGGCGGTATATAATATATATATATATGCAATTATTATGTCTTAAGTTTCACGATCTTTATTTGTTATTGTTGTATATTTGTACAATGGAGTTTTATTGATTCCAAACTGTCAAAATGCTACCAGTTGATGTTTGGTAAATAAAACTGGATTCTACTTTGTAATTATTTTATCCGTTAGAATGTTTCCGCGTGTTTTGGTAATCTTGAATTAAGACAGCAAAACACATGTGAAACCTACATACTTTGATGATAAGAAGAATTGATTACAAACTGTTATCTTCTAGTTCTTTGAAGAACTGGTTTACTAAGGTTTTAAGTTTATTTTTACATTGATGTACTTAGCACTGGACTTCAAGCAACACGGAACTTCTCTAAAATAAATATATATCTTTGTCATAAAAGTTGAAAACTGTTAGAATATTACGTAATAGCGTTTTAAAAACCTTACTTTATCAGGCGATATATTTCAATGAGGAAGTTTTTTAGGCATGAAAAATCGCATACCAAAGCGAGAAACAGCGGTGTTAATACGTGCGAAAGTGTTTAAAATATCAATGATTTTGCAATCATGGCGCCATAAATGAAATCATAATGTTGTCGAAATATATAAATATAGAAGATAAGTGTATACACCTACATATACTGACATTTGAGGTTTTTCTGTATCTTTAGATATAAATTCTGATCACTTGTTTTATAGCGCTGATGTATTGCGCTGGATAGGAAATTGCAATGCCACTTTTTATCCTGTGTAAATTTTTGTTTTTGTTTTTAAAGAAATGCACAGGCATTAAAATTATTATTATTATTAAAATTAAATTATTATATATTTTGTGAAAATTGCTGGAGAATTCCAGGAATATCTAAACCTTACTATTTTTGTATGAATACAAATAAAGGAATATAAGATTCTGTATGCTTGAGTATAGCTCTTATTTGTTATTGTATATCAAGTACAAGTAGTAAATGTAGAAATATAAAAAATCTCAGATACCAAAGTATAAATCTTTAGGATGTCCAAGATATAGGTACAAATCTGGTAAAAATGGACAAACACGGACCTCTTGAAATCAATAGGTGGGACCAGGTGCCATGGAGGAGTAAGCATTTTGAAATATGTTTTGGTAAGGACAACAAATATCCCTTTAATTTTCTGTTGAAATTGTTGACTTGCATTGAAAAAAAACATTTTGAACACTGAGTAAATACACTATAAAACTAAGATATTTAGAGTTAAATGGTATAAGTTTTGTGAAAGTCTTTTTAAATGACTTCATTAATGTTTTTGAAAAATTGTGAATATATATATATATATATATATATATATATATATATATATATATATATATATATATATATCTGTGTGTGTGTGTGTGTGTGTGTGTGTGTGTGTGTGTGTGTGTGTGTGTGTGTGTGTGTGTGTGTGTGCATATATAAAATGTAGGCGATTACTCCGTTTCACTAAATTTTATGTTGAGTTACCTGTTTGATAGTGGTTTAAAAGTTGTCTATACCAATTGTGTACAGGATTCGTTCCTCACTCATTTCATTTGAATTTGACTTTGGGTTCACAGCGGGTGTGGCTAATCAGCAGTGGATGTTTACTCCTCCATGGCACCTGATCCCACCAGATTTCCGTGTTTGTTTAATGTTCACCAGATTTGTATATATATCCTGGACATCCTGAAGCTATATACTTTGGTATCTGAAATTTTATATTTTTATTAGTTAAATAGTAAGACTTTATATCGCCACATCTTTGTGATACAGAATATAAATAAATATCTTACTATATGTCCCGGAATACCCGGTTCAGATTTATCTGTTAAATTTATAGTAGCTTGGAACATAATCAATATATAAAAAATCACAGGTGCCAAAGTATTTTTAGGAAGAAGACTCATGAGAACATACAAATCAAGTGAAAATTGGCATAAGGACCTCTGAAAATCCGGAGGTAGGGCCAGGTGTCATTAAGGAGAGTGTATCCTCTGTCTACCAATCATACCGCCGTGAGTCCACAGTTGAATTCAAATGAAATACATATAATTGAGGAATAAACTACAGGTAAATAAGACTCACCAACTACTGTCGAACAGGAAATTCAAAATTTCCCTCTTGAAACACTGTAATTGCAAATAAGGTTATTATACTGACCGTGAAATTTGAGAACATGTATATGAAATGTTCATATGTTGAATGCACACTTGCACATTGGAAGATCATTAAGATATAATGACCATATGCAGGCGAAAAAGGGATATTTCTCCAAGTTGAAAATATGGATAAAGAAATGTTTTGTTACGACCATGGTTATATATTTTTATTTGATATTGGCATGGATATTGTTCCTCAAAACGAAGGCTGTTTTATTAAATACAAACGAAAAACACTTTTTACGACGTGAAATAGGGATCAAAACCAAAATGGCTAATTATCGAATAACTACAATTTTCAATGTAGATCAACATGTGTCTTAGCCTAATAATGCAATCGCTTGCACCGGGCTCGAAGAACCTGTTGTACTGTATTATCCGCACCCCATCCCTGAGACAAATTTTAGAGTGAAAAGAGTGTGGATTATACACAGCCGATTACGGTAAGAAAGTGTCTCACTGATAAATTTTATATTATAAATGCTGACATCTTAAAGGCAACGAAAATGATGACAATGTTTAAATATATTAAAGAAAAAGGATACAATAAAGAGTAAGAAGATAAATGAATGTGATGACAAACAATGGGACGTGCATTTTTCTGTGTATTACAGAGCGTATTGCACTCACTTCAGCAGATATAACAGGCATTACATAATCAAAGCTGTATCATTTGTCACCTCGTTTCAGTACTCTCGCTTTGACACACAGTAGATATGTGCAAAATTCATACAACGTGGTTGATGTTTGCTAATTTACATGTGGATAGTGGATGGTCTTTTAAAGTACATGGTAACCAAGCTTACCCATATTACAGCATGTATCACCATTAAAGATTGTCAGCGATTGTCAGACATTTTGTAAATTATAAATTGTCGCAAAAATAGACATGAAATGAATTACCTGCAACGTATTTACTTACATTAAAGTTGAATATAGTAAAATACAACAAAACAATGTTTATCGTCTCTTCTTACATTTTCGTCTAAAGAAAAATACTATTTTGCTTTTACGTACTATTTTGAGATTGTTCCTAAATGAATAAACATGTCTGAAACGATGTTTAATCTTATATGTTGATTTTTTAATTTCCCAGGGGCAGTTCAATACATGGTTTCCTGTATAGGATGTATTTATTATCTTTTTGTAACACACAGTTTGCCCACTCAGTTCGTACATCTTACTTTTGTAAGCTTCACGTGAAATTTTCATGTCAATCTCACATCGAGCTCGAAGACACACCCTTCCAGATTACCGCTCTGTCATGCTAAGAGAAGAAATCTCATCAATGTATTACATATTTGATCATTTTAACTACCTCCAACTCATGTCTTGATTTGTATTTTGTAGATAAACCGTCAGGCAAATAGGCTTTATACTCTTGTTTACTCTTGGTGATGAAAAAAATTATATAATGAGTATGAGATTTGATTCCAACTTTAAATTTCTCAACTCCAATAAATTTTATCTGAGGTTGTTAAACCTATGTTCTTTGGTTTTATAAATAAAATCGATGTTATTTAAGATGATGTAATGAAATGTAAAGCAAATCAATTTATAACAGATGAGTGGTAAAGTCTCCTGAGAATTTGAAGGATTTTGTCTTGTCTGGTCTACAGATGATCATATATCACGGGATGACCTGAAAGAGATTGATATCAGAACGAATCAGATACAACCCAGCACCATATGCTTGTGTGTATATATATATATACGTCAGAACATTACAGGAAGTGACTTAACATCACTAACAAAACTTATTTGATATTTATGTCTACCCAGGATGTGTAGATAGGGTCAAGTTTAAAGTCAAAAGTTCATAACGGAATATTGGTAGTCATGTATATCATGGTTTGTTTTGTCCAGGTCAATTGATGATTTTGTCCTTATAACTGCAGACAGCGTACTGGAAAGAACCTTTGGTACTATTTAAAATTTGCATGTCAGATGAATTACTTTTATTTCAGAAATATATTTTCTGGATAAATTTTGAGCTTGTACACACCTGGTCAAAATTTCAGCCAACTGACCATGCGGTGTTTCTTGTGAATAAACTAATGTATATAGTGTAAGTATAATAATGCATTGTAAATACACAAAAGGTGTCATTACTAGAGAAAGTCTAAATTTGAAAATATTTGATGTAGTAGTATTCATAATAAACATCGAAATTAGCAATAGTTTACTCTCACAACAGCTTTCTAATTTTGTCATGAAATAAAAAATAGATTGCAAAGTACAATTTACCAAACCAAAGTACCACTTATTTACCAACATTATCATCAACATACTTTCTAGCACAGGTTTAAACTGGCAAACTTGCTAAGTAGGCCCTAAAATGTATTTACATTAAGTAAAAATGAAGAAGTACCAATGAAAAAATCGAAATTCCAAGTCCATTAGAATACGACAAATGAGATATAGAAATGGCCGCAACATGAAAAACAACTGCAAATGGCAAACGAAGTGACAAATATAATTAAAAACTGTTTACCATTGTTTGACAATTTCTAATTGTGTTGAGTCTGTGACGAGGATTCACTCTTCACGTGTTTCACTGGACTTGACAGTGGACTCACGGCGGGTGTGACCGGTCGACAGGGGATGCTTACTCCTCCATTGTACCTGATTCCACCTCTTGGTTTCGAGAGGTCCGTGTTTGCCCATTTATACCGGATTTGTATCTATGTCCTGGACATTCTATTGATTTATACTTTTTTTACCACCGAGTATGTATCACTGCTGGTGGACATATTGTCCCCGATGATACTTGTCACTCGGTACATATACATTTAATGCATAAACAAGTACCCAAAAATTGCATACTTGATGGCATGGCGCCCAGTATAAAAAGGTGTCCTTCTGTGAAGTCTATCGGGAGCACAGACTCGCAGAGATTGTTTGGTGCTCTTCGGGTTGTCCTTCGGGACATTACCAATTTATCATTTGTACAGTCAAAAGATGATCAGTTATGGTATAAACAAAATAATGCTTATGTTCCCATAACAATTGGCAGATTCTACTTGATGACATTTTTGATAGTTCATTTTCGTTTAATATACCAACAATTTCTAAATGTTCTGTCAAAAAATGTAAAACATGTCATATATTAATAACTGATCAAATGTTAACCAGAAATCTGACAAATAAGCATTACAACACCAGAAGCTGGGATCATCTAGACTGCAATCATCTAACGTTGTTTACGAATTTGAGTGTACCTTGTGTGGTTTGATTTATGTTAAATATCTTAAATATTATCTTAAATAAACGAGTATCTGGTCATCGATTCGAGATTAATAATGGGGATAACCAGATACTGTATCGACATTTCAACTCCCCTGACCATTCCATCTTGTCTATGAGAGTGCGTATAATTGAAAAATATAACGCTGGACCGACAATCCCACCTTGAGTACCCCCTTTCCCTTTCGTAGACAACGTGAATAATTTTGGATTAAACAGCTTGGTACTGCATATCCCTATATATCCCCTCGATGTAACGATAATATCCAAAGCGTAGGCAATCTATCAAGCCCACTGTGTAACGGTGTTAATGTGATGGACCTTTTTTATTCTAACGTAAGTCGTAAACGAAGTCACGGACATCGTTCATAAAACCCTAAATGCATGATGTCACATTTCAATTTCTTTTACCTTACTTTAACAAAAAATTGGGTCTTCATCACATTTGCATCAAACTTAATTCTGTTCCTTTTACAATTCTTAATAAACTTTTTCATGAAGCCAGAATGAACCCCTACACGGATTCATTAACCCCAGAAAACATACTGAACTTCGTTATAAATGACATCGCTTATCACAAACTGTTTAAGCCTGCACGCGTTACAAACGATAACTGTTCTGAACAGAAACGTTTTTTTTCCTTAGACTTAAATTTAGAAATAAAGGCATAGACGCTTTAAACATTGGCAATGTTCTAACTCACAAAAAGTTCAGTTCTGTATTCCGCCATATTTTAAATGGAAGACGCCTTGCATTTCATATAGCTATACACCTAGCATCGCATCCAAGCTATTCAATTACAAACAGCTTTTGCAGTGCTTGGACATCAACCATCTTCTACAAAACACTGTCACATGTTCATGTGCTTCATCTCCTTTCAAATACAATCCTATCGGGCATGTCATCACCGGCGACGTTTCTATTGTTGAAAATGAAAGCCTCAAACATCTTATTTTAAGGGGCCCCAAATACCGAGAAGCCTGTTCCTTGAATTTCAGTTTAGTTATGAATTCTGTCGAAGATTATGCCAGACGATGGGCTAAACATGAAGACGTAGAACCAGACACTTTGTCTGAATGGCTGAAAGCCATACGATGGTTGATGAAATCTCGCATTCGAAAACTTAAAGCGACTATGACAACACGTTATCCCTCTGTATTTAGTGATCCAGAAGTAGTAACTGAACTGGACAGATTACTTGACCAATATGTACTGGTACCAGCAGACAAAGCCTCGAATAATGTACTTTTTATTTGTAAGGCACATTACTATAATTGTTTATAAGAAGAACTTGGGTTTAATACGAATTCTGGAAATCCTACATACACACGTAGCTCACTTCGAAAGGACGAGATCCTTAAAAATCACGTGTCCGTATTACGCTCATTTGATATACATACAACGGATACCGATATTGAGCTACCGTATTAATATTGGATACCTAAACTTCATAAAACCCCATATAAGCAAAGAAACTTCAACAATACTGTACAGTTGCTTATTCCAGAAGCGGTGTAAATCAGATGTGGATACTAATTCTAAACAGCTTTTAGAAAATTTGAAGGCACACAATTTTTCTCGAATTCACAGTATCAAATCATATGACTTATCTACTATTTACACAACAATTCTACATAAAAAATTAAAAGAAAGACCTTTTAGCATAAATAGACATTGTTTTTTCTCTAAAGGTGGTACCCGAAAATTTAAATATCTAGTGATTGGCTATCAGGATACTTATTTTGTCAACATCACTGAAGTTGATATAAAAACATGCTGGAATATATTTGTAATGTTCGGAGGCGTGGTCTTTCAACAAATTTTCGGCATTCCTATGTGAACCAATTGTGCCCCTTTATTAGCCCACCTGTTCCTTTATTTGTTCGAAGCAGACTTCATTCAGGAACTGCTGAATCAAAAGAAGAAAAAGTTAGCGGTGTCCTTTAATTTGACATTTAGATATATCGACGATTTTTGTCAATTAATAATGACAATTTTCATACATATGTCAATGCGATATATTCCAACGAACTAGAAATTAAAGATACAACAGAATCAAGCACACACGCTTCATATTTAGACATTTTACTTATTATAGACACAGACGGGAAATAAGCAACTAAGCTATACGACAAACGCTACGATTTCGGTTTTCCGATCGTAAATTTTCCATATTTAAGTAATAATATCCCTCAGTCACCCGCATATGGAGTTTATATTTCACAAATGATCCGATATGCCAGGGCGTGTACAACATATGAAGATTTCATATACAGAGGTAAACTCCTCACTGACAAATTATTGACACAGGGATAAACCGCGTTTAATGTCAACGTTCCGAACATTTACGGTCTGTATACTAGTCTTGTTTGCGATTACTCTGTTTTGCTGGGTGAAATGTTGAGTTGCCTTTTCGTTGGCAGTTGTTGAGACGTTTGTACCAACTGTGACGAGGATTCACTCTTCACGTGTTTCATTGGACTTCTGTGGCCTCACGGCGGGTGTGACCGGTTGACATGGGATGCTTACTTCCCCATGGCACCTGATCCCATCACTTGGTTTCCAGAGGTCTGTGTTTGTATATTTTTACCGGGTTTGTATGTATGTCCTGGACATTCTATTGATTTACACTTTGGTATCTGAGATTTTTTATATGATATGAAATTCGCTTTATTGTTGTTTAATATATATATATTTATATATATATATATATATATATATATATAATATATCGCTTTATTATATATATATATTTATATATTATATATATATAGTATAAGAGTTTGGGGATTGTGTTTACTGTATATGCTTGTCTGTCTGTTGGGAATTATACCAAACCAAAACTCATCATCATTTGTTTTTTCGTTTTTTATGTCAGACTTAACCAGTAAAGAGTACACCCACATTTAATCATGACATTAAGCTGTCACGAGAAGTTCATTTTGCCTATAAATAAAATCATTAAAACAATTCTGCTCTCTCTTTTTCTACAAGATTTTACTACGACATTTCCTAAAAAACTGACTGATGATTTAGCTCTGTGAGTTAATTAGGTTTAGACATTTTACAGCGGTACTCGTCAAAAACCTACCCTGAAAATAATGAAGATAAATGTAATTTGTGATGGCTATATCGAATAAGACATTGTTTTTATTTGTCACAGCCATTTAACACAAACTAGGTCACAAGTCATAGACATACTGCGATACATACGAGATCAGTGATTGAAAACGTTCCAACCTTTTCATGTTATCTAAACATTAAACAATTACCCAATGCTTTCCCCTGCAATCAACGACTTCTCTATTTTTGAAAATAAATCAGTTATGAAAGCGCGGCACAAGAGTATACAATATTGTTTTTAAAAAATTGAATCATTTTCAAATTAATGTATGTATACGAATATCAAATGCCTTTTGCAAATTGAACGTTTCACCAAAGTTAACGTTCATTACCGAAGATACAAATTATACGAAATAATTTAAGCCGAACAGAATGTGGAAGATGATATGTAGGATGTCCAAATGCATCCTAAGTGTTCTGGTGAATTATTAAAACATATCGTAAATCAAATGAATAATTAAACAATTATGCAATCAATATAGTAGTTAATTAACAATAATCTCTCTCTCTCTCTCTCTCTCTCTCTCTCTCTCTCTCTCTCTCTCTCTCTCTCTCTCTCTCTCTCTCTCTCTCTCTCAACTCAGCTTGCAAGTATAATGAAATAAGGTGAAACATAATTTGAGAATTGAACTTTTTTCTTTCCTTGACTTTGATGGTTTAACAGGGAGTCATACGAAATATCAATGGTTTAAATTACTCATGAGATAGAGATAGAAAGAAAACGGACATCGTATCAATATTTGTTCTTCTATTTCTTCCTATTTATTTAAGAATGAAAATGATTTACTAATATTCGTTGTTTAATAACAACAAACTAGACACTCACACCGCGATTTTCTCCTATGTATATCGATGTTTATATATCATAACAGAGGTTAGATCAATAATGTACGTCTCTTTGATATAAACTACGTATTTACCGGCAGATGTACCATATAGTTAGACTTATTACTGTTCCCCCATCTTTAAATTGATAATGTTTATATTTCGTCCCTAGATTTTATGACATAATAATTTATAAGAACTGTAGAAATACATAATCAGTGAATAAAGCCGTATCCGTGATACAAAAAATTCTATAGACGGAATACTAAATACACGTACAATAGTGTTCCTATTAAATCTAGTTGTTTGCTATATTTAGTGTCCATGATCAGAGAAATTTGTCCCTCATCATTAGTTTATGTCTTGATGTATGTCATCTGTATAAATATAATTGTTCTTTAAACGTTTCCAATACGGATGCTTCTTAGTGCAGTATAATAAAAGAATAAAATAGTTTAAAATGGCATAAAATGTCTCCCAGGTATCGGACCCTAATTTATACAGTTATCCTAATGTATACAATGGCAGACTACGAAAACAAGCTTTTTACAGTGCTTACTTATAACTGGTATAGTCATTGCATTTAGTTTTAGTGTATCGACTTGTCACACTTATTTCTTCTTTTCATCTATTTAAAATAGAGCTTATTGATGTATGAGATAAACGATCTTTTTGATCAAATATGTGTCGGCTTTTTATGGTCGATACAGAGACCTTGTTAACAATGTGAAGTCCCCTCTCAACAATGTTAGATAGCATACTGAAGCACGACCATATACAGTGACTCCCTTTCGTCAATCTAAAAATAACTGATAACCTTTTCACCAAGATTGACCTTTTCATCTACCTCGAGAAATTTCTTTGGATCATTTGCGTAGAATGCTAACAGGGACACTGCCTTCATCCGAAAACAATAGTTTTTCATGTTGAGATCTTGATTATATCCAATTTGTCGTATTCAAATGGACTTAGAGTTTGGAGTATCGTAACCTGTAACTTTTACTCCTTAACCTGTAACTTTAACCTCTAAACCTGTAACTTTTAACTCTAAACCTGTAACATTTACACCTGAACCTATAACTTATACATCTAAAACTGTAACTTTTACTTCTTAAAATGTAAATTTTACCTCTACACCCGAACTTTTACTCCTAAAGCTGTAACTTTTACTTCTAAACCTGTACATTATACTTCTAAACCTGTAACTTTTACCTCGAAAGGTGTAACTTTTACTCCTAAACCTGTAACTTTTACATCTAAACCTGTAACTTTTACTCCAAAACATTTAAATTTTACCTCTAAACCTGTAACTTTTAGCTCTAAACCTGTATATTTTACCTCTAAACCTGTAACTTTTATTCATAAACCTGTAACTTTTACTTCTAAACCTGTAACTTACTCCTAAACATGTAACCCTCACCTCTAAACTTGTATATTTTATTTCTAAAGCTGTAACTTTTACCTCTAAACCTGTAACTTTAACTCCTAAACCTGTAACTTTTACCTCTATACCTGTAACTTACCTCTAAATCTGTACATTTTACTTCTAAACCTGTAACTTTTACCTCTAAACCTGTAACTTTTACACTTAAACCTGTAACGTTTACCTCTAAACCTGTAACTTTTAC
The DNA here is from genome assembly GCA_030159075.1 of Atrina japonica. Taxonomy (NCBI): domain Eukaryota; kingdom Metazoa; phylum Mollusca; class Bivalvia; order Pterioida; family Pinnidae; genus Atrina; species Atrina japonica. The sequence goes on along the minus strand of BROG01000210.1, from coordinate 721,592 downwards.
TACTAAACCTGTAACTTTTTAACTCCTAAACGTGTAACTTTTACCTCTATACCTGTAACTTTTACTCCTAAACATGTAAAGTTTACCTCTAAACATGTACATATTACTTCTAAATCTGTACATTTTACCTCTAAACCTGTAACTTTTACCCCAAACCTGTAACTTTTACCTCTAAACATGTAACTTTTACCCCAAACCTGTAACTTTTACCCCAAACCTGTAACTTTTACCCCAAACCTGTAACTTTTACCTCTAAACATGTAACTTTTACTCCTAATCCTGGACTTTCTACTCTGTAACCTGTAACTTTTACTTCTAAATATGTAACTTTTACCTCTAAACATGTAACTTTTACCCCAAACCTGTAACTTTTACTTCTAAATATGTAACTTTTACCTCTAAACCTGTAACTTTTACCCCAAACCTGTAACTTTTACCTCTAAACCTGTAACTTTTACCCCAAACCTGTAACTTTTACCTCTAAACATGTAACTTTTACTCCTAATCCTGGACTTTCTACTCTGTAACCTGTAACTTTTACTTCTAAATATGTAACTTTCACCTCTAAACCCGAACTTTTACCTCTAAACCTGTAACTTTTACTCATAAACCTGTACTTTCTACACTTTCACCTGTAACTTTTACTTCTAAACCTGTAACGTTGAAATTATGTTTATATTCAAAGTAAATAATATATGAAGTATCCATAACCTCGATTAGAAATTCCACCACACTAACTGAAACAAATAAAGCATGTTATGAAATTAAATATGAATTTTTGATAGCATTCAATTTCAAAAGTTGCACCAATGCCGAATAACAAATATATTGTCATTTTTATAATAGTTAGAATACAATATTATCACGTAATGCACCAAATGAAACCAAATTACAATACCAAATGAATGTACGAGGTGCAATTAAAACACCAACCTCTAAATGTATAAGATATAACAAGAATAATTAAAAACTATAACAGACATACATTATGTAGAGCACCAGTAATGCCATAGCTGAAACAATCACAATGTCATTGTCAATAATTTCAGGCTTTTGACATATAATAATAACAAAGTAAAATAAATGTCTGTTTTCTTAATTGCTGTTTACCTTCAGCCCATTTTTTTTTCAGTTACACAGCGACGTCAGTAGACTAAGTGAATTGCCATAAAATTTTATCAGTGTCGTTGAAAAATGAAATGTTACTAGATAAATTGCCATTGATTTCTACTTGTGTCATCAATGAGTTGTCGCGAGATATAAGTAGATTGCCATTGATTTTAACTTGTGGCATCAGTGATATGGCATTATATATAGGCGAAGTGTTATCGATTTTTACTGTGCCATTAACGAGATGCTAGATATAGTTGAATTGCCATTGTCAGAAGAAACGCAATATTTGGCATCAGACCAAACATAAGTGACGTTCACTTCTGATGCCGTTGAAGGACGGAGGAACTGTCAAAATACCACAGCATCTTTCATGCGATTGGCATGAATTGCTCTAGCACTGAGCCACTTTTAGCAGTAAATGCAGTGATTTGCAAATTAAAAATAGCTACCACAATCCTGGTAACTTGTCATTACATTGTACTATTCGCGTTGAAATTTAAACATTTGAATTGTGTAGAAATTAAATACCGAATTCCTTAATTCAAAAAGAAACGTTGAGCCGTAAATACAGTGATATAACAATGAGCCTACATATATGCAACAACAATGACGATTCTTCCGATAATTTGTAATGGCCACTTTCAATATAACTAAGTATTGAAATTTTCGTCCTCCATAAAAATATCTGTAAATGTAGAACGCCGGGATAGGAAATATATACAGTGTTACCATTTCATACAAAATGTAACGTTTGCACGAAAATTGACAAATCAAATAACAAGTATAATTTACTGAAATCTATACCGTATGAACTCTTCAGTTTTATTTAGATTTTGTTTCTATTTCTTTCAATCAGTTTTATTCAATTGGAATCTTGAAAGACAGGTAAAGCCAGCACAGAGCTATTTATTTACATTTAGTCTATTTAAAGCTGCAAACATTCAGTCATGTTATTTATCTAAATGAATAAGATATTCTTGACACTTAAGAGTAAACTGCTTTATATGCTTGCAAAGAAGACTTCATTGGAAATTCTTTTGACCTGATGTTTTTTTTAACATCCGTGGTTTTTTTTCTTATAACTTATATTAAGATATTTCAAGTTTATTTGCTACAAAACTTTATGAAAACCTTTTGGGTAGTAAATAAAAATGGAATGTCTTAAATTCATGTAAACTGTTTTGACTTCAATAGTAATCTGGTGCAATTGTTTGATGATGAATTGTGTGAATGAAACATAGCCTTTAATTACCTTACGAAGGAAATGATTTTCATTATAGCAATACAAAATACCAAATAGGTCAATGTGTTATGGAGGTATCAGTGATATTGGATGTCTGGTCCAAAGGACATAGACATATTAGATACTTATGTTCAGAAAACGGAAATGAAAATTGTCTGATTGCGAGATACATTGAACATGTACAAATACGTCAGATTTTGTTGATTCAACATAGATAACTTATATAAAATGCCTGTATGTAATCCCTATAACGATCCGTAATAGTCCTGGATAGTATATATAAACATGACAATCACGTAAAAAATCCGTCTACTACTAACCACCGTAAAAGATGACCATCTCAGCTATAGAGGAATATATCGCTTAGAATGAATGAAATGCGTCTACTACTAACCACTGTAAAAAGATGACTATCTTAGCTTTAGAAGAATATATCGCCTAGAATGAATGAAATACGCCGGAGACTAACCACTGTAAAAAGATAACTATCTTAGCTTTAGAAGAATATATTGCCTAGAATAAATGAAATACGTCTACGACTAGCCACTGTAAAAAGATGACTATCTTAGTTTTAGAAAAATATATCACCTAGAATGAACGAAATACGCCGGCGACTAACTACTGTAAAAAGATGACCACCTTAGCTTTAGAAGAATCGTTCTGTCAATAATACCATCAGTATACCTCGAATTTGATATAAATGCAATATAACCGAAAGAAAAACTGGGTATCATACAAGGCAGAATGATAAATATACATGTGTTGCCAAATCCATCAAATAGAGTACCAACTGTAAAATGAATATCTAGTCTTTTGAAAAGTTTAGAACTTGAATAATGGTATAATTTTATAAACTACTACCAAATTTAAAGAAATCAACATCAGTTTCATGGTGTATGGAGAACTGGGTGTTTATCCAATGTCACTTTACATTAAATTAAAAATGATAAAGTTAAAATACAGGACAATCAGGAATATAAATAATATTAATGACAAAATTTGTTCTGTGACGGAACCAAATTTATAACAAATTATTATTTATTGTAACACAGTCGTAGTAATAATTACAATGTATTTTCTTTTCTTTTTTCTTTCTTTCCTTCCTTATACATTTAATACTACTACTTTTCCAGTAGTACCTTGCCATGCAACACAGTAACATGTACTGTAAATATATATGCTGTATTTTCTTTATACCATTGATTTGGTTTATGATAAATAAACTGAACTTGAACTTGAGCGAAATATTACTTTAGCATTAATTGTTAGTCTAGATGGTGGTATAATTACACCAAAATATCATCATCTAAGTATTATCCAAATTTACTCAGGTAAATCCTAAGATTTGATAAAAAAAAATTCTGGTGTACGAACCATTAATACTTAATAAGTTTAAGTAGATTTATATTTCTCAGCTTATGATAAAGCAGAAAGCCAATATTAATAAATTTTATAGAATCACCTGCAGAACGAATTGCTATGAGAGAAAGTAGATGTTGTTTATCTTTTGTTGTTAATATAATATTAAACCATGGTCCGTGACGTGTGCAATGTAAATCTAGATGTGTTGTACTACCAACCGTTGATCGGATTTAGTGAAAAAGAAATAAATTTTGACAAAAGCAAGGGAATTTATAATTTATTATAGGAAACACACACAACATATATATATATATATGGCTATTACTATATTTATGTCGATAAGCAATTGCAGAGTATTTAAATCGTTTTCACACAGTACACAGTTTTCATTACTATCGTAATACCTCAGTGAACTATTTGACATTTTTTAATATTTTATCAAATAATCCATTAATTCAATGAAATTGATATTATCTACATACATGAATATCAATTTACAAGTGTGAATAATAGATTGTGCCAAGCAGAATTAATCACACTTGAAATATCCCGGGTTAGCTACATCAATCATGTTCCTACATCAAACTTTTCTTTTTCTTTATATGATTTACACATGAAGAGTCTCTGTAGTGGGTTGGTTCAAAATGAATATTGTAGTAAAAACCCTTTTAACACTACAGGCCATATTAGACTTATAAAGTAATGTAATAGAGCATACCACTTACATACATAGGGGTGGAAAGGGTCAATAATTTTAAAGACACAGGTAACTGATATTGATCACAGAGGTTCTCTTGATATATTTATCTTTTTGTAGTATCTAACCTTTTATTTACAAAGCTGACGGCATCTACTTTAACAGACGAGTACTTATATTAGGTGTATATATAGATAGGGGTCCTGTAAAATTCTAGCATTCATATTAATATTATTACCATCATTATGCATCATTATCTAAAAAATCCCGAAATTTTCAACAAATTACGTCAACTATGTATGATCGCAAATATCACATTGGAGTGGAATATTACAAATTTACTTGTCAATAATTTCTTTATAATATCGCGAATCGACCAGTGCATCGGTCTGTAATCTTCTATATAACGTGTATAATATCGCCCTGTATCCGACTGTTATATTCTATATAACGTGTGTAATATCATTCGTGTATCCGTCTATAACTATATCACGTGTATAATACCACCTATGTATTCGTATGTAATCTTCTATATAACTTGTATAATATCACCTGTGTATACATCTGTAAAGTTCTATATAACGTGTATAATATGAACCGTGTATCGGTCTGTTATCTTCCATATAACGTGTATAATATAACCCGTGTTTTCGTCTGTAATCTTCTATATAACGTGTATAATATCACTCGTGTATCCCTCTTTAACTATATCACAGACTATATCATAAAATCAACCGTGTATCCGTCTGTAATCCTCTATATAAGTTGTATAATATCACCCGTCTGTAATCTACTTTTTAACGTGTATAATATCATAAGTGTAACCATCGATAATCAGCTATATAAAGTGTTTAATATCACCCGTGTATCTCTCTGTAATCTTCTATATAACGTGTATTATATCACCCGTGTATCTACCTGTAATCTTCTATATAACGTGTATAATATCACCCGTGTATCTACTTGTAATCTTCTATATCACGTGTATAATATCACCCGTGTATCTACCTGTAATCTTCTATATAACGTGTATAATATTACCCGTTTGTCCATCTATAATCAGCTAAATAATATCTATAAAGAGTTTTATGTACCATTCTAGTCTGTCTACAATCTTGTATATAACACACATTGTCCACAGTGTACTATAGTGTAGTTATGAGAGAGAGAGAGAGAGAGAGAGAGAGAGAGAGAGAGAGAGAGAGAGAGAGAGAGAGAGAGAGAGAGAGAGAGAGAGAGAGAGAGAGAGAGATTTAATAAATGAGACATTATGTTCTTAAGAGTCGCTCTATATCGGTAGTAATTAAGAGTATTTTGGTCAGTTAATGTATCCAGGACAGAGATAACACAGTGAATGCCTGTCAAGACCATGTAAAAGAAAGAAACATTAAAAAGAATGATGTGTATCAGTTTAGAGAGAGAAGAGAATTAATAATCAGTCTTAGCGAAGTTTATATAAAATTAGATAATTTTAGTTTTGGTTTTGGACTATACAGATGAGTGATGGTTATCGAAAACCTGGTTGTGGAATATATGTACTGTTTGTACTTAGTAAACTGTATGTTAACTGTATGTCAACTTTCTTGTTTAGAATTCAAAAGAAACGATAAACAATATTTGGCAATTTTAACATTTGTTGAACATTATGTATCTGCTTCACAGAGACCCTTAACGTTGCGACAGTTTAGTAGTTCGTTATCCTTCTTTTTCATGTCATTAATTGTAAAATAAGATAGTTAGTACTTAATTAAGAAACAACTATTCTTGATAAATTGACCATGTCGAAAGTCATTTATATCATTGCTCTAGGCAGTTAATGCGCCTCTAGAGAAATGCATTAAACAGTTATTTTAAGTATTGAAAACCAGGTCCGACATTTTCCATGAAACCTTTATATTTCGTATGGTTCCTCTTAATAACGCAAAAGTGTGTGTAGGTGTGTTTGTGTGTATGATGTGTATGATGTGTATGTGTGTGTGTTTTAGTGTGTGTGCGTGTGAGTGTGTATGAATGTATGTGTATTTATGTGTGTGAGACTGTGTGTGTAATGATTCAGCAACTAAATGTTATCTGTACTTATATATAAGTGTACATCATATATATATATATATATATATATATATATATATATATATATATATATATATATATATATATATATATATATATATATAATATATATATCTACATTTGTAGCATATTTTCTTATCACATCTCTCATAATAGTATGCATCATAAGAATGTCTTATTTATCCGTTTCTGATTCTTTCATGATGTCTCTCGCAAAGTAACGTAATCACAAATGTGACAATAAAAGTCGATACACATCAAACCTTGTACTACATATAAAAGTACACAATCCAGATAAACAGTTACTTCTCTCTTCGTATTGCTTTATCTGTACTTTGTACATGTAAAAAAGATGTTTTATTCCATCTATAATGAAATACTAAATATTTATCGATTTATCTTCAAACTAAAGTCTTATGATTCAATTGTCTGATTTGAACCGTGAATTTAGGTTGTCATTGTATAATAATATTTTGGTAACGACAAATATCGTTTTGTCGATAGAAGTTTTTATCTCATGGTATAGAAAATAAAATTCAACTTAATTTTTGTAAAAAGGTACGATAACAAATCACTCAATTACATTATTGTTATCGTCTGCTATACAGATACCATATAAATGTTTAAGAATATAGGGTATTTTATGTATGTGCCACTGTTCATGTGAAGAATATCTACCGTGACTTAACTTTTCCTAGCGCATTGTGTTCGTAAAATATCAAGCCTAATTTAATAGCACATTAACTAGTATCATTTGAAAGAAATTGAATTCGGTAGTGAAATAATTATACACGACAGGGGTAGATTACACACATTCCTACATTATTGTAAAGGTGATTCGTGTGATCTTTGTCCATCAATATGCACGGTATTATCTTCTTACTTCAATATACAATGACCTAAGTCCCAGTGTAAACGAATAAAACATCACATTGCTGTAACTGATATCGAAGGAATAGTAAATTTGATATATTTCTGAACTATCAAGATGTATGTACCAGTCGTAAAGACTTATATATACCCCCCCACACACACACACACACACACACACACTCTCTCTCTCTCTCTCTCTCTCTCTCTCTCTCTCTCTCTCTCTCTCTCTCTCTCTCTCTCTCTCTCTCTCAAAAACAACTTTTTAAGAAAGTCATTTTCATGCAAATACTCCGGAACTGCTAGCCATTTTGATGGTGGTAAATATATGGTATACATTGTTTCCGTATCGGTGCATAATGTTCATCTATAATATCAGAGCTCGACAAAGATTTATTCTTTATAAAAGATATACACATCAAGTTTGGAAACCAACACTAAAGGGAACAGAAGTCATGTAATTTCTAAAACATGTAGGCCTACCGTGAATGTTTATACCGGTACTAGAATATACAAGACAAAGCACTTCTCTCTTATCTATTTACATGTTGTGTTAAGATATAAGATTGACGGAATGTTAAAACGATACTATTAGTATTCAAATACATTGATAACATTAGTGTGTGTATTTCGTATCCTTCAGGTAAATTTGTACAAGGCAATGATAAGCGCAAGTGCTTCAGCTTGTTCTCTTATATTATCCTCGAATAAAGTGCAGTTAGAATGTCTTAATTTTTTGTCACTACACACATTTCATTAAAGACTGGTAACTACTTCATATGAATATCCACTTACATCAGAATGAATGGATATAGAATGACTAACCACTTGGTGTACATTTACCTGTTTTAACAGATCTAAGTTTATCTGACTTTTGACTTCAGGTAATGCGTTTATTGACCTTGAAAATAACCTGAATGTTAACTTTTTTCAGTAATTTGGTGATAATTTATATGAGAGCTATTTTTTTTAATTTTGAGAAGTGAAAAGCAGTCATTCATCTCTACTACGTAAAGTTGTCTTACACGTGTATATGTGTTCATGGTTTATGTTAGATTATTTTTATGTCCCGTCAAGGGGATTCCTCTTATTCTGAGGCGTCACCAGTTAAAAGGTGAAGATCACAAAATGTATTTAGCACTTATAAAAACTAAGTGAATGATCTTGAACGTGACTCGTCTGCCATAACAATTGAAAATCTCACTTGAAAGACCCCAGATTTTTCACATCCTTTGCCGACGCTGATGAAACATTTACTCTCTGTTTTAAAAGAGTATTAAGTATGACCAGGTATTGGATCTACCCAGAACCTATATCTTACTAAGTGAAATGACCCAACGACAGTAAACGTTTCATTAAGACAAATAAATAAATAATAATAAATAAATAAGTAAATAAATAAATAAAACCGTGGGAAAGTTAAACACGGTAGGTTGATCCTTATTATCGGTAAATTTTTCCTAGATTTCCCTAGATGTTTCTGTTCTCAACAGATAAGCCAGTGTATTGTGTACATGCTCAATTTCCTCTTGATAGACGCATCACACTATGGATTTATATATACATACCAAACTTGACCGCAATAGTATTGATGAAACGAAACTTCTGCTGGTATGCAAATATGTCTTCTATACATTTTGCCGTACACACTTATGTACAATGAAAAGAATCGCTGATATCAATGTGATAACAGTTAGAATGTACATAAATAAAATATACAATATTGAGTACAATGCCCGTGAAATCAAGGGGTGAGATCAGGTGTCATATAAAGAGTTAGTATTCCCTGCCATCTGGTCATGGTTGGTGTGATTCCCTAGCCATGCACATGCACATCCTATAGTTTGGTTTTGTAGGTCTTTCAAAGTAGTTCAATATGTTTTGTATTCGGTTTTACAGTAGCTGTATCTATACAGCTGGGCATAAGAGACAATACAAGGTTCCTTTGCTATAATAGTGTCATGTTTGGAAATATATATATCAAACCATCAAAATGTAAAATTATAATAGCTGAATTGGTCATCAAAAAGCGTTTGTCTTGTGTAAAGGTATTTAAAACAAATTGTTGTTTGTTCACTCCGAAAAATCATGTATACTAACGTTTAACACCGATATTTGTTATAAGCTGAACAAAATCTAAGCAGAGTAAGCAATGGTGTACTCCTGAAAATCTAAAAATGAAATCAGGTGCCCTATTATGACCAGTCACATCTACCTTGAACAACTCTTAGTCAGTTCAGGACCAAATAATACGTATAATTATAGTTGTTGTTATCTATATAAGCGGTGTACAGATATTTCTGTGAAATGTATCATAACAACATGAAATTGATGTTGATTACTAATCAAAAGTGTCATGTTGTTGGCAATCAGGCTGAAGATGTACGGGTAAAATGAACAGGAATAAGAAAATACAATTAGAAAAAAATTCGACTATCTAAATAGGATATACTGGGAGAAAGCTATCTCACTCTTCTGTGATGTTTAGTAATATATAAAGAGTTTTATAATATCCTTTAGTCTGTTATCGAAATGTGTAATGAATCGTTTACATTTTTCAACATGTTCATTAAGCAGTCGTTAATTCATAAGATTTCAATATACTTTGAAAGTTATTCAAGACGCTATAGATTCTATTATATCTGAGTGATATCAAACAAATTGAAAATTATCGCCTCCATGCTGTTTTATTTTTTTTCATTGACTTTCAAAAGCGTTATCAAAAGATGCATTTTTAGATACTACGACTTATTCTCAAAGTTATCTGCAAATTTTTATTAGGTAAGGTAAAATTATATTTCATTACGCGCCAAACGTGGATGTTTATATAACTCACTGGCGTCTCTGTTATATAGATTCTAGGTTATGGTATTTTAAAAGTGAATCTCTCTTGTAAGCTATATAGATGGAATATCTATATTTTGAGTCATTGGATGCCAAACCCTTAATCAATACGAAAGTGAAAAACGACATAAATTGAAGATGGCTGGAAAATAAAATCAGGGTTATTTTCAACGCGGCATCTATCATAAAATCGGATCATACGTAATACCCTCTCGATCAAATCCACTTAGGCAACGAACTTAACGCCATGACTGTCATGTGCTTATTTTGAAATTTTCAACCAACTTCACGCCATGGCTGTCATATGCTTTAGTTTAAAATCTTCAACGAACTTCACGCCATGGCTGTCATATGCTTTAGTTTAAAATCTTCAACCAACTTCACGCCATGCCTGTCATGTGCTTTAGTTTGACACATTTTCTTCCTTGATTTTTATTCAGTTCAAAGAAGAACTTAGAAATAAAATGATAAAATGAAAACACACCTGTAAACTCGTACGCTAAAAAAAAAAAAATAACGCGAACTATACAAAACAATTGGCATATGATATTTTTTTTTAATTTAGTCACTTTGTTTTCTTGAAAAAATGCTAACCATTTTAAATGAGTTGATGTCTTATTAATATATTATGTGCAGAAACGGAAAATGATTCGAATTTAGAAATTATTACGACTCTAATTTATGTCACGGTGAAGAATTGGATTCTCTAGTTCTGTACATTATCTACTGTATTCTTTAACTTCAAAGTTATTTTTGCAGGTTTTGCATTTTTATTGTGAAATCCCATGTATCCCTACAACTATCACAATACTACTGTAAACGTGAACGTTTACACTTTGGGCTAATTTACACCAAATACGCGATGAAGTGTTTTTCGTGAAAATTATCCCCGCTCACCAGTCCAACGGTTGTGCTTAGAATGATTGACTAATACAGTATGACTCGTAGTAAGTTGTGACATCACTTAAACAACCCCAACGCGTATAGTTTACATAAGAAAACCGCGTAATTAACAACACACAGAAATATCCATGTTTACTGTATGTCCCGTCTCAAATCGAGGCCAAGGAATTGTCAAGTAGAAAAATTTTGAAGTGAGATATCGTAAGTTATACGTTCATATTGGTTAGATACTGTTTACTTAAGTTATATCTTTTATTTTCTCTTGACTTCTGATCCGTATGCAATAATTCCACGTAGGTCTTCTTCATACTATACTTGGCTTGATTGGCACCTGATTTCACCTCTGGTTTATTCACGGCTAGTGTTTTGTATATTATATCTTTAAAATTATTCATCAATTGTTGACGTGTTCTGTTTCCGAGTCAAAATAATGATGGAAATGACATCTAGGGTTCGATATTTGTACCACGATTACAGATTATCTTGAACTGAACTAATTGGAATGTAATCCGTTTATATGTCAGGGTAAAATGCTATCTTTCCAAACACTTTCAGACCAATCAAAACAGATGAGGCGATACTTGCACTTTACGCATAATGCTTTGATCTGATGTTGTCAATACTCTGTTGTATGTGTGGGAAAGCATTAAAATGAATAATTAATGATGTAAATATTATACCCCTGAATGGTTTTGATGATGTTAAATAAAAATTAAATGGATTACAGTATCCTCTTAGTCATATACATTACAAGTGAATATATTTGTTGTAATAAATTCGTCTGCATTTCACGACATCAATTGATAGAAGGTTTACTCTCTTCACGAATTTGTATAGCAATTCGTTTCTCACATTTTTATAAAAAAAATACATATATGTCAGTCCACTCATCCGTAGCTCTGTCCAAAACAGAATGCATGATTTAAACTGCAGCTTAACTATCAAATTAATTCTGGCGATACGTTTGAAGGCGTATGATATATCGGAACGTTTGAATTACACCGAGGAAAGTATTTATGAACAAATTAAACAAGTGATTCAAATAATGCAAGTCAGGCAAGTGTACTTGTTGGATATAATTTTTGAGAGACAGGACATCTCTGGAAGTTAAGAAGATATATAATGATATAAGACCGAGTGCTGTAATACGAGCTGTATTTACATAAATCACTGTTGTTAATTACACACATGGAAGACAAAACAAGGATACTCGAGTGTTGGTGATCGGCTAGACCATTTCTCAAGTGTGATAAGTAGCAGATAAGGCAGTTATTTGTTAATGTAACGTTTGCCTAGTGTTCAGCGATATTAAAACAGGACAAGAAAATAAGTTCTGTGTGCAATTCATCACAGGTCTGGATGTTTACAAGATGAGTAATGTTTTGTGATTGAAACATGATTATGCTGTAAAGGCCCTCATAAAAGTATTTTTGTGTATTGTATACCTCTTGAAAGCTATTCTAACTTTTAATGTACGTATTTTATTCTTTAAAAAAACTTTCTATCATATATATAGGCTTGTTTTAGTATTTGTGAAACTGTGCTTCAAACAAATGTGAATATAACGAAATTTCAGTAGTGCTAACTTCTACAAAAACCTTAGCTTACATTTCTATACCGGATTAAAAGTAAGGACAAAATTTGTTAAAATATTTACGTCAGTCTATTATTTAATGGATTTATCGCTTCCAGTCTAACGGTTGATGGCGATAAATACGTGCATGTTACTATACGTGATTGTGGTGTTTCAGTCTCTCTTATCAAAATGTATTCAACAAAAATTAGCAGTATTCACTTTATAAATCTTTTCTTCATTCTGAATCGCGTCCCATGGTTCATTGCTTAATAACTCAATTTCCTGCTTTACAGTTCATTGGCACTGGCATTTACAATGTGGTATACAAGCGCCGGATAAAAGCAAACTGTCGAAACATAGGTATCGGTGTTGTAAAGCGAACTACAAAGCAAAGCAAGTTTGGGTGCTACTGCAGTTGGCTGTTACAGACATATTTGATTTATGGCAGTTAGGAAAGTTTACATATTTCCATGTGCGCACAGGATGACGGATAACATCTGAGAAGTAAATTTGAGATGCCAGTGATCTTTATGATATCTTTTGTTTCTCTTGGGGTAATTTGGTGACATAGTTGCCATTTTGCTACAAAGTCAGACAAACGGAAACATCGCCGTGGTGTATTCGTAACGCTTAAACATCAACTTCAAAAATGGTTGAACTGAAACCAAAAAGCAGCAGTTTTAATTCACTTTGGTGTATCGTTTACTGTTTTATAGCTATAGGAACACAGTGTTATATCTCTTATCAATACTTTTCCGATTATCAATCATCTCTTAGGGGAAAATGGAAGGAACACCATCCACCGGAACTTGGCTTAAAATTAGCATTCACGATAATCTCATTCATTATTTTGCCATTGTTTATTATTACGTCTGTATTTAGATTTGGGAATTATGCGAACGATGGATTTAAGCTTGGTAGGGACCATGCTCTGTGTCCCAAAGGTGGATTTTTCGAGAAAAGAATAAACTCTGATATTGCTAAGAGGCTATGGAAAAATTTTTGTCCATTCTCTCCGACACTTCATCTCTTGATCGCCTTTTGTTTGCTACTTCCAGACATACTATTGTCTGCTGTTGATGTGAAATATGGATTTACTTCGTCAGGTTAGTGTTTTAAAACATTCATTCTTACTCAATAGAAATTTACAACTGCTATATATATACGTAATTTTTTTTTTTCATCTTCAAATTTTAATCTTAACACGTGACTACCGTACTATAGTTAATCGTGACGGGTTTCAATTGTTTTTATTCATACATATGTATTCATGAAACATCATCTTTATTTTATAACAGCATTTAATTTTTCAGAATTCTGTATTCTGTATTCATCAGTAAATCGACACGTTTGTAAAAGAATCAATGAGGCAGTCGGTGACTTTGTCAAATGTTGTTAGTCGCGAGCCAGCGTATCATTAACACAAGATGTGAATTATTCAACAAGCTGGTTTTCATTTACCTCTTCTAGCGTCCCCCGCTGATTATAACTTAGATAGCGTTATCAGTCATCATAATTACTGCAAATGATCAAGTTAAAACTGAAAATGAATTGTTGTGTTAATAGGCAGAGGAAGAACATTTAAAAATAATTGCCAAAATGTCAACTCATATGTATTGCACGATATATCAATAGACACTATAGGAAAAAGTATCACAGTGGAAGTTGATAGAAAATTATCCTACACAGGCATACAGAAACACGCACATACAGACACGCACAAATACACATACAGTCACACACATACAGCAACAAACACAGTCAGACACACACACACACACACACACACACACACCCACACACACACATATATATATATATATATATATATATATATATATATATATATATATATATATATATATATATATCACTAAAACCAACAATACTATATATCCTATATTTAGTAGCCTAAACATATCCTATAGTCTCGGATCTAAGCAAATAGATGAAAGTCATGAAACGCCATGTGTCTTTATCATATATATATATATATATATATATATATATATATATATATATATATATATATATATATATATATAATAACGTTGAATTGTAATCACAATATCAACTATGTACCAAGAACAATAATTAGAACATGGGATGACTTATCTTTCACGGATACCGTCGTAAGATAAGAGTTTCCATGGTATTTCAGTTTGTAAATAATTTGTTTACTGAGCTGATTCCATACAACCATTTTCTCGAATCGCACAAAATATTTCTTTAAATCATTGCATAATGTCCCTATACTATGACATACACACATAAACACAGCGCCCATGAGCGCGTGTTGTGTGCGTGTGTCATTATAATTCAAAAATTCGTTATTATCTTGTACAGACAAGAGCTAAAGGGGTCAAGTATGACATTGATAACTATTATCTGTACTAAAATCGCACATTTCCTACTCCTGTAATTTTTCACGATTTGTTCTAATGTTTTAGGAAACCAAAAGATACTTATCGGTGCCCTAGGTATTCACCATAACATATAGATGGCGATGACCATATCTTATCAGTGCCCTAGGTGATGACCATTTTTTATCGGTGTCCCAGGTGATGACTATGACTTACCGGTGTCCTAGGTAATGACAATGACTTATGGGTGTTCTAAATGATGGCTATGTCTTATCGGTGCCCTAGGTGATGAAGATGTCTTATCGATTTCCTAGGTGATGACTATGACGTATCGATGGCCTAGGTGATGACCATGACTTATCGATGCCCTGGGTGATGACCATGTCCAATCGGTGCCCTAGGTGATGATCATGTCTTATTAGTGTCCTAGGTGATGACCATGACTTATTGATGCCCTAGGTGATGACCATGTCTTTTCGGTGCTCTAGGTGATGACCATGTCTTTTCGGTCTTCAAGGTGATGACCATGTCTTTTCGTTGCTCTAGGTGATCGCCATGACTTATCGGTGTTCTAGGTGATCGCCATGACTTATTGGTGTCCTTGGTGATGACCATGTCTTATTGGTATAATACAAGGCCAAATAATAAATCTAAATGCATGGCCAAATTCTTCTAAGAGTCACCACGGTAAAAAGATGACTATCTTAGCTTTGGAAGAATTTAGAATTTAAATGGTAACTGATACGTAATGTGTGTTGGCGTTATGTTTTCGGTTAAAGTTAAAATATCAACTAAGATAATATCCAATCACCGATTACTGTACAATAATTTTTTTCTTGCGATTTTAAAACAAAGAATCTCAGAGACGCTTTTTTGGTAATGCATTCATTATGTACTCTACTCGTATTCTCCCATCATCGGTGAATAGTGTGCTGGACAACTGACATCAGTAAAACGACCGAGGCAATGTAAGCGCATCAAAAGCACTTATCCCAGAATGTTTAGTTTTCAACAATTACAGTTTAGACAAATTGAAACAGACTATAAAGTAACAAGAATTTCATTAGGTGCAGTGTCAGTGTTCTAACAATAGCCGTCGAAGCCGTGATTTACACCTTTCCAGCAGCTATAACTACATCGAATTGAGTCCAAAACACATCTTTGCCCCAATGGCATGTGATAATTATCATAAACATAATGGTATGTATTACTGAAGGGTTTTCTTTGGTAATATGCATGTATATAATATTAGATTATTCTGGTCATTGGGTTCCTACGGAAATTATAGTATATACATAATGATGTATCACAAGACAACTGTTAACTCGTACACAGCATTATTTAAATTAGTACACGTAGGAAGTCAAGAAAAAAATCCCACGAAACTTCTAAAACGTAAAGCAAAATTGACAGCAGGTTAGTTGATTCCTTGAATAAAAAATTCCCTTCCAAGTACTATCAAGATTGGACAGCACATTGCTAACGAACTGCGGATGCCCCTGCGGTAGTTTTATTACTGATTTTCTTGGCCATCAATTACCTAATGTTAGAATGACAATCAACTTCCTCATTTTGAAATGTTTTTGGTAATTATTACCCCATAAAACGTGATTAAGAATGTGCTGTGTCATAAAATTTAGTAAACCCTGTCGATCTATTTCTCACGCGCTACTTTATATCGTCTGCTGAATGTTCAAGATACTTGATAATGAAAGATACGCTGGCATTATCAAGAATTGATCTGTATCTATGTAGTTAACTTTGGAATGATAAGATATTTTTGTCGACACTAGGTGGTTTTATTTACAAAGTGATGAAAAAGTAACAAACAATTACCGAAAGCTTGATAAAACTTGTAGATAACTGTATAAAAAACTGAACTTGAATAGTAAAATAGCTTACCAAATATTTACCTAGCGTTTATACCGAATACATTGAAATTCATGGTTGAAATATTAAATTGATAATATGTTCAACAAGAGGGAGTATATCATTTTAATTTGTATGGGCGAGTATATTGTATGAATGTTTGAAAGAAATGTTTGAACAGTCATAACACGACTTTTCATTTTCAGTTTAGTGTCGGCGCAAGTGATAATGGAAAGAGAACATATTTCATTATGGTATTTTTATTTGCAGTTTCATTGCGTTTATTCAATCATTCTGCTTAAAAGCGATATTTTTGTTTATTTTTTATTATCCTACCATGTATCATACAAATTACTACCATAGCTTTTGAAATTTTGGTGACCTCCCTCCTAACATATTTTACCACGCCAAATATCCATAGTTCGTCATACAAATATCATCTTGATAAAAAGTCTCAGTCCATATCCAATCTTTATCTAGCATATATATCTGTTACTTGTATTATCAAATATGTAAATGTTACATTTATGATCCCTTTTAAAGTGGAGTGTGTGGAAACATGGTTGTATTACAACATACCCAAGTAGTCGGTTTCGACACCTATGAATTCATTATGATACATGTTTGAGGTAGACCCATATTTCTGTAAAAATGATTAATGCAGCATGAAAGATCGGAAGCGGCACAACGTAAAAGAATGCATTTAATCGTGTAAAGTGTTGCTCTCGATTCTTTGCAGACAACTCAAACACGTGTGTACATGTTCTCGACTATGTATTAATCATGTGCAGATCAGTTTTATCAAACCACCCAAATATCCGATCAAACTGCTAAAGTAGATATATGAATATTTCGCTCAAATAACACTTCAATAATACATTTTGATATACATTAAAATCGGATTATTTCGAGCACGTGGCAGATTTGAGTTTAATTTCATCCTCGCGCGCGACTGGCATAATTCAATAAGGAAGAGAGGTTAAAGATGAATATTAGATTTACGGAGATTAACGGTAGATATAAAACATATACAATATATATCTAGTTGATAAATTATTCTTGTATTTGGCTTGACGGGGATGCTATCTAGATTCTTCTGATCTGTATCAAGGTTTCATAGGAAACATCAGTTCTATCCTGTTACCAATTATTTCAATTTTCCGTCGTTATGAGTTCTGCACGCGGTGACATGGAAAACTGGCAAAAGTCCACAGCAAGTTAGGAACTCCACCAAATTATCATAAATGCTGAAAGATGAATAATAAAGAGCTAAATTAAAAGCAGCAACAGCAATGTGCATATTTTATTCATCACTGAAAGATGGAAAATTGATGTTCGAATCACGTGACTACAAACTACGATGCGTGATTGAAATAGAACGTTTTTCAATCGTCTTAAGTAGTTACCATAATGGAATTCTAGATTTTTTGCAATATTGAATGGTTACTGTGTTCTTGCTATCTCCTGACTCAACAGCTTAATGTTATTTACATATGAAAATTGAAATTCAAATTATCAGCTTTATGCTAGAGGTAATGCCTCTAGGTTTTGAGATTTTTTATTCTCAACTCAAACTCCTCAGAAATATTTATCAATCATTCTTACTTACTTGTATATAACTTTGATAAAATTTACGAAACATTTTCTGTTAAAAACGTTGAAATAGTATTCTGATTTATATCTTGCATGTCTGCAGCGCATCTTTGAAGAAAAATTGAACACTGCATGGCTTGAATAACCATGTATTTATTGTAAGAAAATCGTTCTGACTTCAAATAGTCTTCCATGATGGGGGGTGGTATTCTATGCCACTAACTACAAAGATGAAGATAAACTTAATATTAGCTCACGACGATTCAAACGATACTGCTTCACTGCCTTGTAAAATCCAAGAATTCTTATAATCTGATAATTAAAATTTGAAAATCTACACAGGTCAACCACATAGACTACATGCAAAAATAACTCAGAGAGAGAGAGAGAGAGAGAGAGAGAGAGAGAGAGAGAGAGAGAGAGAGAGAGAGAGAGAGAGAGAGAGAGAGAGAGAGAGAGAGAGAGAGACAGACAGACAGAGAGAGAGAGACAGACAGAGAGACAGACAGACAGAGAGAGAGAGACAGACAGACAGAGACAGACAGAGACAGAGACAGAGAGTGAGATATGGGAAAAATAGAGACAGAGAAAAGAGGAGTGTCCTTTTTGACGATTCCAAATTCATGACCACACATATATTTATTAATGCTTTATAAACATAAGTTTGAATGACAAGAAGTAGTTCTGCTAGGTTCATATTATAGAGAAGTGTATTAAAGAACATAGCACCGACCCAAAGTATACTATAAGAGCAGGTCTTTATAGAGATTCCACTCTAAATCAAACTGGCTGAATGTTTGACTTTTTGCAGCTATTATTTTTTCTAAATAATTCATGTACTTTAATTTATCTTTCACAGCAAGTATAGATGGATCATTTCCAAAACATTTACTGTTATAAATATATTGTTTTATGTACAGAAAAATTGGGTTATATGGGTCACTTTTCCTGAGCTTTGATACATCACCAAAGATGAAAAGTATTTAAATAACGTATCTTAAGGTTTATATATCGCTGATAATAGAAATTAAAGAGAGAGAGAGAGAGAGAGAGAGAGAGAGAGAGAGAGAGAGAGAGAGAGAGAGAGAGAGAGAGAGAGAGAGAGAGAGAGAGAGAGAGAGATTCTTTTAAAAATGTGCGTCATTTCCTGTCTTACAGGTTAGATCTTTTAGATGTAAACATAAAATATTCCGATTCAAGACTAATTTGTTCTTTGGATATATCGGAGATGTTGTGGATAACGAGCATCGTCTGTGTCGACAGCTGCGATTGGTATCATGTAGGATTTAATGTTCTCCGCGTCACGTTTTGATTTTGTCTTTTCTATGGGGTTTATACCCCCAAATCGTACATTCCACGTCGATTGCATCACAACTTCAAATCAATTTCATTGGCTCATGTTAGTTAGATATTTACTTTTAATGTAACAGTAATTAAGACAAAGTCCAGAGATGTCAGTGCCCGATATGAATGTCTATAAATTCAGAAACTCCCAAGAATCAATAATCATATATTTAGATAAGGGGACATAAATCTTGTCGTAAAGGTTAACAACTGATAGTGTTTTAAACATATTGTAATTGTTCTCACGTTCTATTAATCTGTCTTTTTTTTTTTTGGGGGGGGGGGTTGTTGTTAAACTTGTTGTCAGTGATTTTATGCAAATGCCATCTTTTTCATCCAGTTAATATATAAACTATTACATTGAACATATTGTAAATACAAATTTCATTTTGTTTTTTATAGAGGACATTATTTAAGGTAATAAAGATAAACCAATACACACTGGGTCGAATCGAGTATTCTCTATCAAAGTATTGATGGAAGTAAGTCACCTGTAGTTTTCTCTGTTACACTTCTTCGATTTAGAAGAGCTCCATGACCTAAAGTGAAATTTGTACGGGTATTAACTTATTTTCAGCATTTTCTTTTTGTAAGAAAGAGGCTGTTGGTAATTTGTTATTTTAGCATATAATATAAAATATCAACACTTAGATTAAGACTACATAAATTAATAATTGAAGTATTACATATTAATTTTCCTTCAAAATCATCAGGAGGGCTAATGGTTATTTATATCAGTATCAGTAAACCCACCTGCGTTATTCAAATTTCAGTCTATATTGTATCTTATTGAATAATGTCCGATCGGAATAAGAGTAACTTTTTAAGTATCCAGCCATTAAAATATATAAACCTCAGATATACCAAAGTATCTATCCCCAGATGTCCAGGATACATATATATATATTATATATATATATATATACTATAAATATATATATATATATATATATATATATATATATATATATATATATATATATATATAAATCCGATGAATATTTGACAAACACGGACTTCTGTAAGTCAAGAATTGGGATCACATGTCATGGATAGTTCACATGCATCTCAGATGTGATTGATTTTCTTTAAAATTGTTTTGCCTGTTTCTTTGGCTGCCTAGACAATTATTTCGTAATTCTGTAGATTGTGGATGGAATGACTGAAATAGAAAATTACTTCGAACAAATACCTTTGAAACCTGGTACTAGTATTTCAAATATTTTATTTTTACTCGAAGTATATCTTATCTGCAGAGACATTATCGACTTTAAAATTATTATTGAAACAATTAACTAAATATATATATTATTGATTTATAATTATTCCATGTCCTGTCAATAAATTTTATCAGTATATGGAAACTTCATCAGCTACGTGTGCTCAATGCTGCTGTCCTATGCCAATGCAGAGAGTTTCTTTTACAAGACGTCTAATGTGATCCAAACTAGCTGCCAGTCCCACTTCTGATGCAAAAAGCTTTAAAATTGAAACTAACACTACGCTTGGGAGATGAACGCAATTAAATCACTGCGATCTAACAGTACGTTTTACGAAAGAAGAATTGGTTTTTAAAACTTTCAGTGTACTTTATTCATATCTTTATCATTTCCAATAGAGCAGGCAAAACTGCATAAAACTGCCACTAGTAAAACTGCCTTCCTAATTCTAATATTTAGCTTCATTCTAAGAGCATTAAAATGACAGAATTATAAGATTGTGTACGAAATTATTGCGATGTGATATCAATGCCTCGACATCCATTGACATTAAAAATTGGCCACAAAGTATTTTTCTTCAATGGATTTTGGCTTCTTAAATGTTTATTTCTCTACAAACCATGAACACATCTTTGTAATCAGTCAGACATCACCATGTGTTTTAAATTCAGGTGGTCGTTTTTTTAATCACTGGCAGCTGAAATGATCGTGGCATTGAAAAGTGATTTATTACAATGTACCGGAAGTGCCAATATATTTCGAACATTCGGATGCTAAAAATAATAAACTCGGATTAAAGGGAGTTAAATAATAATAATAATAATAATAATAATAATAATAATAATAAATGATAACAGCTATATAGGGTTTACGTGTTTCATAACTATCAACCGCATACTGGTAATTTGAAGGATTATTCTGATATTCAGTAATTATTGTTCGATAAGTGAAGTGATATCATCTTTTTAATATGAAATATATCATGTGTATCATGCCATCGTCAGGTCCATCTTTAATCTTTTCATATGCATGACATCTGCATCTCAAAAGTCAAAGTCAAAAGGTCAGGTTTGTTGTTCTAGTAAACAAATTGGTGTAATAATATCCTGATGGACAACAAATTACAGTACTGTTAAATTCAAATCTTTAAAGATCAAGTTAAAATGACAAATCTTGCGTTATTAGTGGATACATTACGGCAAAGCTAGTGCTCTTCTGTGTTATCTGTTTTAATAAGTTCGATTTTCAGGTTTAATTTGATGACGGAAGTACGAACATTATCTAAGTGACTTATAAATGGAACATGCAGTCCACATTATGCATATATAAATAATATATTTGGATGTTTGCTGCAAATGAAACAAACGAAAACTGGCGAAATATCTTTGAAAATTAAACCGAGAAAATGTTATAAAAAAGCAATTATTAGGGGATCGTAGAATAAAATAAGATATATTATAATAGATGAAATAGTACTAGGACCAATTTAATTTGAAGAATGGCGTTCCTCTCTTTACCATATACGGTAGGAATTATATCATATGCAGTAGTTAAATTAACATCAATGCGATACCATGTCAAAATTAATGTCATGTGAATGTTTCGTCTAAATTGCACAAAACCATTCACTTGATTTTTTTTCTAGAAATAAAGATTCACTTACATGTCATTAACATGAATTGCTAACAAACATAATCAGTATAGAGTGTATGAAATTTAGCCCAAATTACTTCAAATCTAGCTGTATGCTGACATTTTATTTTTGTTGATTATATGTTCATGTTGTAATGCTACAGCTAATTATTAGCCAGCAAGTTAGTCTATCTAAACGATCATCATTGTTTTAATTTTGTTTGTTTTTTTAATTTTGAATGATGTTTTACGCCACAGTCAACAATTTGTCAATTATATGGTGGCGGCCAGTTTTTAATGGTGGAGGAGAGAACCCGGTTACAATATACCCGGGAAGAGACCACCGACCTTCCGCAAGTAAACTGACAAACGTTCGGACAAACCAGTTGGCCATGGAGGTCCCTTCATCATTGTCACTAGCACATAATTGAAACATTTTATAAAACTGGAAGCACACACTGATACGCCACAGGGAAAGGTTTTATTTAACGTCTTCCAAAGCATAGGACCTGCCTTTAATTTCTTAATCATATATGCTAAGTATAATGAGATAGTTATGACTTCGAATCCTACGTCTCCTGACGTGGTGTATCAGCCATGGATGTGCATCATATTTGTCGCAACATCTGTAACTGTGAAAATAAACAAGCATCGAAATTTAAGTTCTGAATGGCTCGTAATCTACTTCTTGTATCTTATCGGCATGTTTGTTTCCATCGTGTTCCACAAATAAAAGACGAGAATGTCAAACATTTCCGGTATTCTGGGTTTCCATCTCTGACGAGAATTCCAGCCATCTTGTAGTATTTTAACAGTATAAACCCGTTCTTGTTCGTCTCGTAGAATGTACAATATATACGATCAACCAAATATGATGAAGGGAAATTGTATTATATTAACATTTACTTAACTGAGTTTTTGATCACTTAGAGATTGGGTTTTAGAGATCGCGACTGAAATAAACATTTAGATAATCTTTGACACAAGAGTTACATATGATCAACCCAGATGTACACAGTTTGTTTTATTATACACATCTGTCTTCCCATTCGGTTGACGTAAGATTCGTTTGGTTAACTCATCAATTTTGGCGGCATTTTTTCGATAAGAAAATGGATTTTGGGGGTGTGGCATCAAGACAGCAATCTAACCTGTCAACAAATGAAAATATAACAATTAAAAGGCCTATTGTATTTCACGGTTGATAAAAAACTCAAGAATAACTACATCCTGGTCTTTATCATCTACAGGTCTGTAAAATATATAGTCTTTATCTAGCGTGGGAGAACAAAACTGTAAAATCCTCTGTGCAAAGATAGGAGACGTATGGATTTCATGAAAGACGGTTGAAAGGAATGCTATGTATGTACACGCAAATAGAAACTTGTACAGAATTTCTTTCTTGATAAGATGTAATTATATAGCATTACGTAACGTATTTTTCTTTGTTAACTGTAGCTGTTTTCCAAAGATGTAAGGCGAGTGCCAAAACTACAATTAAAATTCTCTTTCACCTCCACAAAGATTACTTCTGCACCTTCATATTTTATCTTTCTGATTTCGATATGTATGCATGCCAACAAGACAATTAGATTTCCCCTTCAACATGTTCCCCAAAATAATCATGTTGTACATTTTATCACCCAGTCTTGGCAATTATAAATCTTATTTGCTTCTCCTGAAACATGCAGTACTTTGTTTTTAATTCTATCCAACACACATCATATTTGCCATGTCTTAACACCGAGTAGGATACATGTAGATATGTATGGAACATGTATACATGTTTAGGTACCAGATGTATTATATATTCGTAATATACGCTCACAGTTAGTAGTATAACCACATGTCTTCATATGCATTAGAATCAGTTAATTTTTGGATGCTGTACAACACAAAGAAACATTTGATTGCTTGATAAGTTTTGTAGTACTGTTTGGAATACCTACATATTTTCAGATTATGTCGGTCGAAAACAAAGGTCAGAGGTCGCATATTTTGGAAAAAATGTTCAATATAAATTATGTCAGTCAATTAGAATCGTTTGTGCTTCATTTCAGTAATGTTACAGAGAGTGGTCACTGATGATACATTAGTATACATCTTGAGCATTATAACTTTGGTATTATGTTTATAACATTTACACGAGAAAGAAATATATCTGTCACTTCTTTGTCAATAAAGCAAAATACACAGTAGATACTGAAAAAACATGGACCTCTAGAGATGGAGTTAATGTCATGTATCAGTGAGCATCCTCTGAACCATATGCCAACGTGAAGGCAAGTGAAAAACAGAGGTGTTGAAACATCCGATCACTATGGGTTTTAAAAAGATGTATCATGGTTGTCATGCATGTAATTCAACTTTCCAGTTTTTGAAACTATGTGTGGGTAAACAAGATCAAAATATCTGTAAAATCCCTATCACCAAATAGTTAACCTGTGTTAATAAAATGATCGTATGTTTACCAGGCGCTATACTTTGATCTGTAGACACACACACACACACACACACACACACACACACACACACACACACACACACACACACACACACACACACATACACACACACACACACACACACACACACGTGTAAACTTGCATATATAAAGCATGCTGGTATGACACTGAAACGCTGCTTTCACCAATTCTGTCTACTAAGTATATAAGGTAACTATGATGTCGATGTCGATTCGATACAAACAATAGAAGAGTATCCTATATCTATCTAAACGCATAAATTATAATGTAGTTCTGTAAAAATAAGTAACGATAGATGCATAGAAATATAAAATATGGGTATCATTGATAGAATCCCATATTTGTCTAGTTAACTTACATTTCATTTTTGTTTCTTTTGGTTTTTACTGCCTAATTTCTAACATTGTAGTAATTATCACGAGTTATGTTTAATTCTATCGCATTGCTGACGTCGTCTGCATACATGCATTCCGCGCCATGGAAGATAGCCAGGATATATTTATTTTATGTAGTCTTTTGTCGCATATTGTCGGTTTCCTTTAGAATGGCATTCGTAAATGTTCTGTGTTGTACAAAATAGTGAGATTTCAATTATTTTCATCGTATACAATAGAACAAATCTGGAGCCTAAAAGATAAAACCTGGTTACGCACGGCAGTAAATGTGATCCGTAACATACCACGACACCCCAAGTATAAGTTATGACCATACATCTGGCAATCTACTTTGTTATTGTCAAATGTACTTATTTGTTTTGACAAAAAGCCAAAGACTTCTGCTGTATCTCATACGATAAAAACACAGAAAATATGTCAATTGTATGTGCTTGCTAAAAAGTCTTTTCAGATAGTAAAATACACGAGCTCCTTTGAAATTCCATCTTCGTTGCCATCTGGTTAAACATATTTCCCGTTGAAAACACAACTAAAAGGTAGTCTTTTGTGCATTATCAAATTCTATTTAAATCAGAAGGCGTACTGTAAATATAATTATATCGTCGACAGATATGATGTTTGTTATCCAAGGTTCTGCCTTGTCATTTAGCCTGCTGTATGTTTCTGCGATTTCCATAGCAGAAAACAACATGTGATTTAAATTACAGTTGTTCAACATACCTGTATTACCGTTGGTTTTGTTTTATTGACGAGTACAAACTCATTTATACTCTAACAAATTTGTCGCAACAGTTATATGGCCATTTCCTAGACTATTAATTGTAGAAATAACTGTACCTGTTCACAGAACTTTAATACCAATAAAATATATGTACGAAACCAATGTGGTAAAAATAAAACAGGATATCAATTCCATGTTATTTGTTTGTGCCAAAAATATAGAATAAACATTTTAAACTTAACAAAAAGATATTATTGTATTTGTAATAATTTTTTTTTAAAATGATGTAAACTTTCTCTGACATTCATACTTTACATTTAACCTTTTCTGTCAATTATAATAAATTATACTCTTTTTGTGCACACCTATCATGCGTCGTTTTACACCTCCATGAGGCGTAATTTCACTGAAGTATTTTGGTTTTCTATATTTTGTTATGTACATGTACGCATGTGCTGTATCGTTAGTATTTTTCGAGATGAATATAGACGTTATACCAGCATTTTTAAAATACTTTATCTCGATCGAGTCGCCTTACAATTTTGGGTTTTATGTTTCTATATATTGGTACACACTTCCTGTAATTATATAAATTTTGAATAAAAGAAATGCAATATGCGTTTTGATTAAAAGTAAAATTATCTAAGTTCTTGGTCTTTATATTACACACAACTCGAGATCATTTTTCTTGTGTTGTTTGATCATTGTTCTGTAAGCCAAATGTTTTACATTACTGCACGCGCTACTTCTCACTGCGTTGATACCTTAATTTGTCTTCTTTGACATATTCAGATTGAGGTGTTATTTTTTCATTACAAGAGGTGCAGAAAGATAAGTATTCGTATATGCTTGTCACTCACTTAGATTGTGCGTTATAATGAAAGTACCCTCCTCCTTGTGACTGTACTGAAATATGTATTACCAGGTTTCCCTCGCGAATTTTCTTTTACAAGTTACATGACTTGTATTACTGGAGCATGTAAGCATATCTTATGTCCGTAATACGGAAGTTCCAAGTTCGCCCAAAACGGTTTTTTTCTGCATTTTATTTGTTGCCTGTCACGTGACTTTCAAAAAGATTATCTAACTTATGGGCCTGCCGAATGATTGAAATAATCTCAATTAGGCATACAGCTTTACGTTGTTGCAGAAGTTTATTTTAGAGACAAAAATCAAATTTGGACGTTTGATTATGTCATACACTGAATTTTTGCCACTTTCTATGAAAAAAGCTATATTTACTAGAAACTTAGTTAAAATAATTACATAAAAATCAAACTCGTTTGATAGCTAACAAAGGAGCAAAATGATCCTGTTTCCTGCCTACACCACACTAAATCTTAAAAAAAACTGCTTGCACATCCATACTGTATATAAACCCCATTCATATTGTCTGTACATCACACTACCGTTCATATTGTCTGTACATCCCACTACCGTTCATATTGTCTGTAAACCCCAATACCGTTCATATTGTCTGTACATCCCACTACCGTTCATATTGTCTGTAAACCCCACTACCGTTCATACTGTCTGTACAACCCACTACCGTTCATATTGTCTGTAAACCCCACTACCGTTCATATTGTCTGTAAACCCCACTACCGTTCATATTGTCTGTAAACCCCACTACCGTTCATATTATCTGTAAACCCCACTACCGTTCATACTGTCTGTACAACCCACTACCGTTCATATTGTCTGTAAACCCCACTACCGTTCATATTGTCTGTAAACCCCTACTACCGTTCATACTGTCTGTACAACCTACTACCATTCATACAGTCTGTAAACCCCACTACCGTCCATATTGTCTGTAAACCCCACTACCGTTCATATTGTCTGTACAACCCACTACCGTTCATATTGTCTGTAAACCCCACTACCGTTCATACTCTCTGTACAACCCACTACCATGCATGCAGTCTGTACAACCCACTACCATTCATACTGTCTGTAAACCCCACTACCGTTCATATTGTCTGTACAACCCACTACCATTCATACAGTCTGTAAACCCCACTACCGTTCATATTGTCTGTAAACCCCACTACCGTTCATATTGTCTGTAAACCCCACTACCGTTCATACTGTCTGTACACGCCACTACCGTCCACACAGTCTGTAAACCAAACTACCTTCATATTGTCTGTACATCCCACTACCGTTCATACTGTCTGTACACGCCACTACCGTCCATACAGTCTGTAAACCAAACTACCGTTCATATTGTCTGTACATCCCACTACCGTTCATACTGTCTGTACACGCCACTACCGTCCATACAGTCTGTAAACCAAACTACCGTTCATATTGTCTGTACATCCCACTACCGTTCATACTGTCTGTACACGCCACTACCGTCCATACAGTCTGTAAACCAAACTACCGTTCATACTGTCTGTACATCCCACTACCGTTCATACAGTCTGTAAACCCCACTATCGTTCATATTGTCTGTACACCCCATTACCGTTCATATTGTCTGTACACCCCACTACCGCTCATACTGTCTGTGAACCCCACTACCGCTCATATTGTCTGTAAACCCCACTACCGTTCATACTGTCTGTACAACCCACTACCGTTCATACTGTCTGTACACGCCACTACCGTCCATACAGTCTGTAAACCAAACTACCGTTCATACAGTCTGTAAACCCCACTACCGTCCATATTGTCTGTAAACCCCACTACCGTTCATACTGTCTGTACAACCCACTTCCGTTCATACTGTCTGTACACGCCACTACCGTTCATACAGTCTGTAAACCCCACTACCGTTCATATTGTCTGTACACCCCATTACCGCTCATACTGTCTGTAACCCCCATTACCGTTCATATTGTCTGTACACCCCACTACCGCTCATACTGTCTGTAAACCCCACTACCGCTCATATTGTCTGTAAACCCCACTACGGCTTATATTGTCTGTACATCCCATTACCGTTAATACTGTCTGTAAACCCCATACCGTTCATACTGTCTGTACACCCCACTATCATTCATATTGTCTGTACACCCCACTACCATTCATTTATACATTTCCAGTATATAGATAATGCTATACTGGTGACAGTGTCTATTAAGCACTTGTATGTGCTGCGCCTTTACAGGTATGTTGATGAACCTGTAAATCAGTCATTTCTGTACGGATATGAACAGCATGTCTATATCTGTATAAGATATTTTGCGTCTGCTGCTGATCAGTATATAAGTCAGATGTTGATTTTAATGATAAAGGTTTGATAGCTGCTATATTGCATGTTTTGGATAAACTCATGGTCTCTTGCCAGACCTTTATCTGTAACTACTTTATTTTGATATGCTTATTAACGGTAACAAAGCATTATGAACTGTTCTTTCTGACACTCATTCATAAAAGCAGGTCTCTGGCAATCTGTTTTATAAACTTTTACAATGCAGTCTAACCTGAGATAATCATTACAGTAATTGAGTTCTGGCAAAACGAAGACGTTGATTTGTCTGGGAATGCATTGTCCAGAACAATACAATCTGCATTGTCTGACGTCTACTATCAGTATCTTTATATCATTTGGACCAATAATCATCGTCATTGTATTAATCGACACGTGCGTGAATGGCAATACATACTAACAAGAAAAATCTAGATTGATAAATGCTAACTGAATGAAATTTCTAGTTAATCCGTCTTACAAATAATCAGCTACAATGGTAGAATACTAATGAACAATAATGATACATATTGTTTTCATTTTCTCGCGAAATCTAGACAATACTCATTTTTGTTGTATGCCGATGAAAAACTAGGTATAATTCGAGATTTTAAGAAAGATTTTTTGTACGCCTAGGAAAATGTATTTAATGTTGGTATTGTAAATATGTGCATGAGTTGGTTACATATGCTAGAGGAAACAAATATCTATAAAATAATCTCTGTAGACGGATTTATTTCGACAGTAATATATCTGTAAGTGTTATTTCGGTGAAATGAAATGAAGTAATATATTGTTGAATCTTCGAGTTTTAAGTCACAGCAAAGAAAGAAAAATGAACACATATTGTGCTTCAAATGATATCACAACATTCCTTCAAAATGACAAATTCTATAATACTGAGTCAAACCTTTAAAATGATCATAGAGAAAGATAGTAGAGAATGATTTGAATATATGGGATTGTGCCATAAAACTAAAACAAAACATGTCGCTCTCTGTCTAAAATGCTTGAATTGACACATTTTTATCTTCAAAATATGACTGTCGATCAAACTACATCATTTTTATTTCACATGAACTCCGAGAAATCACTTCATGGAAACACCTTACATTCTGAATTCAAAGCCTTGTCGCTCTATTTCAATTCTTTTTGTTTACCTAATGAATGTTGTGATACTAGTGTGAACTGAAATGTATCGAGTACTTTTTCTGGATATTTTTATAAACAAGTTTATGTATTGTGATGAACTTGTTTTTAGACATGTGAATGTTCATGCAGATTAAGAACGGTAATGAAAAAACATTATACGGAAAAGACGATAATTATCAAAATATCATTATCATTGTCGTCGTCTTAATGATGATGATGATGATGATGATGATGACAATAATAATAATAATAATAATAATAATAATAATAATAATTTAGATAAATGCATTTATTTTTTATTTTTGCTCAAAGTGTGGAAAGTGTTACATCCCCGTGACTGATGTGAAATGTGAAACATATTTGCAAATTAAACATATCGAAAATTAATTCTGGTTGAGTGGGAAAATAAACGACTATTTGTGTGAAATAGATCGATTTATCACCATTTCGTTTTAGAACTCGCATTGTTTTAACTTTTCATGAACTATTTTGAAATCACCGTGTCTGCCTGTGTATTTTGCGAGAGAAAGATGGGAAGAAGTAATAGTATTAGTAAACAAATATTAATAGTGTAAACGCTTTTGTTTTATTGCCATACGTTAAATGATAATATGTTTGTTCAGCCTGCACAAGTAACTAAATGTTTTCACAATATTAATACTATTATCATAATAATGGAATATTAAAGTCATGTTCCCTCATATAATCTTATTTACTTTCAGTAATAACAGAATTCCATTGTCTTCTTTCAGATGCATTATGGTCTTCAGACGTCGACTTCCTATTTTCAAAGTTGAGAAGATTTGAAAGTGACTTACTGGCCAGAAATAAAAACACAAGTAGTCTACACAACTATACCTTACTGATGCAGTTTCATGAAAGTGAAAACACAATATCTATAGCTTTCTTGAATTTCGTTTTTGCTTTGATATGCTTTTCTACTAGATATGCATCCGTATTCTGGTATACGAACAAAACCCTTTCGTTTCTCTTTGTCGTCCAGTTACTTTTCATGACATTCGACTCAGCTATAGCGTATTGCGGTATATCAGTGTTATATAAAGTTAGTACAAATATGATTGAGTATGGTGAATATTTTTCGTTAGCGTTGACATCTGATGTGATATTGGCCTTATATATTATTGGAGGATTCGTCATTTTTCTCTCCTCAATGATTGTGTTTGAGTATGGCGCTCACCATTTTATGGAAAAATTCAGAATCGTGGATAGAAAACATAATCCAGATGCTTACAACAAGGAAACAGCAATTGTCAGAGGATCTTGTAATGGCTACGTGACCCACACTTGTGCTGTTATAGCTCTGATCCTGATTGCATTGTTGCGAGGCCCAATATATTATGATATAGTAACATTATACCGCCTTACAGAAGACACCTTGCTATTGACGACATTAATAGTGTGTGTATCATATTTGGTGTTTTGGATTATTCTATGGACATTGTTAACTATCAAACAAGAATGGATGTTCAGAATACTGGATTATGCTAATGTAGGACAACCAATATTTGTGATTAAAAGTGAAAATCTGTCAAAAACTAATTCCATCTCTATTGGATCAATAGAACTGAAAGATTTGTCCTTGAACAAGAGAAAGAGACCGAGCTCATTACCTAGTGTTGACCTCACTCCCAGTGAAAGCGGATTTGATGAAGCAGAATTACCGCCATCTTGTGACGATGAACGATATGAAATATCTTTACCACCAGTGAGTGAAAATCCAGGAGACAATATAGATGAATTCTTATCAACGAATGATATGGTTATACGTCGAAGCCGCAACCGACGTAGTGGAAATCAGAGAGTAACATTCCATGACCCTATCCGTCACTCTATGGGTAGTCTTTGCGAACGAGAAGGATCCCGATCCCGATCCCCTTTTGGAATGGACAATAAGGTTAATGTTACGGCAGACGTGCATAACATGGGCAGATTAGGTCCTAGATCACAGTTTTTACGAAGGAGTTCTGATCCTGATATGAAGCAAGCAGCTATAAGGCGACGCCAAAATAATGTGGCTTTGGCAGCCATGAGAAATAACACTCTTCAAGATCAAAAAATTAACAACGAATATTTGACGAATGTGAATGATTTATCTGTGAGTTCTGATGACATTAAAAGTAATGCTTCTGAACCTCTCATTAACCCACAATCATCAAGAAGACACGAGAGGTCGAAATCGCAGAGTTACGCAGAAAATAGGGCATCTGTGAACGAAATGGCATTCTATAAACCATCAAACATTGAAACTGCTGAGCAGCTTGACTCTTCTATTACTACAAATTCATTACAATCAGAAGACACCGAAACCAAAAACGAAACAGACGCATCGTCAAATCCGGAAAATGATCAACTTAATTCTACTTTAACAACAGATCTCACTCAAAAGTTGTCAGAACATGAATACGAATCATTTAAAGGGAATAAACAGCCTGATATTGTTCCTAATGAAATTTTCCCGCGACCTCTCAGATTTATACCAAAGAAGTCAGACGTTATAGGCAGAGATTCTGCAAACTGTTCCATGACGTCATCACAAGACACGTCATCAAATGAATCTGATCAGGTGCGCAAAATTGCATTGTGTAGTCAGGTTTGATCAGCTGTTGTCAGAATTCCAATTTTGCTTAAATTTGTTTGTTTAAAATGATTGGAGCACTGGTCCATCAGATAACCAGTCCCTATTTTCAAAACATATTTTTGTGTGTTAAATAGCTTCAACTATCTTGAAACGGTATTACTCATTTTCATAAATCTGATGGACCAGTCTTCTGGCAGATACTTGCCTGTTTTATTTTTTCGCAGGATATTTTGTATAGGCAGCATGTTCCCTAAATATTGTTTTATTTTATTAATTATTGCCAGTGAATTATATATTGAGATTGATGTGATACGCATGTAAGAAGTGATACCTTTGTGTATATTGATTTCTGAAACTTTTTTAACACAGTGTATGTGAATGCAAGTCTGTGTCGCTTGTTTTTTTAAGTATGATATTTTTTCTTTTTTGGAATTTTGCACTTTTGACACAAATACACACCCATGCAAACGTTTTAATATATCACAACGTAGTTTGTATAATAACTTTATCAAACAAATATCATTTTTCTCCCAGTCTTTGAAATATTATAACTACGAAGTCCAATGGGATGTTTTCCACACATGTAATATGTATTACTACTCTGTCACATAAACTCAGTAAACATTAGTTTATACAGGGAGTGGGTAGTATTATCAGGAAGACACTGTAGACACAGGAAACTTGTATCATTGTTGTGTTTCATATCGTTGATGGACAGTTTTTCCACACAGGAAGTATGTATCGCTGCTGTGTCATATATCGCGAGTTTACAATATTAGGAAGTATGTATCACATCATCGTTAAACAGCAATTCTAGACAGGAAGTATGTATCACTGCCGAGTCTCATTTCATCGGTGGACGATATTTCCAAACAGGAAGTATGTATCACTGCCTTGTTTCATATCGCCAGTAGATAATATATCCACACAGGAATAATGCACTATATCCATTTCCTATTGACATGCTGCATCGCATTTTAAATAATATTTCATACTGAAAATTCTAATCCTGTCATCATATTGTGTTTCATATCAAACGAAAAAATTTCCAACTCATTTTGACATATGTGTTTCATATATGGTATATATTCAGTACTGGAAGTATGTATATATATATATATATCATATATATATATATAGATATACATATATATATATATATATATATAATCACCCTTTTTGCATTGTTTATAAATTACAGTATCCACTCATTATGTCGTACTGTATATGAATAAATGTATGCACCCATCATTTAGTACAAACAGCACATTATCCACCCTCATGTATTGTACAAACAACATTTTATCTACCCTCATTTATTGTACAAATAGCACGTTATCCACCCTCATTTATTGTACAAATAGCACGTTATCCACCCTCATGTATTGTACAAACACCATTTTATCTACCCTCATTTATTGTACAAATAGCACGTTATCCACTCTCATTTATTGTACAAATAGCACGTTATCCACCCTCATGTATTGTACAAACAACACGTCATCCACCCTCATGTATTGTACAAACAACACGTTATCCACCCTCATGTATTGTACAAACAACACGTTATCCCCTGTCGTGTATTGTACAAACAACACGTTATCCATCCGCCGTGTGTTGTTTGTACAAACAACACGTTATCCACCCTCATATATTGTACAAACAACACGTTATCCACCCTCATGTATTGTACAAACAACACGTTATCCCCCGTCGTGTATTGTACAAACAACACGTTATCCATCCGCCGTGTGTTGTTTGTACAAACAACACGTTATCCACCCTCATGTATTGTACAAACAACACGTTATCCACCCTCATGTATTGTACAAACAACACTTTATCCACCCTCATGTATTGTACAAACAACACGTTATCCCCCCTCGTGTATTGTACAAACAACACGTTATCCACCCTCATGTATTGTACAAACAACACGTTATCCCCCGTCGTGTATTGTACAAACAACACGTTATCCCCCGTCGTGTGTTGTACAAACAACACGTTATCCACCCTCATGTATTGTACAAACAACACGTCATCCACCCTCATGTATTGTACAAACAACACGTTATCCCGCGTCGTCATATTGTACTTTCAACACGTCATCCACCCTCATGTATTGTACAAACAACACGTTATCCCCCGTCGTGTGTTGTAGAAACAACACGTTATCCCCCGTCGTGTGTTGTAGAAACAACACCTTATCCACCCTCATGTATTGCACAATACATTTCAAAACTGTAAGTAAACCGTTATGTCTTCTCGGCATTTTCTTTCTTAATCCTTCCAAAATGACAACCAGTTTATATGTAGATCATACTGTACTTCATATAATATTTAGACCAACATTTCATTTGACGTTAATAGTGCTCCATTGTTACTGCATGTGTCGTTTTGATTTTCAAACATTGTGAATAAACTAATATATATATATATATATATATTGTAAATGTAAGAATCGTTTTATCATAATGCATTGTAAATAAACAGAAGGTGTCATACTCATCTAGCAGCCATAAGAGTATGTATATTATTTTTACAGTAAATCTTCTCGAATCGCCTCAGTGACACTATGTCACCTTACTTATAAAATGCAGTTATTACAATCCTGCTTTTAGACGTTTAAATTATTTAAACATTTACAATGAATCGTCTTATAACTTGTCTTGTAATTGCTACTCTGTTTGTTATCTTATAAATGAGTTACATCAAATTATGCTGAATTAAGTACTGGACCATTAACTGCAAGTAAGATTATGATATGCTTTTAACGATTTAAAATAGATATCCACTGAAAATGAATTCGTACAGAATATCACAATATCTAATGATTACGCATGTGCATGCAAGATATCTGTTGTATATTTCGTCCAAAACGAATAAAATTATGTTGAAAACATATAATTCGGTCTCTTTTATTGTTCTATACTTATTTTTATTATTCTTATGAAAACGCTTACTCCAAATTCTGTCTGTATGCTCTCTCTCTCTCTCTCATTCTCTCTCTCTCTCTCTCTCTCTCTCTCTCTCA
Source organism: Atrina japonica (assembly GCA_030159075.1). Taxonomy (NCBI): domain Eukaryota; kingdom Metazoa; phylum Mollusca; class Bivalvia; order Pterioida; family Pinnidae; genus Atrina; species Atrina japonica. The sequence goes on along the minus strand of BROG01000210.1, from coordinate 685,307 downwards.
TTCTCTCTCTCTCTCTCTCTCTCTCTCTCTCTCTCTCTCTCTCTCTCTCTCTCTCTCTCTCTCTCTCTCTCTCTCTCTCTCTCTCTCTCTCTCTCTCTCTCTCTCTCCTTTTTCTTTATCAGTATGCATGTACTTGAGAAGGTATGCGATTAATTACTTGTCCTTGGTGTATATTGTTTGGTGTCTTTGTAACTTTATATTTATAAATATTGTCTTGTACATAGTATGAATGGTTATTAATGTTTTATTGTTTCATTTGTTTTATTTATGTTTCGTTGATATCAACGTTCTGCATTTAGCTATCAAACTACTCAAAAATAGGGTAAAACGTGTTATGGAAAGTCAGAATATATATATATCGCTGTACCAAGTGAACCAAAATATAATATACAATAATATTCCAACACATACATTCAATATTTTATTAAATGCCTTAGCAAAGAAGCATTTGCCATAATGTAATACGTTTTATTAAATCCACATCAAATAACAGCAACACCAAAGTTTTGTGTATCATTTCATGGTTATAGCGCGTATTGATGCAGCATTATAATTACACAAAAATAATCCTGGAGTCGGTGCCGGGCGTGTATGATAGGATATTGTTAGAGTACCTTTTCGCCTAATTTTAAGTAAATGGAAAGTGCAAGTAGGATATATAAAACATCTTAGATACCAAAGTACAAATCTTTAGGATGTCCAAGACACAGGTACAAATCTGGCAAAAATGGACAAACATGGACCTCTGGAAATCAAGAGGTGGGATCAGGTGCCATGCAGGAGTAGGCATTACGAAAATTGTCATTATTTATTGACAAAACGTCGTCGATATATCTAAATGTGAAATTAAAGGACACCGCTAGCTTTTTCTTCTTTTGATTCAGCAGTTTGAGAATTAAGTCTGCTTCATATAAATAAAGGAACAGGCCGGCCAATAAAGGGGCACAATTGTTTCTCATAGGAATGCCGACAGTTTGTTGAAAGACAACGTCTCCGAACATTACAAATATATTGTCTATTAGAAATCCCAGCATGTTTTTTATATCAACTTCAATATATTTATGTGTAGAATTAGAGTGGTGTTGGACAAAAAAAGTATCATCATAGCCAATCAGTAGATATTTAAATTTTCGGGTACCACCATTAGTCAAAAAACTACGATGCTAATAAGGTTTTCTTTTAATTTTTTATGTGGAATAGTTGTATAAAGAGTAGAGAAGTCGTATGTTTTGATACTATGAATTTTAGAAAAAGTGTGTGTCTTTACATTTTCTAAATATTGTTTAGAATTTTTAAATATCCACATTTAATTTACACCGCTTCTAGAATAAGCAACTGTACAGTATTGCTAAAGTTTCTCCTTAACATGTGTCTATATTTTGGAAAGGAGTAAAGATAAAAGTTTGATAGGACATTTACTGGATCCTGCTATGTACCTCTGCTTATATGGGGTTTTATAAAGTTTAGGTATCCAATATGAATATGGTAGCTCAAAATCAATATCGGTTGTAGGTACATCAAAGAGGGATAACGTGTTATATATAAAATGTGCCAGTTAAATACATATACTATTGAAAGTACTAAAATATAAAAAACTCAGATACCAAAGTATAAAGTTTTAGGATGCCAAGGATATAGATACAAATCTGGTAAAAATGGACAAACACGGACCTCTGGAAACCAAGAGGTGGGATCAGGTGCTATGGAGGAGTAAGCACCCCCTGTCGACCGGTCACACCCTCTGTAACTCCAAAATCAAATCCAAATTAAATGCGTGAGGAATGAATCTTCGTCACAATTAGAAAAGACGTCTCAACAACTGCCAACGAAAAGGCAACTCAACATTTCGCCCAGTGAAACAAAGTAAACGCAAACAAGACTATTAGATCGAACGTAAAATTTGCGGAACGTTGACATCAAACGCGGTTTTCGATATCCCTGTGTCAATGATTTGTCAGTGGGTGGTTTACATCCGTATATGAAATGTTCATATGTTGAAAACGGTCTGGCATAACCGATCATTTGTAAAATATAAACTCCACATGCGATTAGCTGTGGGATATTACTACTTAAATGTGGAAAATGTACGATGGGAAAGCCGAAATCGTCGCGTTTGTCGTATAGCTTAGTTGACAATTTCCCGCCTGTGTCTATAGTAAGTAAAATGTCTAAGTATGAAGTGTGTGTGCTTGCTTCTGTTGCATCTTTAATTTCTATTTCGCTGGGATATATCGTATTGACAAATGTATGAAAATTGTCGTTATAAATTGAAAAAACGTCGTCGATAAATCTACATAGAATAGTAAAATACACCTTTTAAAAAGAATATATCGGAATGAGAATTAACTGCATATGCTATATACAGTACTTTAAACAGCAAATGTTAAATAATCTTCATAAAGTTTAATCAAGTCGTTTCTTCGGTTAATCGCAAAAAAATAATTATTAACATATCACCAATGTCATAACTTTGTAAAAACGGGAGCAAAAAAAAAAAAAAAAAAAAAAAAATGCCCAAGCCCATCGTTTATGTCATTAGGACTTAATCAACATTTTCATCAACGTTTTTGTTTTCTTTGACGAGTTGACATTATTTACGTTTGAGGCGCTGGTTGTTTTTCTTTTCCTTATTTCAGGAACGGATCTTTTTATCAATTTTTGTTGTTTATTAAACACTTGGTGCTTTATATAACATGATGATACTGTTTATATTGCTATCATAAGTCTAGATTATTGTATGATGTTTTGTGTAAAACAATATTTAGCAATGATCTGAAATCAGGGAACTACCAACTAAAACATGTATTTACAATGTGGGCGAGGATGTGTGTTGTGATAACATCCACAGGGAACCACCAACAGTACAGTATCAGTACAATACCGGTGGTTTGTATCGATATTGATAATCTGAAGATAACTGGGTGTTTTTCTATTCCCAGCATTTCTTGTAAGATGTCTAAGATAGATCCAAATGTTTATTCTTATTGTCCCCAGTGACTATTTGCTATTTTGTATATGTATCAATCCTTCATCTTATCTAACAAAATCGTTTCTTTCGTCTTTCTGGCCATCTGTATGCATTGTGACAGGTAGATGAAATCTTAGTTTTCCAGACTGCCTTTCTACTGATTCTTGTCTTAAGGATCCCTATATTTTAGGTCAAACTCAAGGTTCTCTTAATTGAATAAATAAGTAAGCGGTACCATTTGACGGAATTGTCAACACATTTAAATAAATAATTTGGTTTTGTATGACTTTTTCTATATCTATTAAACTCGAACTCAGCAGCTAATGAAGTTTTATTGACAGAAACAATCGACTTGAGTATCCCTTTCGGGCTCCTTTGTAAAACTATAACATTCGTTTTGTTAATAAGATTTATGTATTTATTTGTATATCCGTATCAAATATTGCCACTTCACTAATTTTATATACATTGGAATCTTTCATCTCGTTTTTTTCAAGTAACTTGACTTATTTACTGGCTATGATGGTAATAAACTTGCTTTTGTCCGAATAGCCAGTAAAATTAAAGATTTATTGTACAGAAATCATATCCGAATCCCAATCGTCAGTGGAGAAGAATACAAATTTGCGTTCTACAGCAGTGGTCACTTCTTGTCTGATCAACAATAATTCTGAAGTCTCCTGTTACGAGTTAATTATGATAACGATAATAGCACTCCGAAATATCATTTACCGTAAAATCTCCAATGAGAACCCAGTTTCAATAAAAGTACAGGATGGCCATCTAAATCTACTAAACTTTCTATCTCGTGTATTATATTGGTAAACAGAGTCAGAAATCTTACTAAGTATAAAATTATATATATATATATATATATATATATATATATATATATATATATATATATATATATATATATATATATATATATATATCCTATAACTTAACCGTTGTCACATCGATAATATGCGATGTATTTTAACACACAGCATCTATCAAAATTTGTCTGTGTATTTGACTGGGTACTATTGATCTTTACACATAATTGGTTCAGAAAAAGTACTAGGATGTCATTTTATAAGCATAACGTTTGATTTGACTATGATTACTATTTTCTCTTGTGAATATTTTGCACTCAAATACGACTTCGTTCAATTCTTGTTTGCTTTCTGATATCGTCTTTCGAATTCAATTGATTTTAATATTAGCCTTAATATGTTACAAATAGTGTTTAAAAGAGTATTCTGCGATAGATGAGAACTCACAGTCGAAGATGTTAAGTCTGTATAAAACATTGGATCTGGCTCTTGTCTGGTGTCGTACAAAACGGGTATAGTCGCATCACTGGATTGTATTTCCATATATGAATTAACATTTAATATCAGTTCACACAACTGACCATAATAAAATCTCTTAAACTTTATTGTAAATAATTTCATATACATATGTATAATTAATTAATCACTTCAGTTTTTGTCGCCAAACGTTCTAAGAACTTTGCAGACGGAATCTGTGTCTTGATGTACACGTTCGTTACTTTTGTATGAGTGGCAGCAAACTTTTCAAGTATCCCCACAGGAGAAAATTATGGTTAAGAATAATTTCAACCCTATTTTCTTCATATTTAAGAGGTGTATACATTGTACTTAATTGAAATCAAAATATATTCTAAGGGAAATGAACGACTAGAAGTATAAATCTTTCCTCTTATTTACAAAAATCGCTCTCTTCATACAGCCTGGTTATCACCTTATTACTACATGCAATACGAAACATTTATGCGTAATTGCAGTATATCATGGACATTTACAGGGGTTTTTAAAATGAACTTCGTCCTGTGAAAATAAGTTTTCGAACTGGAATTTTATTACATACAGTTACCCTAAATAACACAATCGATGATTCTTTTATCATATAATGGTAAAATTCATGATTGAGAAATAGTCACCTCTTGGTATGTATATATAGTTTAAAATTAGAAATACAGAGATTATTCAGCAAAGTATGAGGGGTTTTATTTCCAAATTTCCAGGTTCATAGACATGTAGTTTCCTACCTATAATACATATCTCCGTAACAATATATTTCAGAGGCAATATCCATTGTTTAATGACTTTTGGCATTTTGAGCAAGAATTAGCTAGGTATAGGTTTCTATCCACTTCTCTGCCGATATAAGAATCTCCGGAAACACTTTGGTTTGTCAATCAATAACTCAACAGGCAATAATATAATACTATTTCAAAGTAAATGTAGTTCTAACTCTTTAATTGTTTTGTTGATGCTTATCACTTATCTCACGTAAGGGCTTTGTGTTCGTGAAAGTATTCATCAAATCATAAAACGGAAACGTGATAGTTATCTTAAAATTTTGTTTTTTTCGTGTTTTAGTTATATGAAAACAACCCTGTTTTTGGTTAGAAACACAATTTTGAATAACGTGCTATCAAGGTTAATGTAGCGATGTTAAGTTTAGCTGTTTCCTGGCGAAATATAAACTGAGAAACAGATGTGAAGACATAGTATACACATATTCAATTACTCGGGTTGTATACTCACTTTCAATCCGATAGTTTGCACACTCTACCTTTCTCTGTTTGATTTACATCTGTCGGGTACGACAACACCTTGACATTGAATACGTCTATAGTGAAGGGTATCGTTTGTCTTGTCAGTAAAGAATCCCGTGTTAAAATTTACTAAGCATCCCATAACCGCCATGACACAAGCATCTTTGCTGTCTGTTTAACACACAGTATTGTTTAAATAAATTTATATATTATATTTTAATATAACCAGTTCTCTTAGATGTTAATAAAGTTTGATAAAATTAAGGTTCATTCAGTTCCTTTGATTAAAAACTGCATGGTTAACAGTGTGAGTTGCAAGAAGCGTTGTTTATTTTGTAAATAAAGGAAAAATTAAGTATCATATATTAAAATCAACATGTTAAAACTGCAAAAAAATAAGTGATTTTTTTCGTTTAATATACATCTAGGAATGAGGAAACGCGTGTATCCAGTATTAACAGCAAAATGGAAAGAGGGTCGTGCTTATCACTTTTAATATTTTGCAATTTTTAAATAGCAGCCCCTACATAGGTCCCATACAAACCATTTTCTTTTAAAGAATCTTTACATATAAGTTGCATCTTATTCGCTGAAGTACTTTTGTTTTGCGGTTTAAAAGATCAGACTATGCCGCTCTAGACTAACTAACGTTAAGATAAATACAATTTTTATTGTGTGTAAAAATGAGTGTTAAGTATCCATCCTAACTTAAAATATACAGTTTTCATCAAAAGTATCTGTTTTTATGACATATTTCAATTTATGTCAAGATAATATTGTTGTAAAATATACAGATTACATAAAATGATAAATCAATATATTAACCAAACCTGGGGCGATGTACAAAATCATAAAATCAAATTATCTTAATACTACCAAAAACAAAGTTTTTAACTCATGTCAATGAAAAGATAAAATATATTACATCTATTAATTACAAACAATCACTGGTAATTTGGACATTGTGCGATTATCCGACTAAGGCATTAAAAGTACTGTAATGTATATTGTAAGTTATACCAAATAGGCTGTATCTGTATCATGAGGGGGAAAGGGGAATCAACAGATTATGTTAATGTCAGCGATAGCGTTAAAGAAGGAAAGGGAAATAACTCATTAAATAATTGAGATTTATACTAACAAAGAAGAAAGGGAGGTAACTAAACAATTGATTTTGTTTCACTGCGTGTGACATCATTGTGCTCCAAAGAAATTGTGTTGCGACATGGGTAGCTAATATTTTTCTCAGAAAATTTGGATATAAAAATGTGAATTCGATTTCCGCCATGAACTTCCTTTTAATTTACATAGGTTTCTTACCAAGTATAAAATAAGTATCCCTTGTATTTTATCTGATACAATACGCTGGCCAAATGATACATTGTTATTACAATCATTTACTACGTACCAAATGAAGATTTTACGCAATATTTGTTTTTTAACAATTTACGCTGATCGTTTATATTCTTATCCTTTCAGGCACCAAAGCAGCCTTCAAAGCGTATCCGCTAAACTGCGAGATGTTACAGCAAATGATATTACGACGAAAGATTGATAACTTCTTATGCTTTTCGCTTCTTCTTTGGCATGCATCGTGTGTTTTTACAAGCAATAAAATCATCTTCTTGTCTGTGTAATATATGTACATTGATAACAGAGAGAGAGAGAGAGAGAGAGAGAGAGAGAGAGAGAGAGAGAGAGAGAGAGAGAGAGAGAGAGAGAGAGAGAGAGATATTACAACATTTTTTCATAACCACACGAACTGCATTTACGAACTAAAATTGTTCACGATGTAATTTTTATCTTCTGCTTTCAACCATGGCTGACTAAAATTATTCTAAAGTCAAATCTTAGGTAAATAGTTTATAGAGAAAGTATATAGTTCATTTATACACAATATATAAATATATAAATATATAATGTAGTGTGTGCGCGTGTATGTGTGTGTGTGTGTGTGTGTGTGTGTGTGGTACAGTGTAAACCTTTAATTGTGAATGGTAACAAGTTATAAACAAATTCTCCGAAAGGTTGCAATTTGTAAAGCATTCATATCATTATATTGTACACGGAAATGAAGGTTTGCACATAAACAAGTAAATGGAATGAGTGCAGAAGAAAATGAACTGTCAAATAAAACAATTTACATTTACATTTCAAGAAAGATAACTCTGGTAAAATGATATACCAAATCTTGTTACCTCTCTTTCTCTGTACAACGAACTGCACGCGTGGGGCAGTAACATCGAGAAACTACTTATTTTCTAACTAGGAAAGCTTATATTTCCATTTTTATTTCCGGTATATAAGCCGGGAAGCAAAATTATATTCCCACCTTTATCTCCGATTTATAAACCAGGAAGCTAATATCCCCATCTTTATCCCCGATTTACAAGCCGGGAAGCTAATATTCCAATCTTTATTCCCGATTTACGAGTTGGGAATCTAATATCCCCATCTTTATCCCCGATTTATAAACCGGGAGGCTAATATTCCCATCTGTATACCCGATTTATAAGCCAGAGTAACAAATGATAGTGTATAATACTGATTTACGATTACATAGTTTGATGTTTCATTTCATTTACACTGTAACATTATATGGAGGCGTCCTTAGAAGAGTGAAGTTTCTAGTAATGTAGACGAACATTATGCCAAACGTGAGGATTCTTTGATATATCACTTTTGTCGAAACACGGAATGTTTGTATCAATAGTCCTTTTAACACATTGCTATGTGTGTATGGTCATACTTATTTCCACTCTTCGTTTTGGATAATTACTTGATAAGATATATGTAATAATTAACTACAGTGAATTAAAATGAAGTATAATTCCACATGTGACTGCATTCAATTTAAATCGTAAATTTAATGAAATAGAACAGACATAATAACAAGGTGATAGTTCTGCACATAAGGTCAAAACAGATAAAACAGATCTGTCAATAAGACTTCATCACGAAGTGGTAGCATACCTTGCCAAATAATAACCCTTAAATGTCTCAAATCTTTCTATCTATGTAAAAAGACGACGACTTAGCGTTTGGGGAGTTTAGTGGAATATTAGCGGTATTTTCCATAAACAACAATTTCAAGCATAAAGCAACCGACTGTTTTCCCTTTTTTTTTAAATTTTTTTATTAACGAGCCTGTTACATATACCCTCACAGGTCCAGGCTCCCTGCAAGGTCCAAAAAGACAAGAACATACATGTACACTATACATATATGAATACACTGTGTCCAACTTAAGTGTTCACATAATTTTCACAATATGATACGTACATTTTCAAACGTAAACAGATTTTGCTCTCAGCTTATCCCTCAATGATTATATTGATTATACATGTACATAACATAGTAATTTTCAGTTCCCTATCTTTAAAGATCTTTATGTATGTATAAAATTTATGAATTTATTTTAGTTTTATTTCAGATTTTACACATACATGTACATATTGATTAGTGATATATTTCGAATATTTGTACTATTTCGAGATAATACTAATTATCTGTGATATAGACAAGTTTCTTTCCTAAGAATAAATCTTGTGTATACACACCTGCATATGCACAGGTATCTTGTATACACCTAAATATTATTTTAAGACAACATATTACTAAAACTGTGTAACCTGTATACCTGAACATATACTATGCATTTATACTCCTGTTTAATCATAATTCTATACTTACATAAATATATAAGCATTCACCTAGATACATATACATACATTTATATACACATCCATATACATGTATACCAATTACTTGGAGATGAATGCACATGAATACACACATATGCACAAGCACAGGCATATTACACACACACATAAATATTATTCTGAGATAACATATTATTTAAACTGTGCAACGTGTGTACCTTAACATATACAATGTATTCATACTCCTGTACAATCATACTTGCATACTTACATGTTTTCCTCTTGTATCTTAAGTTGAATGCAATTTAATGAATACATATCATAATTTTCTGAAGACATAAATACATTTGTTAATGAAAATAGATACAATTTTATGAAAATCTATAAAGCCGCACTTTAAAGCTTGGATATAAACACTCGTGGCGCCAGTATTTGCCGCACGTTCGGTGAAAGAACGGACATTTTCGAATATAAATAATGTCAGGTATATTCCTAATAATTATGTTTCAAATCAGGACTTTCACAATCTACTACTAGGGTACCAGCGCGAAATAATGATATTACTGGGATAACTATAATGTTGTCAATTCAAACAAGACAATATATTACAACTGTGCACTACATCTTGATAGATAAACGGTTACAAAGAAAGTTTGTAGTTGATACAACACCGTGTATTTAAACTGTACTATAAATATTGACAGGTTAATGGTTACAAACATTTTTTTCAGTTAATACAAAACCATGTACCAAAACTGTACTGTAAATATTGATAGGCAAATGGTTATAAACATTATTCTAAGTTCATACACGGTCATATTTTAAAACTGCACTGTACACAATAATCGGTAAATGTGACAGTTCGTACAAGGTCACGGATTAATGCTACATATTGCATTGTGTAGGTTAATGGATACCTTTTTTTCATTTCAAAACTTTACAAATTATTTATTTTACAACGTTTAACAAACAAGTTACAACTATTGCGGTACCGGGACACTTTTTTCCATTTATACATGACAATATAAATCAAATAAACCTTCTACTACTGAATCACCAGTGACGGCCAAGATGAATATTTCAAGATCTAATTCCGTATAGAAATCTTCTGTCGGGCCCATGTTGGCTTATTTTGTGCACTTTGTTGGACCCACGTTGGCTTATTTTGTGCACTTTGTCGGACCAACGTTGGAAATTTATAATAATTAATGTAATAATGCTCAGTGGCCGGCAACTTAATCTGCAACCGTTGGTTTAACGGTGTCATAACACTTGCTTTCCAACCATTAGAATAAATATCAGAATTTAGGCAACCAGACTTCTATGAAAGAACATTGACCCAAATCACCAAACAGTATCTCACGATGGCCAGATACTACCAGGCAGTACTTGCTTTTTATGCAACCACTAAAAAGCCAATATACAAAAAATTAAGATATGCCTGTAAGTGGGATTACGCTGATCCGATGACCTATCATGTCAATTTTGAGCAAACGGAACTGACATTAAATTAAAATTTTTAAACGCTGCCAACATTGCTTCAACCTGATCTCCAAAAAAAATCTAATAACAGGAAAACATACAGAAGAGGAACTGTCAATTTCTGTGCATTTGCCGTTTTCCTCCTAATGGAACATATACTTTTTGTTGATAGGAACATGTTTTCGATAGCACACAACTCTTTCAAAAAGTGATATACAAGGCCAAAAACCATTCTAACGGTATTCCTAAATCAGAGTTACCACTCACTTAACGGAATTTGTATAAGAATATGCATGTATTTTTTCACTATTTTCTGATATCAGAAATTCATTTTTTGATTAAAAAAAAATCATTTTTTATATCAGAAATTAGATTTTTGGATATCAAAAACTGAATTTTTGATATAAAAAATTCGATTTTTATTATATCAGAAAATAATTTTTTTGATATCAGAAAATCAAATTCAGATATCAGAAAATCATTATATCGTGTCATTTGATATCAAAAATCGAATTTCTGATATTTAAAATTCGTTTTGATTTTTTTATATCAGAAATTCGATATTTTTAATATCCAGAAATTTGGTTTTTTTGATAGCAGAATATGATTTTTTGACACCAAAAATATTTTTTAAATCAAAACTGAATTTTTGATATAAAAAATATGTTCTGATATCAGAAATTCGATTATCTGCTATCAAGCAATTATTTTCGGATAAATCATTTTCTAATATCATAACATATGTAACATTAAATATCTAATTTTTAATATAAAACATTCGTTTTGATTTTTTGATATAAGAAATTCGATGTTTTGATATCAGAAAATGATTTTTGATATTAAATACAATTTTTGATATCAGAAAAAGATTTTTTTATATAAAAATGTTTTCAGGTCAAAAGGTGAATTTTTGATATCTGAAAATAGTGAATAAATACTAAAACGGTGACCCAGTCTGAAACAAAACGAGATAATTCATTCACTTTGTCATTTGAAAAAATGGTTAATAATGGAAATAAAGTTTATATGTTGTTGCATTCTTTAACTCATGTGTTCACAATATACGTATACTAACACGTTACTTTAAGAATAGTATCTACAAATGATTCACACCCTACTTACAATAACGATTTCTACAATTCTTCGATTCTCGATTTGGAGTGCTGATAAAGTAATTGTTAGATACTACCTTTTAGCTTATTGCTTTATGGGAACCTGGCAAACCTGACAATATAATTGTATTTAAAGAAAACTGGTAATTTATCTATCGATTAACATTTGATTCCAGTACAATCTTAAGGCCATTTCCTCTTTTGTTTGTGCCGAAGGAGTTATGTCGGGTAACAAAGTGATTTATCAATGATTATAAAATTTACAACCAATGAACTTGAACGACAACGACAATAACAGCAAACAACAATATTTTGCCATGGATGTGTTGAACAACATTTTGACTTGGAAAATAAAATTTTGTTTGATTTCGATTTAAAGGATCCACAAATAAAACTGTCCCAAAACCTTAAGATATCATAAAGTTTAAACCTAAAGAAAGATATTTAATTCAATTTTGTTTTCAATCCTCTACGTTGAATTTCTAATTGCAAAGTGTACAGAAATGAGACACAGATAAACTCATGAAGCAGTGTGTTAACACTCGTCGTCACAGTCGTTGTTGAATCTAAATGAAGTTCAAGTCAGACGAGTGAAGAGTGAATGAATGTTGAATAACTTATTCTACAGTGGTTGGTATTTTAACAATTATGACCACTGCTAATAGACCAGGGTGCGTTTTGCTAGAAATGTGAAATCATAAAAGTTATTTGACCCTAAGTCAAATTAAGGACGGTTTTATTAACACTGCCATAACTCGAGTCTGAATTTTCAAATGAAAATAAAGTACCAAATGGATAACTGGATCTTGTACTTTTGATATAAAAAAGGCATTTAGGGTCTATTATTACAGAATGATATTAAAAAAAAACAGCTATAAATTAAGCCAAAAATTTGCACCAATATTACGTCACAGTTAAGTACATGTCTACCGAGTGGATTTTAACACAATGTATGGCGCCGTTGTTATTTAATTCAAATCATGAAATATATCTAATTTAATTTCCGGTCAAAATAGCTCAGATGCATTTTAATACATCCATCTATCTATCCATATATCTATCTATCTATCTATCTATCTATCTATCTATCTATCTATCTATCTATCTATCTATCTATCTATTTATCTATCTATTCATCAATCAATCTATCTATCTATCTATCTATCTATCTATCTATCTATCTATCTATCTATCTGTCTGTCTGTCTGTCTGTCTGTCTGTCTGTCTGTGAGCTGTGTTTTGATCGTGAGGTCATGAGTTCGAGTCCAGCCAGCGGCAGGTCGGATTCTAGTCCTTCTGACGAGACGGTAGGAAGCAAGGTTCCGTGTCACAGTAGATGTCGGCACGTTAAAGAATCCATACTCCTCAATGGCAGTAAGGGCCGAGTATAGGCCAAAAATTTGAACCTTTCATCGGCATTTGGTGACGTCTCCATATGAGTGAAAGATTATTGAGTGGGACGTTAAACAAGAATGAAACAACAATCTCTATATCTGTATGTCGGTCAGTTTATCTGTATTAAGTTAATCCCTGCTCTTTCTCAAAAATATATAGTCATATGCATTTTACACACACACACACACACACACACACACACACACACACACACACACACACACACACACATATACATATATATACACATATATATATATATATATATATATATATATATATATATATATATATATATATATATATATATATATATATTTGGCACTGATAACACCATTTAAATTCGAAAATTTTCGAATGCTAAGATAGTCATTTTGTTTACAGTGCTTACTCTTAGACGGATTTCGGCTATACTTTTACAGATATTATTTGGCCTTGTATGATACCATTTTGTCTTAAGAAAAAACACATACTTTTCAAATTGGAGCTTAACTGATGAAGTCTAATTGACAGAAACGATATCGTCTTGAGCATTATAACTTTGGTATTATGTTTATAATATTTACACAGGAACAAGTGTTAGCCTCTCGTTACCGATACTTTTAGGTAAATTTCTGTTACCGGTACAATTTATGATTACAAAGCTGTGTGCAGAAAAAAGTACTTACGATCTCAATTACAATATTACTGACGTAATATGAAGGTGTATTTGTAAATATATTCCTTAACAGTCAATCATTCAATAAAATAGCAGGATGAATATACGTATATCCCCAAGGAATGAATACTAAATATACCTTATTAACTCATAGTTCAGTCCTTATTTAAATACTTTTATTGATTCTGATGAATTGATTACAAACATTTAAATCACAGCAGTTGTGTTTTACACTTTTGCTCCAATACCCTTAAATATTTTAAAACAAAACCGCGCACCTTGCAAGGGAACATTTATTTTCCTTTTATAAGAAGTTTTATGTTTTATTCGACACCAGAAACGAATATGGACCTCCTGCTTGCTAAAAGAATGCTTTAACAGATTTCAACACGACAAGCCAACGGCAGTAATTGATAATAACATACAATAGTATATTATAATATATTGAAATGTTGTGATAATGGAGAAATTGCATGTTAGATTTTCGTGACACCGATTATTAATTAATACACCGTACAACAATATCAATAGGACTGCAATATACAACTCGTTGTTAAAATTTTGAAAACAATGTTTATTTCGTAAGCAAATTCTGCATACAGATTCAATGGGAGAAATTCGAATGTCGAATTTCCTGTTCGATAAACTATTTAATTCAATTCTGAAAGCTTTTAAGGGTAAAAATACAGGTCATCATATTATATACATGCCTATCCCTAGAGACATTACGGTATTTATTAAGTATTTATGAACATTTTAGATTTAAACAAATTATTTCAAGTCTGAATTAATCAAGTCATGTGTGATAATCGTCTTCATTTACACGTTTTAAATTCTGAATTTTGAATATTGTCTTAACCCACACTTGACAATTTTTCAGTACTACCTTTATCTTTACTGACAGGAGAAACTTCAGCGACACTCTAAAGTTGCTTATTCCAGAAGGGTGTAAATCAGATGTGGATACTTAAAAATTCTAAACAATTTTTAGAAAATTTGAAGGCACACAATTTTTCTCAAGTTCAAAATATCAGAACCTACTACTTATCTACTCTTTACACAACAATATCACGTGAAAAATAAAGAGAGAAACTTTTAGCATTATATAACTCTTTCTCACCAAAGGCGGTACCCGAAAATTTAAATATCTCGTCATTGGTTATGATGATACTTATTTTGTCCAATACCACTCTGATTCTACACATAAATACACTGAAGTCGATATAAATATGATGATGGAATTTCTAAAAACAATATATTTGTAATATTCGGAAACGTAATTCAGAATCTGCTGAATCAAATAAGAAAAAGATAGTGGTGTCATTTTAATTTTACATTTAGATATATTGACGAAGTTTTGTCAATTAATAATGACAATTTTCATACATATGTCAATGCGATATATCCCACGAAATTAGAAGATACAACAAGTTAAGCATACATGCATACATGCTCCATACTTAGACATTTTATTTATTATAGATACAGATTAGAAATTGGCAACTAATTTATATGACAAACGCGACGATTTCGGCTTTCCCATCGTAAATTTTCCACATTTAAGTAGTAATATCCCACAATCACCCGCATATGGAGTTTAAATTTCACAAATGAGATCCGATTCGACTATGCTTGATAGACATATGAACATTTCATATACAGAGGTAAACTACTCACTGACAAATTATTGACATTGGGATATCGAAAACGCGTTTGATGTCGTTCCGCAAATTCTATGGTCGGTATAGTAGTCTTGTTTGCGATTATTCAGTTTCAATAGGTCAAATGTTGAGTTGCCTTTTCGTTGGCGGTTGTTGAGACGTCTGTACCAATTGTGACGGGGATTTGTTCCTCACGTATTTCATTTAGATTTGACTATGGATTCACGGCGAGTGTGTCGACAGGGGATGCTTACTCCTCTATGGCACTTGGTCCCAACTCTTGATTTCCAGAGGACCGTGTTTATCCATATTTACCAGATTTTTATCTATATCCTGAACTTCCTAAAAATGTATATCTTGGATTTATATTTTTTATATTACTAGTATATGGTGGCCTGTTTTCAATGGTGGAGAACCTATTTACAATATACCCAGGAAGATACCACCGACTTTCTGCATATAAACTATCGAAAAATTTGCTGTTGTTTGTTTCTTTGATGTTAAAATGAGTGTACGGAAATAACAAAAGCTTGAGTAACCTAAAAACTATATATACAAAAACTTCAATTACTGGTACAATAACATTTTCAGAAAATATTCTCGAATTTTAAATTTAAAATCCCACCATACAGTTTAAGGTCACGGTACACGAATCATTTTGTGTTTTGATCATATACATAATTTATGAGCAGACGTTAATTTTGATAAATGATTTAAAAAGGAACGTCATTACAAAATATAATATGCAAATCGGTGGATTTACCAAGGAGAACCACAATATATCGCTTTTCATTTTGTATTTGATACGATCATTTAAACGTCAGAACACGATTCAAATGTTGGTTCTGTGGCCAAGCGATTTTAATTATAACTTAAGTTAGCAACAATGTGTGAATTGTTTGATAGACTATTATGCCTTATAATATCTTAATTTAGATATTAAATTTGAAATCAAATCTTTTGACAATATTCCCGACTAATACTTGTATCTATAAACAAAAGTTGATCACCTCATACTTTAGTACCGGGATTTCTGAGAATGTTATTGAAATAACCTTTCAAACAAAAATTGCATGCGACAAAGAGTGAGAGAACAGACAATAAAAGAAAAAAGAAAAACGATTCCATTAAATTAGATACCTGTTTTTAAAACTATGTGTATTTAAGTTTCTAAACATCAAAGACCAAGCGACAAAAGGACAGTACAGTTTGAAGTTGTTTTACCTATCTTAAGCGCCTGGGAGTTTGGTATCCCGATTAATTATTTATCATGACAAATTATCCATTCAAATACCTGTTTACACACATGTGATAATGGTACTTCTTATCAGGGTCAGAGGTCACACAATGAATCAAGTTTTAAATATTTGTGAATCTATGTCATGAGAAAATGTCATTGATGTTTATTGTATTTTTAATTAAACAAAAGAGCACAAACATATACAGCGGAACGTAAAGACAAGATATTCTGAGTCTCTTAAATTATCAATAGTAACCCGGCATCGCTTATGATACCACCTCACTTATCACACCACTATGAATCAATCATCAGTTAGATGATCTTAATTGCTAGTTATTAGGTTTGTTACTGGCTGTCCGCGGGGGTATGTCGAGTTAATCAAGTTCATGGAAGCTGAGGCTTCCATGCACATAGTCAACCCAACATATTCCCGTGGGAGGTCAGTAACAAACCTAATAACTGCTTAATTTTGTTGAAGACCATACTTTATTTAGTAAATGTCTCCAATTGCCACTATTCACAGAATTCTCAATCAGGTCATCCGCCATTGCCGTTTATTTTTAGTGACCGTCCATAGAACCATGGAAGACAGTCACGCGATCCCTTAGATCCGATGAAGTGACGGCATTTCAGACCGAGGCAAAACATATATGTATATCTATATGTACAATATGTCATGTACTTTAGTTAAACTAGAAATTAAAATCATATTGTGATGTGTAACATTAAGAAACAGGATTAATCTCTGGAATCAAATGACGTTTCGTTTGTATAGGATAATCAGTATTTGATTAAGCTGAATATTTTAATCATCTTAATTTGTTCTAAGTTCCTACTTAACCTTATTGATCAACAGTATCGTTTTACTGTTTTTCAGAACTCAATACCATTTCCCGTCTCTAAGTCTATTATCATAATTTAAAGTACAGCTGTATAATTATTTGAAAATATCATATGTACACATAAACTGGACAATTTGATAATCGTTAACGAGATTCACTTATAGTGTATATATTGGATTATCCGTATATTTACGACCGCCCGTTAGTCCGCCCGTCCTTATGACTTGCCAGTCTAAGGTCATAATGGAAGTGAATGGCTTTATAACCGTGGTATTCAGTATTCCTCCATGACACCTGACCCCATCTGTGGATTATCATAGGTCCGTGTTTGTCCAATGTTTACCAGATTTGTATAGTTTTACCAAGATAAACTGGAGCATGTTTTCAAACACAACGAGTCTAAATCAAATTATAACAGGTTTGACAAGTTACTTGTCCTCACAAATGTATTAGAGGTTCACTAATACATGGAGTGCATGCAAGGAAATATGTTTTACCTTTCCAACTTTTGTTAGTAAAGTAGACCGAATCGTTTTGGTTTTTGTCTCTAACCAAATGTGCCACTTTACCTCGGTAAACCTATACCTGTGTCCCCTGGACATCATGAAGATTAATACTTTGGCATCTGTGGTTTCACATTAATTTTGAGATTGTTTATTTCATTGTTATTGTAATTAGTTATGATTTATCTAAATGTATGAAAAATTCTCTGATATTATTGTATGTACTTTTATATGAGATATATAATGCAGGCAGTACAACTAACATACATTAGTCTCACCTATCAAATATGAAGATCGTTTTGATTTTCCATATGCTAATGTCTTTTCACAAGCAAATAAAATCTTCATTGCACGGTAGCTGCTTAAACAATACTGCACCTTGAGAGCAATTGTATACTCTTTAAAGGATTATGTCAACATCGTCGTTGAGACAGACGGCCATATGCATTAACATGACAAAGCAAACACAAACTTGATATGTATAAATTGAACATTTGTTTTATTGTGGTGATTTATAATCGGGCCGAATCTTAAAAGACGATCTATTTCAATCATGGCTATCAATTGTAAAGAAATTGTAAATAATTGTAATAGCACTGTCAACCAAGCAATAAAACAAATAGTACACCATCACGAATTTCTATCTTACTTCTGCTCACAAATAAACGTGATCATTTCAAATATGATTGGATTAGTACGTTGTTCATCATAGATTATCCTTCTTTTTCTCTTAATTCAAAATTTTATGTTAGCTGATTTAAGTTCGACGAAAACATTAGATATCTTATTATTGTTATCACCTCGATGAAGGAAACAAAGGTGGAATCATCTTTCTAATACTTGCTGTAAAGAATATTAGATGTTTTATAACGTTGTTTTGGAACGTCTGAAGGCACTTAGGTGTGGTGGTTCCAGCATTGCCTGAAATAGAGAAACGTTTTCTTATATGCAATACGTCTCTTTAACGTTGTTTGAGTGAATTTTGAAATAGAGCATTTAGCAAGTTTTTAATTCATTCAAAATATATGAAAACAACAAAAACAACAGCACAAAAACTATAGAGACAAATAACCATTTGATTGTACATCAATTCATTATTTTTGTGATAGTGTAGAGCCAAAAATGCATGTCCACTTTAGTGTTGTTTGTATGTTGCCTTTAAGAATTCATAAATGCTAAGACTAATAGAATCTACCCCTACTTTGAAGGTATGACAAAGGAATCTCAATCCGAGGGTAAGATTCATTAATGGCAAACCCGAGGCTTATCATTCAAAAATCTTATCCTGAGGATCGAGATTCCTGTATCATACCCTCAAGGTAGGGGTTGATTATTTCCCCCCATGTTTTAAATATATGTATGATTATGAAGATCTGAGCAAATACAATCTGACATTATGCACTGCATTCCAGACGTCACAGAATCCGTACATCATAAGTTGTTTTATGACGTCATCACGTGTATAGCTTGTCAATACCCTAGTGGTTGCCAAGGAAATCATTACCCGTTCAAATGAAGGAAAATCTGTGAACAATGGGAGAATATGCTATCTATGTCGTATATCTAGAAAGATACGAAACAAACGCTGCAATAGCACAAGCCTAATACAAATACTGACATATTCTGCATTTTGTCTTATACCTTGAAAGGCACGAAACAAACGAAACAAATCTAATACAAACACTGACAGATACTGTACTATGCCTTTTACCAAGAGTATACGAAACAAACGCCACAATAGCATAGATCTAATACAAACACTGACAGATACTGTACTATGCCTTTTACCAAGAGTATACGAAACAAACGCAACAATAGCATAGATCTAATACAAACACTGACAGATACTGTACTATGCCTTTTACCAAGAGTATACGAAACAAACGCAAAAATAGCATAGATCTAATACAAACACTGACAGATACTGTACTATGCCTTTTACCAAGAGTATACGAAACAAACGCCACAAAAGCACAATCCTAATACAAATACATGTATTGCCAGACACCGCACTGTGTTTTATACTAACAAAGATAGGAAATAAACGCAAAAGTAGCACAGCCAGAATACAAATACTGAGAGATACTGTACTATGCCTTATAGACCTAATACAAATACTGACAAGTAGAGTATTTTTGGAGAAAAATATTAATGTCATAAATAGAAAACGTTATTCATTCATATATATATATATATATATATATATATATATATATATATATATATATATATATATATATATATATATATATATATATATATATATATATATATAATACTACTGCTGATGACGATGATATGATGATGATGATGATAATGATGATTTACGATGATGATTATGATGAAGAATATGATGATGATGATGAGTATGGTGATGATAGTAAACTTTTACCTCTAGTCTATATGTCTTTGTTCGATTGCCATTTCTGGATACAGGAGTACATATAGATTTCGGATGATGTTTTGTTCGTTTTACATAATCACTCATTCGACTGTCCAGATCAGTTAATACTTTTGTACTCGTTTCAACTTCAGGTAGAGAATTTTCACTCATGTAAAATATTCCCATTGTCTTCAGAAAACCAATGATATTTTCCTCGTCTTTCCCATATCTTCTAGAATTAAAAGACCCGTAGAAATATTCCCGATCTTGGTGTGAAGGATTCGTTGGTTTCTTTTTCCTGTGCCGGGATTGAAGACTTTTTAAAGAGTCTGGATCTTTCAATTTGAGTGTTAAGAACTTAAGTAATGATGGTTGAGAAGATGTTATTTCAGATCTATGGATATACAAATATAGTCTACTGGCCATCAAGTCTTTCATCATATCTATTGTGTGTGCCGAGGACTTTTTGGTAAAAAGTCGGTTATAATTTCCCACACTTAAAGAGAGGATATCAGACTTTCGTGTGATTGTAGCTGTTTCTATGTATGTTTTCAATCCAAGAAGCATTTCCAGTGCACCTAATTAATGAAAAAAAATATTAAACGGATTTTATTGCATATAAAATTCAATGGAAATCCTAATTTAAATTAAAATGTAAGAACCATTCATATAAAAACCACGCATACCAAAGTATTAATCTTCATGTTAATGTCTAGCAGACAAAATGCAAAATTGTTGATATTGGACAAACTCGGACATCTGGAAATCCAGAGGTGGAGTCAGATGTCATGGAAGAGTACGCATTTCCTATTTCAGATATTGAAGAGGCTATAATACGTTAAAGGTGGTATCTAATACGTTATGTGTTAAGAGGTCAACTATAACGATGTTTCTATTTTTCGTACAACTCTAATGTTAAACAATTTCATGCTATGCTATTGAAGAATATTATAGAGTGAAAGCAACAAATTATAGGTATTTGCATTTGTTCTTCTATTGTGGTACATCCTCCAAGTATAAATATCAGTCACTTTCCACAAATGCTGGATATACACCATTATAGTAAATATTACTTGGATACCACGCTTATTTTGACCCCGGATAGTATGCGAAACACCCGTGACGTTCTCCTCTGAGAATTATATGGCAAGGGAACAGACAATATATACTATAAATGATCTCTAAACCAGAGAATCAAGTTCAGAACCACTAGGCAGAAATTTTTATCTTTGAACTTCTACATACAGTAAAAATGATTATTTGGGAGATTCTTAATCAAAAGAAGAATAATCTAGCGGTAGCCTTTAATTTGACATTTAGATATATCGTTTTGTCAATTAATAATGCGAATTTTCATACATATATCAATACGATATACCCCAATGAACTAGACATGAAAGACACTTCTCCACGGTTGAGTTAAGAATTGTTTGAATATATGTAAATTGTTTTTTAACAAAAGGTAAGGTCAGAAAGGTCAGCATTAAGAATACCAATTCAAAGCAGCAAATTAGCAAATGATATTGGGTAAAGGTTAATTGACAGACACCACCAAATATTTTCTCATATGCCTCATTTCTAATTCACAAAATTCAGGATAATGTCACTGCCATGTATATTACGTTTGTGTAAAATAAGTACCTGTTTAGATAACAAAATATGCAATCAAAACTATGGGTTACTGTTGCATTTCTACTTCGAATTTTCACATGTTTACAAGTTGTAGTATTATTCGCCAAAAGAAAATATTTATTCTCATCTGATCCCTCCGTTTAAATTTTTAACCGTCAACCCTTACATTTACAAAGTACTACACATATTCACGAATTTATTTTATTAAGGTATGTTCACCGTTGTTTTGTATTTCAATTTCCTATACTCGACTGCTTATATACAATGTCAGCCTTGTAAATTTGTAAAAATAGTGTGACAAATAAAAACTATACATGATCTTACCCAAAATTTCATTTTCACCAAGTAAACACATTTGGAAGTTTTTGTGACATAATCGCTTTCGGCGAAAAGATTCGATTGGCGAATAATTGACTCCTTCATCTCTGCAATATATCAAACGTTAAAAATTACAAAAAAAATTTTTTTAATGATACATACCATGAATATATTTCACAAATTAAAAACGTCGGTCTACAAAACAATTAATCCTCTAAACAACATGAAAAGTTAATGTATTAACCGAAGAGGCATTGATAAAACGGTAATTATTGAATAACATACAAACGACGAATACTGGTCTTTATTGTATATTACTGTTTGATATTATGTCTTAATTCATCATATTGAAATGAATAATTAGATGATATCAACTTTATAATATTAGTTAATAAAAATCCAGATCCCACCCATGAAGTAAATATTAGATAATAAAATCACTTGAAAAAGAACAGGAAAAATCAAACAAGAAAACGTTATAGAAAAGACAGAAAACAGGTGCGCATTCGCATGGTGATGATATAATTATATATATGCTCCATAAGTAAATAACAGGATACAAACATGTATTTCGTTTTAAGACATATTCGATATATTAATATAAGGACGATTACGTATCATAACTTCAATAACAATGTTTCCAGCTTAAACTTCACTCCATCTTTCTTTCTGTCTATCTATGGAAAACGTCAACTTGATTAGTCACGTTCTTGATTCATTTTGTACAAAGTGATTGATAATTTTCAACTGAAGTTTTGAGTAATTTATAAAAGTTCAAAACAAATAGAAATCTTACAATAAATCAAATACACTGGATTCAACAAAGAGATACGTAAGAACCCGCACATATGCATGTTGACTTCATGTTCTTCAGATAATTTGATTACACGACTACGCCCTGTGCATTCCTGATTAAAGTCACATCTTATCCACAATCCGTGAAATACTGCCGCATGATTTACAACAAGATTCTGTTAAAATCATTTGATTGATAAAGAACAATTGCCCAAATGAAACATATGTGCAACGATGAAGTTTTTTAATCGATTGTATGGATTCGCCGATTGAAACTATAGTGAATTCAAAACAGCTTTTCAAAAATGCAGTTACCTTGCAAAAAGGCCGGTGAGCTTCTTCCGAAGTACCGGCCTTCTGTTCAAGCATTCAAACTGACTGACACCATGTAAATGAAATAGATTTGAGAGCTGCGTAAAACCCATTAAAACCAGTAAAAAACAAACAAAATTCACTTGGAAAATGGCGACAACTAATAATTCAAAATGGGAAATGACTGAAAAAATCCCCGTCATATATAAGGTGTGTGAAACACTTTTACATATCCTAATTTGTATTTTTAGCATTCTCTCATTACAAACACGAACAGATCTATTCATTTAAAAGAATCAAAGTGCCTTATAATCACCAGTCCAAGCACATTCGAAGAAATAAGGTATCACAGAGGAATATAGTACTTATCAAGCTCTGAATAATGAATAAGTAGCAAAGAGAAAGGATATATTGTCGTACATGATGTAACAAAATTAAAACTAAAATAATTTGCTCATTCCCTCAGCAGTTACAAAAATATTTGGAGGGGCATAAGCTGTGTTTTTTCATATTTTCGTTTTCCTTTTTACTACTTAGATTGATATCCAATAAAAAAAGAGATATACCCAAGCATGAAAATTATTACATTGCTATATATTTTGTGAAAATTGCCTGAGAAACCAAGGTTTGCCACTTTTTCACAAACTTTGACAAACTCAACCTTACTATTTGTATATAAATACCACACTGGACCTATCCTTATTTTCACGATATATGTAGTAATAGAATATTTTTTATGCCTGTGTATAGCTCTTATATGTACATCAAGCACAAGTAGTAAAGTAGACAAAAACAAAATGATACTTTCTGGAAAACACAGCTAATGCCCTTTTAATATTAAATAACAAATATCTACAATTGAGATTTAATGATAAATTACATTCACCTTTTTACAATATATGAGAATTGAAAGTAACGTTACCTGTAAACTTACATATAAAAATCAATATAAATATTAGATTGTATTAGGAGTACCTTAGACCAATTATAATGTTAATATGAAACATTATTTATGACATATGAAAGCTTTCCGTCAATGTAACGCATACAATGCTATTTGATATAGTTAAACGACAATTTAATATCTAAAGTTCTGGTAGTGATTTGGGATGATATTTCATTCAATTTCAAAAGAAAATTTATTGCCTTAAAATGTAATTTTGTAAGTGCTTTCTGGGGCTTTATTTTCACTTTTCGTCAAATGCTATTTAAATCGCTGTCATAAAATGTAATAAGAGAAAGACAAGAGGGAAAAAAAACTTTTAAATATCTTAACTTGCTTGATTTATATAAAGACATATTTATTGACTTCAGATTAAGATATTAATTTTTTATTCCCAATACTTATCAAATTTTATAAGGCAATATTTATTTCAAATGTGCACTTGAAATGTTTTCTTGCTTCAAGAAACCCTGGCAAACACCATGGCACTAAAACGTGTCAGAGTAATGGTGTTGATTTAAGATCAAAGTATACTATGTATGCAACATAGAATATATCTTATTGAGATTGTCAAAAGCACAATGTTTTTTTCAGTGGTGTTTAAATCCACACTCAACAATTTATGTGTTATATGGTGGCGTCCAGTTTTTAAGTTGGAGAAGAGAACCTAGTAACAATGTACATGGTAAGTGAGAAACGGTCTTCTGTAAGTGAACTGGAAAACTACCTGAAGAATCAGGTTGGAATACAGCGGGTCCGACGCTGCGCTGACAAGATTTGAGATACATCATGGTTTAAAGGGCGTGGCTCTTACCACTCTGTGATGGAGGTCCCTCGCGTTAACAATTTGCTACAAATATGTATTTTACTGCCCCCTAACAGATTATCATATGCATAAGGAGTTGAACTACGGAGTTGTACATTATATTTTATTTTTATAGCATTCGCCTTTTGTTTGAAAAACTGTCTGTGCATGGATTTACCACTAAAGCAAATAATCTTATTAGATTACTTTTGCCAATAATATTTACTACAAAACATGTTTATCTGCTTATTATGTCAAGAAAAAAAATGTGCATTTTAATTCCCCGTAGATGCACCTACACTAAATAAAAATTGTGAATTACTCTACAATGGTTATATATTCCTAATTTTAGGTGATCACCTTTTTTATATGTGATTCCCATATATTATCAAGATATTTATGAAAGTTCATAAAATGGGGTACATTTTTGAGGGGCAATCCATCACTGGTACTATTTTGTTTCTTTTTGCATCATTGCACCCAGCCGACTCTTCCATCTGATGCTCTACATTCATTCGCTCCTAATCCCCGGGTCTCGTTTGTGGTTTTTTTTTCAAATAGCCATACATAATTGCCTTTATATAGTATTCAGTGTCATTAATGGTACATGTGGTTTGAACTTTTATCTAAATGTCAACGCTGAGAACTAATTTGTACTTTGCTTATGAGAAAAATATTATCGGCGTAACATGACATATTGGTTGTATCTTTCTCTTTATGTCATTCTGTAAACAAAACGACGACTAATTTTTTGGGATTCCCCGTTTCAACTGAACTGTATCCAATTAAATAGGTTTTATACAAGTTATTGTTTGTGGCCGTACAACCTAGCATAGATACTTACACACACGCAAATCAATTTCCATAAACATAATTAATCGTTGCCATTCGATTAGTTGGTTAAATGACATGGACATAATATGCATACAAAATCTAACAAAAGACATTAGTACTATTCCCATCCATATATATATTATATCAAATTCATACCCACACATAGCCAGTACACAATATACCCTCAAAGCAATTTACAGAAATTTACATTAGCATTGTACCTCGCAGTTTCCGGTCGCCTTTTGTGTCGTCTGTTGGTAAACAACATTTCATATACATAACGATACTAACAAAGTATATCCTGTATAAACATGTTAGAAGGGCCGTTCTTATCATTCATCAATGCTCAATACAAATGAACAGTCATATGAATTAAAATACTAACACAGAGACTATACCAATTAAAGATCTAAATGTGATACTTCTTATTGCGCCATTATATGCTAAGTCAACGACGCATAGAGTTAACTTTTATTCTGAAAAGAATCGAGTTAGAATGTGTTCAATGAAAACATGTACATGCCTTATTTATGTCGTTTGTAGCTTTACTTGGATTCTTAAAATACAAGGCACACATATCTGTCATGATCGATATATTTCTTTAACAAAGGAATTTCAAAGTTAACTGAAAATGTCGAGAAACATATTCAGAGAGAAAATAAAAGAATGATAAACGACAGAAAAAATCATTGCAGGAAGGTTTGATACTTTGAACTCCGTTTATTGAAGAAAAGATATAAAGATTTACAACAAATAAATGAAGAGTTGAGAAGGCTAGTTCATCAATATACGTGTACAATGTAACATAGTGATTACTTGAGAAGGGATTAGAAGTATACAGAAAACGCATTTGTTTTGTTGGCTTTCAAATATTTCAGCTTTTAGAATGATACTTTACATGTTAGGGAATAGGATATACATCAGATAGAATGAGAAGTCACATAAGCTCAATTCAAAATGTGAAACTCCTTCATGAATGTCATACATACGCTTTGTCAAAATCATGAAACACATCATAGTCCTCTTTGGTCGATGGTCGTATGGTTAGAGAATAGTTCTTAAATCATGCATTTCACCTCTGTACTTTGAGAAAGAACATTTAGGATGTGTATGGTTGGTGACTAGAGCATTTCTTTAAAAATCAGTATGAATTTCACTTCTATTTAGTGAGACAGAACACTTAGAACCTCTATGGTCGGGTGAAATGAGAATCGCTCTTGAAATTACCATGCATTTTACTTATATTCAGTGAGATAGAATACTTTGGCACCTCTGGTCGGGTGAGTTGAGCATCGCCCTTGAAATAAATATGTCTCTCACATCTAGGCAGCTAGGGTTTCATTTGATCCTAAGTAGGTACTGCTGGAAATTCTGTTGTATTTTCTGGAATGACCAGGGCTAACCAGCTTGTAAATTTATGTTGTGTTAAATTAATGTAATAATTATATTGAAAACCATGTCACGATCCACAACAAACGGAATGGTATTAAACGCAAAAACGGGTATTATTTTTATGTAACAATAGCAGTGAACATTGTATTTTGATACATAATTAAACAAAAGTTGAATCGTGCACCACTGACGATCATTTCAAGTACCATTAATTTTTCATGAAAATTAGAGTAAGATGAATTTGAATCATATGACATTTTCATCATTTGTAAGATAAGAAATGAAATTAGAGTAAATTAATATATTCAAGACACATACACCCAAGGACACATAGAAAGAACCTGAAGCTAGACTACGTGTGCTGGAATTTGTGAGCATACCAAGTGTCTTATGCATCCGTCTGTTATTACTATAAACTAGAGTGCCACCTGTCAGAGAAAATGCATCTCTGTGTAAGGAATAAATTCACACAGCGTAGGTATTGGGAGATCTTCAAAAAATCTTATCAAATAATGTGGTGATTTGAAGTCTTCAGAACTTTGTTAATATTCTATCAAATATCATGGGAAACATGTGATTCAAATTGGATAGGGCATTTCAGTTGACAGCAACAAATAATCATATCGATGACACATATGATTCACACATTGAATGTCCAGAAATTGCAAATAATTCCCCAAAAGAGGTTACAGATACATCGCGCTAAGCAAAGTCTACGTTTGATATAAATGATGAATATCTGTATGAGATAATTTGGATATATTACATGAATGTGTTTCAACAACACACGTGAAAGCATCATACAATTAAGACAAACAGAAATGCAGAAATGCGTGTGGCAATCAGTAGAATTTTTAATCGTTAGTATCAGAGAACCGTTAGTATCACAACACACAGAAAACGAGTGTAAGCACATATAATAAATTCAATAACAATGTACCTCATAGCTATGAGTGGTTGTTTGTTTATCCTGTCAAAGGTAACATGCATATCATATATATTAATTGTGAAATTGATATAAGTCACGTGATTATGTTTTACATTTTGCATGCAAAGCTGTCTATATACTAATTACGTCATTATATTTCGCATACAGTTTACTTTATAATGCTGTACAATGAAGTCCATCTAATTTTGTATTACTATCTCTCCAGTACCCCATGAAACTATTTGTGTATAACGTCAAATGACGTCACACGAAAAACTGCTCATACACTATAGACCCTATACTTGTACTACAATGTATATGTGTAGCAACAAATATAATGCCATTTTATTTTAGCCAAGTTTACTCTTATCTTGTGTCATGTAGTAAATTCGTCAAAATGGTCGAAACAATCAAAATTACCATAAGCATCGAATGAACTAAATTTTCTTTATCTGATAAAAGTTTAAAATATATTTTTTGACACGCATTTGATATCCTGAAACTTTGAAAACTCGAAGTATGGTATATTACACCATGTATTTTGTTTTACTACAGTACTTATATATAATTTTGCAATATTTTAATATATACCAAGCGCACTGTTTAAAGTATGAGTTAGATGTGCTTCAATGTATATAAATTTCAAGTAATATATATCTTTTTCATGCAAATAATCATTCACGAGGTTGAATATCTTAAATTACAATTCTATCATTCGTAAAATATGTCATTCATATTATATTTGCTTGTGCAACGATATTTAAAATAAATTAATTGATATAGAGTATGTATTCCTACACTTACCGCGGAAGAAGTTCCGGTAGCAGATATTGCATTTCGGCCCATACCTCTGGATATTGAGTTTTATGACTCGCTTGGTCTATCGTTATTTCTGCTTCTCCACTTACAAAATAAAAACAAAATGTCAATGCAAATGAGTAGGTAATTAATCCAAAGTGGTATGAAAATTAAAATATTAAAATAATTTCTTAAAAACAAGTCTACAATTTGTTATCACACACGAATAGCTGAACATATTAGAAAATCAACAGTTCAGTCCATCAATGAGAAAACAACGTTTCATTAAATGTTAGCAATTAAACGCTGAGTAAAAATCTGTAAAAATTGAATCTTATGAAAATCAATAGATAATTATTCAAAACAATGGACGTTAGAATGATATTTTGGAATATAGTATCTGTTTATAAGTAAAAGTAGACTGCCGATTTTCAGTAAGACATCAATTGTATATTTGTGTTTATTCTATTGGATTCCTTCAGATTGACATGCTCTTAAATGTTTCTTAAATCTTTTGATATTCATCCAAACCATACGATTTGATCGTCTCATTGAAGTAACATCGCTCCTCGATGTAGGCATTTACAACAATGAAATCGCCAATAAACTATAAATTACATATAGCTAACTTTGGCCTAATTTAACGAACTATTAAAGCCAATGCCACACATTGTTGAAACAGTGGTGAGATGTGTGTATGTTGTGTATTGCTTGAGTGGTCGTCCGTATTTCAAACTGCATTTTAAGTGTCACTACACTGTACAACATAGTGCCTCCATCTAGTCACAAAGGCGTGCGGGCAGGAGATGAAAACCCACCTCTGAAAATCTGGCAAGATAGAGGATTAAATCGAGGGCTTTCATGTTAAAAATCTATCAACTGATCCTATTACTCTACTTAATGGTATATGTGTTGTCATTTTGATGAAAAACTATCCCGCGATTAGACCAAAATTTGACTCAAAAGGCTAAAAGGATATATTGCTGTAGAAAATTTTAAGATTTCACATATATATTGAGTAGAATGTATGAAATACACCAACGGTTGATATTCCTGTCATCAATATAAGTATACA